>CM077102.1:6668125-6678739 GCA_039619505.1 Cimex hemipterus
ACATGTGGTCGAGCGTTGTCATGCAACAAAATGGGCCCTTTCCGATTTCACTTTTCCAATCGCCTTGAGGTGGTCAGCGACGGTCGTTTTACTGACTTTGAGTTGCTCTGCAAGTTCTCGAACAGTTGTTTTGGGGTTTTCTTCCACCACTGATCGCAGAACATCATCATTAAGAAAGGAAGGCCTTCCACGACCTTCTTCATCTTCAAGGCTGAAATCTCCCTCCCGAAATTTTTTAAACCACCTTTGCACAGTGCACTCATTAACACAACCCTCGCCCCAGACTTGGTTAATGTTTCTAGCCGTTTGGGCTCCGCTTCGGCCGAGTTTAAACTCGTAAAAGAAAATCGTACGAAATTCTCGCTTTGACATTATAAGGATGACTGAATTATTTCCAAGTAGCGGAATGCTACAGAGGTAAACAAACAATATCATTTGGAAGAGGATTAATAAGTGTTGACGTTCATACAAATGAGTAATCCTGTAAACGTAAACAGAATATTTTATATAGATTTTTTTTAATGAAAACTTAAAATCCTGCATTATTTTCCGGACAACCCAATAATATACAACGATTATAGGTTTACATCCATGAAGAAGTCAAATAAAATTAAATTAGCTTGTAATAAAAATATAATATGGCTAAATTGCAAAAACCTCGTAAATTTTTTCAACCTGTATTATTATCTTTTAGGAAGATGGATTTAGAGGCTCTTTTTAAGTTCTCCCTAATACATTTTTATTTTAAGCGCTAACAGATAAAGACTATATTTTGTTTGTACGTTACGGCAAAATTTAAGGCGTTTTTTAATGCAAAAATAAGATATGCAACAGATAAAATAACTAGTAGTTATTCTGAAATCGTGAGATGCGGTCTGGTGTGATTTAGGTTACAGAAAACCAGTTTCTTTATCGTGCCAACGTTTCGATCTTTATTGGGATCATCTTGAGGGCCTTGGATTTACAAACATTGATTGAATATAAAAAAATATATTTTGCATTGAATAAATGCACTTTTTTCAACATCCTTCATGTATTTGTTATATTTAAACTATGTTTATAAATCCCAGGAGCTGAAAATGATCCCAATAAAGATTGATACGTTGTCACAGCAAAAAAATGTTTGTCTGAAACCTACGTCATGCCAGACCGCATCTGACGATTTCTGAATAATTATCGACCACACGTAACTATTAGTAATTTTTCTTTAATTTTTATTGGTCACAATTTTAATCAGCAAAACATAGAACTTATATAAATTTTTGTTTTGTTTATTGGGTTTTAAATTTCACTTAACCTGGTTCATAAACAAACATTGTTTCTCATTGTGTCTCTGTTTTTTAATTATTTATTGGTCGGCCAAAACCAAACACCTGGACTGATCGCCGGCCCTGTGTGACTTCCTTCTTTTGTAGTCTTTCACGCGAGGAGAGAGTGGTTAGGAAGAGCATAGTGGGTGAAGGGGTATAACATTGACGAATGCAGAACTAGGAAGTTGAGGGCCATTCCAGATTTACATAAGGCAAATCTGTTCGGGTTATTGGGAAAGGTGTTGGGTTGGGAAGGAGTGTTGCCAGGCTGGTCGTGCCCGCGTTAGGCGAAGTTGGCGACTCTTTTCCTCTTTTTCATTCATATTTATCTTCATATAGTTTTGTTTTTTATCTGCACCCTTGTATGTGCACGATGTTTGATCAATCAAAGATCAGTATTAACAAGAAATTAAATTCACTAATTTCTTGGTCCGATTGACCAATTAACATATTACAATTAATTAAGGTTTTTGGTTGAGGTAAATAGTCAATGGCCCGATCGAGATTCGAACCCTAGATACACCGCTGATCTACCACTTGAACTACTAGCCGTATCTAGCGGAAAATTGCCGGTGCGAATCCCGCTAGTGCCATTGGCTTTTTTATCTCAATCAAAAACCTGAATTAATTAACAAGCAAAATGCCGATGCTGAACTCAGGAGACTACGAAGGACTCCTGAAGTTGTGATTCGACAGATTTCAGGGAGGCG
Source organism: Cimex hemipterus (assembly GCA_039619505.1). Taxonomy (NCBI): domain Eukaryota; kingdom Metazoa; phylum Arthropoda; class Insecta; order Hemiptera; family Cimicidae; genus Cimex; species Cimex hemipterus. The sequence goes on from CM077102.1 coordinate 6,670,146, forward strand.
AGTCTTTCTTGGCATTATTTTTGGTTGATTGGTCTTATTTAACTTTATCTGATTTAACTTTGAAACATTGGTTCACTTTAGATTTCCTCGTTCATTTTGCCTTTTATTTTGTATTTAATTTTCTTAAGAAAATATTTTCTTCTTTATTTCGAATCCTATCCGTCAAACGATTTTTGACGTGAGCATTGTAGTTTAAACGACGTTATTTTTTTATAGTTTAAGCCGAGAAGGTTCCCATATACTGGAAAAATGTCATCTCTTGGCTCCCCGGGGTAGTGTAGGTATGCAATCCAATCTGACAATGGTACTCGAGTTCTGCAGAGGGTCTCTGCGTTCCCAGTTCCGCTTTTTAGGGAAATTTTTTTTTTATTGTATATAATATGTCTTCTCCATCGATCGTGTTGTGTGTCTATATGTTTTTCTGAGTGCATGTATTTATTAGCGTGAATAGCGAGGGGTAAGGGTGAAATTCAACATCATCGCCCCTCGAACGTTGAGAGCGTTTGTGAAAAAAAAACAGGGTTTTATTATATCATGCATGTGAAAGAGGAAAGTGTTTTTTGTCGCAAAATTATTTTTTTATTTTACTCGCCTCGATCAGCTTTCTCTTCTTGTTAGGAGGCACATAGGGAATGAGCGTTGTTCTTAGGAGTGTGTATTTGTGCCGGGGATTAAGCGATAACGCGATCACTTGGACCGTGCCAGAGGTCGCCGGAGAGGAGGATCCGAAAAACAGTTAGGAGCGAACAACTGAGATTCTTCGGAAAACGCCTCGTCCGGATTTCTTTCTTTTTTATTCTGGGGATATTTTCCTTTTTGGAGTTCCCACCGGGCGCCTTCCTCACCAGGACACGAGGATGAGCGAGGACACGAGGTTCGTGGTTTTCTCAACGGATATAGAGGCGGCCCCAAATCCTACGGAGGTTTTATCTTTTTTTTTGTGGAGCGGATTTCGGCAGGACTGGAACCCAGGAGGACCCGGCGGATGTGGCTGGATCAACGATTCCCAATTAAAAGTGTTGGTTTGCGGGAACGATCGCACGAAGAAGGAATATTTGTTTTACTTTTAACAATATTATTTTGTTAATTTAGAGGATAAAGTTTTAATTGTTTTAAGTTATTCCAGATCTGAGTTATGGTTTGTGTTATAGTTAATTAAGGAAACAGAGTACCTATTTTAATTTTATGGTTTAGGAATAATAAATCACCCCATTGTCAAGAAGATTCTCGTTTTTGTTATTTTTTTTTCATTTTATTTCCCTCCTTTATCATCATCGTAATTATATATGTAATTATTGTAATCTATTTTTCGGTGTGTGTTCGGGGTCGATGGTGGAATATTGACGAAAGTACTTCATCGACTCCAATCTAGATTAGTTTGAGTATAGGTGGGTGGGGGAATATCAAGTACTCGGCCGATCAAACGGAATGGGTATACTGCGTGGATGTATTTATCCGTATGAATGTAGTGTTAGAAAGGGTAAACAGAATATACACTTAGTTGGGGTTTTAATTGACCTAAATGTCCGAAGCCCCACTCAAAAAAAGAAGTCTTTCATAAGAAGCAAAGTGTTATATACGTTTTCACAAATGAACATATAGAATATAAAATTTTTAATTATTTCTTCTTGTTTGCAATTTTGCATATTGTTGCTGTTTACGTTCCGAAATATACTAGTCCTACATATTTAGGTACTTCCTCTTTTACTTTATCTTGTTTTGTTTGTGTTTTTCTTTACCATTGTACTGATATATAATAAAATAAATAAACTATGATTTACATAACATTTCATAACAGAATTTTTAATATACAAGATTTTGCAAGTATTGAGTATTGATATAACAAAAAAATTTAAGATCGAAATATTTGCAAAATCTTGGATATCAAAAATTCCGTTATGAAATGTTATGAAAATCATAGTTTATTTTATAATGTAAATGATATAAAATATATATCAAAAAGCCAGTAGAGGAAACCAATTGTGCGTAGGTGGCCGCCTTTATTATTTCCCTAACAGCGCCCCAGCTCGTTTCTCTCGAATGGTTCGTTATAATTAGCCTAGCAAAGCCGCAATGCTTCGACCTGAAAGCCAAATGACACAAATTGGACGCCGCCGACATAATTAGGAACGGACGTTTCCTCGATTTTACCATTACAAATTCATCAGAAATATGGCCATTTATTCTCTCCGCCTCACAACTTGTCAGCGTAATTTACTATTTCAGGGATAAGTGTAGATCATTTTTTACCTCAATGATGATCATCTCAATAAAAAAAAATTGATCAATAACGAAAGCGTTGGTGTGTCATTGTAGCGAGGTTGTGAAAAGGTTATGACTGACACTGTCTGGCATAACGGAATAGTCTACGTTCCTAAGTAATATGTTCCCAACATATGTTGTTAAGATCAAAGACCATAATACCCTTTATAAGTGGTAGATCCTTTCGTCTTTTTCTTTCAAAGTTACTGCTGGAGTCCTTCAAGGTTCTATCTTTGGGCCAACACTTTTTTTTCTATATTCTTAAATCCCCTTCCAACACTAGATAGGTTAAATTGTGAGTTGGCCCTTTACGCGGACGACAACGTATGCATTGTTCTTTCTGGAGACAGACTGCTGTAGCAAACAATTTGAATTTATCTTTACAAAAAATAGTATGCTTTTGCCAGATGGAAGTTAATTTTAAACACTGGAACAGGATGGAATTACAGAATCGATATTTTTCACCAGGCGACGAACCTCTCTTGATAAACAAATCAAGCATGATGGGGTAAAAATACCGTGGACCTCACACGTGAAATACCTAGGGGTGACACTGGGCCACAAGCTGAATTTCAGTGAACATAATATTAACTCGTTGATAAAGAGAGGAAAAATAATTATGAAGTGTGTAAAGATTAGTGGTTTCAGAGAAACATTTTCTTTCTCGTGTTAACCTTTCGATCTTTATTGGGAACATCTTCAGGGCCTGGGATTTGCAAACATAGTTTAAATTTAACAAATGCATATAGGATATGAACAAAAGTGAATTTATACAATTTCATTTGCATGCATTTTAGCTGTGTGTCCGTATGTAGATGAAATGCAGACAACACAAGGCCCTGAAGGTGATCTCAATTAAGATCGAAAAAAATGTTTTTCTGAAGCCTACATCACACCAGACCGCACCTCACGATATCAGAATAAATAATGATTAAAACTCTTTCCCCGCTTTTAAGTGGAGAATGATCTTTGAACGTGTGACATAAGTTAGATACTTACACAGTGATTATACCTTTGTCCGTTTGGAGCAAGCAAGCATGACTAAAATTAAGAGGCTACAAATAATACAAAATGAAATGCCATGCATTAAGCAGTTGAAATACAGGACGCAAAAATTTCTTTCTCAAAAGGTCTACAGCGAAAACTCTATATGTACTTGTATGATTGTATATAATTGTGTGCTGTATGACTGTCCAATATCGTGGAAGCACACGAGAATAAAAAATATTTTATCCTTTTGAATCTTCTCGTTGTTTTGTCAAAAATTCTTTTTCATCAACCTTCTCACTTATTTAACTATCTGTTACTTAATATAACTTATCCACTAACTTACTGGCCGATTAATTTATTCAACTGTTAACTTGTCGATTTATTAATAATTTATTAAAGAAACTTATTCATTTATTTATTTCAACTAAATATTTGAACGTATGTACTATAATTATTCAGAAATCGTGAGCTGCGGTCTAGTATGATGTAGGTTTCATAAAAACATTTTCTTTATCGTGCCAACGTTTCGATTTTTATTGAGATCATCTTCAGGGACTGGGACTGATAGTCCTGCGTAATGATCCAATTTCAACAAATTTCATTTCTTTATTTATCGGTATATAGGTCAATATTTGTATAATTAGCCCATTCAGTTTCGTGATTTATTTTCCTATATTTCTAACCCCTCGAACTTTGCAGAATCTTCAAGGGTCAATTAATCCAGGTTAACAAAAAAAAAGCTCAAAAGGTATTTGAAAGTTGTGGAATTGCTTTGTCATAACCTCTAATTAATAATCATTAAGAGAAAACTGGTAAACAAATTAACTTTAATTTTCTTCAGTTTTACTTATTAAAAATACTTTAATGACCGAAAAGCACACCAAACATCCGAACCGTTCCAACGTTACGCACAAAATCATAATCTCGGCCGTAAACTTCCAAACAAATTCTGTTTTTTGTCGTCGGACATTTCAGTTTGATTGTTAACTAATCGTTAAAGCAACTTTTTAAATTTGACATCGCAATTTTCGTATGACAAATCGATAAATGACGATTGATTATAAAAAGCTTGATAGATATCCTATTTACTGATAGTGCTGCATAATGACCCAAAGGCTACCAATTTTATTTATTCATTTACGGATATCAATCTTAGTAAAGTAAAAACATTATTTAATAACTATTCAGAATCGTGAGATGCGGTCTGGTGTGATGTACGTTTCGGAAAAATAATTTTATTACCCTGCCAACGTTTCGATCTTCTAGTGATATCATCTTCAGGGTCTGTGTTTTACAAACATTGTTTACATTTAAAAAATACATACAGGATGTGAAAAAGTGAATTCATTTATTTATTTGTTAGTTGTTTTTTGCATTGTATAAATTCACTTTTGTTCATATCCTACATATATTTGTTAAATTTAAACAATGTTTGTAAATCGCATGCCCTGAAGATGGTCTAAATAAAAGATAGAAACGTTGGCACGATAAAGAAAAAGTTTTTCTGAAACCTACATCACACCAGACCGCATCTCACCATATGTGAATAATTAAGTTGCAAATAAGTGGATAATAAAGAAACTAGCGCCTTATAGCTTGAAACTAGAAATCAATTTTTTAGATTTTATTCATTAATTTCATTCAGTTAGTTTATTTCAATAAAAATATAATAATGATCAATTATGTTCATAAACTGCAATTCAAAAATTTAAAAACAATTCAAACATGTTTTTCCAAAAATAAAAAATATTTTTTGCATTGTATAAATTCATTTTCAAATCTTAAATGTATTTGTTAAATTTAAACAATGTAAATCTCAGGCCCTGAAGATGATCTCAATAAAGGTCGAAACATTGACACGACTGGGAAAATGATTTTCTGAAACCTACAACACACTTGACAGCATCTCAAGATTCGGAATAATATCTATAGTAATTTTTCACCACTATTCTTTATTTCTTTAGGCCAAATTAGCAAAAATTGTAAATACAGTCAAGTCCGCTGCAACAAGGATGTATGCCCTGGACGTTTACCCTTTTATTCACTTTTTCAAAAAGGCTCAAAGTGTTTGTCTTCTGTGTAATTGTGCCATTCTTGCGTATCTCATTGAGTGTGACAGTGACTGCCCTGAATATGATCTCAATAATAGATCGAAACGTTGGCACGATAAAGAAAATGTTTTTCTGAAGCCTACATCACACCAGACCGCATCTCACGATATCTGAATAATTATCGATTAACGGTTATTAAATCAGATAAAATGTTACATTTATGGCTGTAGACCATTGACCAGTGGAGTTGGAAGAAAAAGACGCTCGTATTAAGATGCAAGTCGTTCTTTATCACCAAACCGGTTTAATTGTTATCATCGTAGTAAATTTGCTTGAAAAGGCTGGCCCCTGGGATGGAGCATATTAAAGAGACAAGGGGATGTAAGGCCACGCCCCCTTCCATAATTTAGCGTGTCTACCTTTAGACACAACGCTGACGGCTATGTTATTCATGGGTTGAAGTGTAAACAGGAGCCTCGAGGGGATCAGATGAAAATCTATGATGGATACACACCTTAAAACATGCACTGTGACGACGTTATCTGGGTAATTTGTTGCTAAATTGTTTTCGCGGAAAGGAAAACCCAACACCCTGACATCCAGAGGAATTTACATAATCGCGATTCTTTCCTTTTAAAAATGTTTTTTTGATTAACTACGAATTATAAAAAATAGCGTGAAATAATTTATGCAATACTTGAAAGCGATTGTTGAAAAGCTTTTCAAATAAAGTACCTGTTAATTTGTAAAGAGGCAATATTTTGGCGAAAAGCTTACGACGTACTTTTTCCTTCCTTTTAAACAACAGTCTTATAAATCTCCCCCTGAGATTTTTCCCGAGGGCTAAAATCCTCGTAGTTCATTAAAATATACATTCGCGTGGGATCGGGATATAAATTTGTTTACACGAATCAAGGGAAAGTACGCCCCTGCCACAGGAGAGCGTGAGAGCCATTTTTCGTTTTTTTGACAAATAATCACGTTATATAATTACGGTACGATATCACAAGTTTAATTATGTTGAATACAGATTGCGAATCGCATACGATTTATAACTTTTATAATATATAGAGCTTTTCGCTTGACTTGTATGTACACCACATTTCTCAAGCGAACAAGTTCAGATTACGTTCTTAAGTTGACATAATTTACATTTTTTATTCCCTTGATCGGTGAAACTGTACTTACCGTATACAACTTTAGAGAAATATTTCTACATGTTAGATTATTTGACCCGCCATCACTGGTAACATAATAACAAGCCATAACTCAGAAGTAAAAAAACAACAGCGTATAATATGATTTTAAAACAGCATAAACTTTCTTGAGCTTGTCGTTACAAAAACGAACAAAAAATAATTCACTCGTAGGAAAGAAAAATCATCTTTCTGATTCAAACAACCAGTGAAAGAGGATATGAATTTTCAACTTAAGACAAAACTAACTAACCCTTAGCAAGTGCTGAAGTAATTTGAAAATAATCAAATAAAATTATCTGTAATAAAGGCAAACCATAAAAAAAATTTAACGAGTATCTAGACTGCATGCAGATACATCTGTACATGGATATGTCTAATGATGGCTAATCGCGTCGCTTCATAAGCGTCAATCGCGTCGCGTCATAAGAATCAATCGCGTCGCGACTTTAAAAACAGCTGCGTACCAATCTCGCGTAACCGTGGTAACACACACACACACACGCACGCACGCACGGGCTAAACTTTCATACTAACCCCCAGCAGTAAGACGTATCCATGTCCAAAAACAAAAACCGTATAAGTTCAATAACTTCTGCGGGAATAAACACATGAATTTAAGAAATATCACGGCTACTTTTTTGGGAGGTCGCAACTCAACTCTCTGTCCAGTATCAAGGAAAAAACCATTTGTAAGTATGCCGTTGGATTCGAACCCAGGACCTTACACCTTACAGTGATGAACTCCGAGTCAACGTCTAAACCGTTGCGGCCACCGACGCCCCCGAACACGACTACTATTAGTATAAACAAAATGATTACTATAACTTTTATTTTTTGAATATAAATCTACCGCGCATATTCATAACAATACAACCCTCATAAGGTAAAAAAATGAAAAATATCAATGACCATGACAAAAACTACACATATATGTACAATAAATTGCACGACAAAGAAAATATTAATTCTAAAAAAAATAAAAGGTACAACACATAAAGGTTCATGAATGATTATTATTAAAACAAATAACTATTACATAAGAAGAAACGCCAAAACAATGTACAAGATGTTTAACATGTACCGTAAAGTAAAAAAGCTAATGAAAAATTGGATATAGCGAAAAACCTACAAATTAATAAACATCAAATATACAACGACTAGTAAATTAATAAAGACTATTAACTAGAAAGTATATCACAATCGAATTATTGTGCCTATCAGTAAATCCCATGTGCCCTGATGCAACAACAACCTAAACACACAAATTTATATACCCAAATTCCGGCCTGAACATACCACAAAAGTTGACATTTAATCAGACTGACATCTTTACGCACAATTTGGTTTGGCACATCGGAACGATCAGAAACTTCTAGAACGATCAAACTTTAAAAAAAAAAATAGAACAAAACACTAAGCATTTAGCAGATGCAACACCACTCAAAAAGTCATCATTCGAATAATTGTTTAATTTTTAATTATAGTGTCAGGTGATTAGTGACCGTTATTCGATAATTATTCAGGTATCTGCTGTGATATAGGCTTCAGAAAAACATTTTCTTTATCGTGCCAACGTTTCGTTCTTTATTGAGATCATCTTCAGGGCCTGTTATTAACAAACATTGTTTAAATTAACAAATACATGTACCAGGTTGAAAAAGTGGATTTATACAATGCAAAAGATTATACTTTTTTATTCAATCAAAGGTTTTCTACTCACTCTGATTGTCTTTTTTCTCAGTAGAAATACAATACTTTGATTGAATATAAAATATATAGTTTTTTTTGCATCGCATAAATTCACCTTTTCCACTTCTTACATCTATTTGTTAAATTGGTTGTAAATGTCAGACTCAGATCAGAAGATGATCTCAATAAAGATCGAAACGATGGCAGGATAACGAAAATGTTTTTCGGAAGCCTACATCACACCAGACCGCATCTCACGACACCTGATTGTTTAATTATATTGATTAAAAAATACATTAAAACTTATGTAAAATATCTTTTTAGGATAAAAGTAATATTTTAATCAAATTATAAACAAATTTGGTCAATTTATTTCCATTTTTCTCGGCAAAGAAAGGATAAC
>CM077102.1:6678749-6711478 GCA_039619505.1 Cimex hemipterus
GTTCGAATCCCGCTCGTCTCATTGACTTTTTTAACTCAACTCAAAACCTAATGTATTAATTGGTCAAGCGGACTATAAAATTCGTTAAATTAATTAGAAATACTAGTAGACTATGTACTGATCCACATATGATACTAGACTCTCGAAAAATTCATTAACGAATGAGGCATCATGTGACTTTTTGCATCTTGAAATAATTGGCAAAGATAATCGATTAGTTATTTACAAATAATTTTTAAACGCAATCCGGATTCAAGCATTAACGCTCATCATCAGGCTGATGATTAAAAGCACGTCTGTTAACGTGAAATGTTCGAACGACTTGCACATCACCACCAATGCGACGTTAAAATGAGCATTTGGTCTGTCATGACGTCCAATTACGAACACGCCATGATCGCGGATTGAATGAAATATTATTCAAATAAATAATGTAAAACAATTAATGTTAAATTAAGGATTAATTTGTATGTCGAATATTAAAGGCATATTCAAAAGGTTAATAGAAATATGTTATACTATTTATGAATTTATCTCAATTTTTAATTTATGTTTTTTTAATTTTTTTTCAATTTTCCTCCATTTGATGAAACTGTGTTTGTTGAACTGGGTTGTTTATATATAAATTGATTATTTGGAGGACCCTTAACTCGGAAAATTTGTTAGATGTAGGGAAATGTTCTCGTTTTAATTTAGCTACCGTTTTGTTCTTGTTTTTGTCATTGCATTTATTGCAAGTATGTTTGTAATCACCATTATTTACTAGTGGTTTTGAAAGGTTGTTTCTATCTGAGCGAGGACCTTTTCGATTAACAATTTTTCCACCTTTTTTTATATTTCTTTTGTCTATTTTATATTGGGAAACTATCGGAAAAAGCCACTCCTCTTTGCATTCTTCTAACTGATTGCTATTTAAAACAGTTTTTTGGTTGGACCAAGCTTTACAAAACGTGAATCAACATCAATTATTTCTAATTGTCTCGATTATTCCCAAGGAGAATGCAAAAAGTTTGAATATTTTGTTTAGGAGATTGATGATGTCAGCCCACAATAAAAAGACTTTCGATGTCGAATTGATTTAATTTCCGCCCCGTTTCAGCCCACTGGTTCATTCTCAAGGTCCTACAATCTTCCAATTTTACAAAACATTAAATCTGGCTCAGGAATACATTTGTATACATGTAATCTTTAGCCCAAAGACATCACAGTACTTGTTATACTGTTCTTTTTTTTTAAAAAATCTTAAATTTATACAAATTTTACCAATATGTCAATAAAACACACTGGTATGGCTAATTATTCCGATGTGTTTTCTCTGTATGTTAAAGGCATCACCAGTGGGGCCACTGAGTAATTGACTGTTAACGTCAAAGCCGTACGGGGATTGAAGTCGCTTTTTCATCAGTAACTTCCTAAACAGAGTAGTGAAGCTGAGGCACACTACACCCCACCATTTTAAAAAGAGGCGGTTTTGATAACATAACCTTTTATGGTGATATTACATAACCATTCAATTGGATTTATTTCTTTTAGGCCGGTCACAAGAGAGACAAGGTTGGGAACAAGGTCTCGTCTATCCACCCTGCTTTACTGAACTAAGAAAGTAACATGAAAATGAACATATGTACCACCTCGAAACCATATTTCCTCATAAAACAATAAATTAGACAGTACATGTACATGTTAGGAAAACGGTTTGACAACTCCAAAACTGATTTTTCCTAATGTTGATGTGTGGTAACTAGTGGTCGTTAATCGGTATTTATTTAGAAATCGTGAGATGCGGTCTGGTGTGATGTAGGTTTCAGTAAAACATATCCTGGGATTTACAAATATTTTTTACATTGTTTAATTGTTACATGTAAACAATGTTTGTAAATCCCAGGCCCTGAAGACGATCTCAATAAAGATAGAAACGTTGGCACGATAAAGAAAATGTTTTTTTTCTGATGCCTACATCACACCAGACCGCATCTGACAATTTCTAAATAATTTTTTGGTCTTTGTTTCATAAATTTTTTTTCTCGATTTTTTTAAATTCCATGTTGTTAAGTTTGTAACCTTTGGGTACAATTTAATTGGAGCTTTTTGGTATTTATGAGTATTTTTATTTTTATGTGTACCGAAGTTTTTAATTTTTTAATTTAATATACGCTGGGTTTTTTTTTTTAACAAAGATAATTTTAAACTTTTCTAGCGTATCGTAGTCAAATTTATGCCATTATACTGTAGAAATAATAAGAAAAGCCTAATGCGTATGTTGACGCCCAAGGAGCTTTTATTATTTGTTATTTTTCGGCTGACCAAGGTTCGCCTCGGGAGGCCCTGTTTGACTCGTCGAGGCCCCATTGTTTTTATTTTGCAAGCGATAACGCCGGTGTCTTCGGCCTTTGCCCAGGAATAAGTCAGTCTCTCGCTTGCCTGGGTCAGCACAAGACGCACCTTCTACCAAACCGATAATCGAGTGTAATATCGATTTTCTCTTGGCTCTCGACATCGATTTCTTTGATTCACCACCCGTTTCGTCACATCACCGACCTCACGGACGTCAACTGTATCGACATCCGGCTCTACAGGCACCTTCTTCGAAGTGAAACCCAGCAGCAACCTTCAGATCAACACCGCCTATTTCGTTTGGAGAAGCGAGTCTTCAACCCATCAAGTACCTTTTCATTTCGTCTTTTTATTTTATTTTAATTTTTTTTCGTAAAAACCCTGGCCAGTAGATTTATAGAATTATTTGGATTAGTAAAGAAATTTCTTTTTTTTTTACATTTTTTGTACAAATAAATTGTAAATATTCAGTTCTTTTTCAAAGTATTATCAATCACCCTTTCTTTTCCCCAAATCCCTCTTAAATATAATAAATATTTGCCACCTATTTAAAAGGAAAAAACAAACGCAACAAAATTTAATAGTATCCCTTGAAACGGGAACGGAAGTTTGCGGGCCAATTAGGATCTGCCCTTCCCCCCAACAGGTACAAGATATTGAGAAAAACATTCTGGAACTCTTTGACTGTACAATTTATGTACTTTCGTTATTCAATTTGGTTTTTTTGGGATTTGCGTTGTAGGATTGTTGGTACAGTTCTTAATATTTAATTCAGCAAGAATGAATTTTGGAGTTGGGTTAAATTTATGCAATGAGAATTGGTCCAGATTGATTTGTTGATTTTTGACCATAACAGTTTTAATTTATAATAAAGCTATATGAGTTCTTGTTTGTAAGTAAGTGGAGGCAGTATTATTAAATGACTTATAATCGACCTCTTTGACTAGCAAATTAACAGAAATGATAAATGGTAATGTGAGTGTATTGTTTAAGCTTTCAAAAAAATTAAATTCACTATTTTTCGAGGGCCGCTTGACCAATTAATATCATTCAATTAATTAAGGTTTTTAGTTGAGATAAAAAAGTCAATGGCACGAGCGGGTTTCGAACATACGACCTTTGGCTTGATACGCCGCTGCTCTCCCACTTGAGCTAGCATGGCCTCGATCCACTCGGGCATTAACTTCCCATTTCAACCCCTTTTAGAAAAGATGGTTCCTATTCGGAGTTAGTTGTTTTCGCCGATCCTGATTTCAATCATCGTCAGGTTGAAGACGTTCCAACAACCACAACACTCTATAAGGACTGTATGACTCAACCCCCCCCCACCGGTCAACCGGGCAACACAAGCTGATTTTTAACACCGCTCAATTATAACATAATTAAATCTGTCTTTTTCGGAATTGTCTTTTTAAAAAGACTAGACTTATTTTCAGACGTGTGACCATGAATTGAAAAAAATGCACTCGTCATTGTAAGGTATGGGTGGGATCTGATCTCGGCTACCTTCAATTCGTCCCTAAACCCCTTTAAAAATGAGGTTCTTCGATGGAAGAATACCGGCACACCGGGGTACAAATTACCGAGCCCCCCTCAACAAAAAAAATGTACCCAGGAATAAACTACAATAAGCTATCAAATCCAGCTACAATGCTCATTTCTTAAAAATGTATTCACAATTTATAAACAATATAAGCTCTGTTGATTTGCTTATAATAATTGGCTCTGTTTTTTCATTTTGTCCGTATGGAGATCCATATTATTCATGTATAAATTTCGCAGAATATCAATCCGAACAGTTCAACTGGGAAAATAGCATAAATTAAACGGCACGAGAAACTCCCCCTTTTAATTGGTACATCTACAAATTTTGAATCCTGTAACAAACCTACCATAATGAATTCAGTACCGTTTCTGACTCGGGCAATAAATTGGCTTCCAAACCCGGGTTAAAGGAGGGCGAAGGCGTTCAAGATTTACCACTCAGGCACAAATTAAGCCAACCGTGGGCATAATTAAATTTCATTCCTAACACCCTCCGTTTCATTCACCATGAGACTTTTGGCAATCGTATACCTAGCCGAGCATTTCAGAAGGGGGGGGGAGTAGTCGATTGAGTGAATTTCTTATCACTTATGAAAACTAACTAAACGTCATCTAAGTAGCGAGTCAAAATTATAACCTTTTGTTATTACTAAAAGTGGTTTCATTTGGCATATATATCGGTGATAGAGAAGAAGCTTATGATTAATGTTTTAATGTTTATGTTGTCTCACTTATCTCGTGTTCGTCACTGATCAATTCTTAGAAAGTAAGTTTTATAAAATAAGTTGTTAATTCTTAAACTGTGAAAGGCAAACACATTGTATTCCCCACTAGTTAGAGAATTTAAATTAACCGTGGAGGTACCGTTTTTAGAAAATGCAGTGCGCTCTGTACTTTTTGCGGAGGCAGGTGGATTAAGAAACCCCAGTATGGCAGTAGTTTCTTTACAGTAACATTTTTAAGCGTGTTAGTGGGGAGTGAATCCGTGCCTTCCTTTTTCTTAACTAAAATTATAATTCTGAACTAGTCGTCTTTGATTATTATGTCCGACATTGAAGAGGGCCTGATCTCAGAGGATGAGTGGGATCTTTCCTCGTCCGCGCCAGACGATCTCCCGACATATATATGTATATGTATATTTACGAGGGTTCGCAACTGCACAGGTCATACAAACCCTTTGGGTGCCGGTGTTTTTGAAAAAAAAAACAACAACAACAAACAACTTGTATATCGGGTTCTAATGCAGGGCCGCTGGATTCGAACCCGGGACATTTACCTTACAGTGATGAGCGCCATGTCGTTGTCTCAAGACCAATCAAATAAAAGTCAGTATTAAAACAGAAAAGTACTTTAACCAACGGGAGAATTTAGATTTGTTACTACTTTGCTTATAAAAAATAAGTGTGGCTGTAAAAATAAGATTCTTAAAACGAAAATTTTCATTACCCAATTGTATAAATACAACTATTGAGTGAAAATTTTTTTTAAAGAAAATGTAAATCGTCTATTTCCTCTTCTTGCACGAATCACATCCGTTAAACCATTTGTATTAATGGGAAAAGATTTGTTATAAAAACCTGAGGAATTCTTTCCCTTTCACTAAGAAAAGCCATTCCAACTCATCTAGGGTGTTAGGAGGTTGGTTTTTTTACAATGGACACCAGAAACTGGCGCAGTTCCCTCCTGACCATTGCAGCTGTACAGCTTATTGTACTTTATCTCTGGCTCCATATTTTTTGGATAACGGCTCACGACATAAATGTGAACTTGAGCTCCCGTTGTACCGGCGTTCCTCCAGCGAAGAAACTAATTTTTGAAGGGGATTGGGTGCCGTGTCAATTTCTGTCAATTGCGGCCTCCGGTCCCTTTACGCAACAGAAAAATTCCGGATTCGAAAGTGGGCATCGAACCCACGACGGCGGCATCTACTAGCCTAGAGTCTGACGCCTTAACCACTCGGCTACCGCGGCCCCCTCTAGGAACTTGGTTTCGCCATCGTAATCGTCGTTTAATTTGGTCCCAAATGTGTTCGATTGGTTCAAAATCTGGACTTCGAGCTGGCCACACCAAGCATTCCAACTTCATTCGCGGAGTCCTCATAAGTGTTCTATGGGGCTTGGTATTTTCCAATATACATCAGCGGCCTTCCAGGGTGAAACCCTGTTTCTCTGAAACGACGAAGAGTCCGTTCTACGTGGGGTGATTTTCAGTATTGAAGGTTGTATCAATGCAAAAATCAAACAAGGAAATAAACAAATCATTATTGTTTATATTTAATTAAGGTTTTAAGTTGAGATGAAAAAAGTCAATGGCACGAGCGGGATTTGAACCCACGATCTTCGGCTTGATACGCCGCTGCTCTACCACTTGAGCTATCGTTACCTTTGAAAAATGGCAATATAAGATAAAACTCAAAAGGTGGGATTGAGATAGGAAGTTGATGTCCGAGTGGATCGAGGTCATGTAGCTCAAGTGGTAGAGCACCGGCGAATCTAGCCGAAGACCGTGGGTTCGAATCCCACGCCTGCCATTGACTTTTTTTATCTGAACTAAAAACCATAATTAAATATAATGTATTAATTGGTCAAACGGACCACGAAAATTGTAATTATCTGTAACTAAAGAAGCAAGCTTTAATAGGGTTTAATTTTATACTAAATAAGTTGAGTGGTGCGTTAAATTTATCCACCAGTGTATTTTATTTTAAAAAAGTATTACTTTTAAAATCCAGTGGTGCAAAATAAATAAGTTTCGAAAAATAGGTAAAGAGTAGATCTTACCTGAAACGATGGAAAATAATAAATGACCCAACTTGGCAATCGCCGCATTTATCAAATGTGAATTCTGAAATTATCAAAAATGATAGAACGCAATCAATTCGAAATTTCTAGTTAAAAAATCCAGGTTGCCGGATAAACCTTGATTTGCGCTCCTCGTTTGAGTCACTGATGTTCAGTAGCTCATGCGAAATTTATTGTTTAATGTGAAACTTGGCTTTTTATGGTGGCTTTGAACAGTGTGGAAAACAAATTGCTTAGGCTAAAATCTGCTTTCGCCAGAAAACAGCAATTATTTGTACTAAAGGTATTTGTACTGATTTCATGTCAGTTTACACTGTAAGTTCGTAATGTAATATTTTTAATATTTTATAATATAATTATATTACTAGGGGGCCGCGGTAGCCGAGTGGTTAAGGCGTCTGACTCTCGGCTAGCAGACCCAGCGGTCGTGGGTTCGATCCCCACCATCGCCTCTGGAATTTTTCTGACGCCTAAGGGGACCGGTGGCCGCAATTAAAAAAAATTGACACGTCACTCATCAATGGAAGGGGCGGGACTGGTTCTCAGCGACCCTGAACCTGGTCCCAACCCCCTTCAAAATTGAGTTTCTTCGATGGAAGAACATTGGTACAACGGGGGCTCAAGTTCACTTTCTGTTGGGAGCCCTCCCCCAAAAATGGAGCCAGGGTATAGTACAATAAGCTGTACAGCTGGAGTGCTCAGGAGGGAACTCAACCAATCCCTGGTATCCATCCATCCACATTACATTCATTAAACATAGCATTCATTAAATGTAACTTATGACAGCATCTAAAATTAAAACTTCAGTACCTACTTAACCACCGGAAAAAAATTATGTTCTGTTGATGGATGTTTATTAGTATTTACACATGTTTCACAAATGATGTGGTTGTGTTTGAACAAAAAAGATTTTTATAATTTCTAAATTATTCTTAAATTCAAAAATGAATGTTTGCAGATAATCAATTGGACGAGCCGCTGGACCTACTCACGAATCTAAGGAGACCTCTTCGGCAACAACCGTCGTCTTTATCCTGTTTTCCTTTATCGCCTCGCTTCCTTTTCCGATCTTTTTTATTCGATTTTTTACCTTTTCTTCTGTCTTTACTCAAGGACCTTTTTGAACCTTTTCGACGTCCAGATGGCTCTAAATCATCATCAGATCCCTTCCCGTCAGTACCGGCGTCCGACTCTGACCCTCCTTTTCGCTTCTTCTTTTTCTTCTTCTTCTTTGGTCTCTTCGCGTCCGGCCCTCCTCCCAACGGCATTTGCCATTGAGCGTCTGTGTCTTCCGCTGCACACTGTTTGCACAACCCGTCATAGCCCCTTCCGTGTGGAAAAACCATGTTGTTGCCCGAGTACTTGGGGTTTTCGAAATCAATGCAATCGCAGTACACCACCGGATGTTGGGCGTAGCCGGGGACAAGGCCTTCCGATTCCGCACAGTCGTCGCAGTAGACCGGATTTTGTCTGCCTGAAGAACATTGACAATACCGAGTTCGGTTCGTGACGCCCGGACAAGGCATCGCGGGTCCGACGCAGGTGCACTGGTCCTCATAATCGCTGTCTGAAGAAGATCCACACGCCCCGTGATAATGGCCGAGATCGCAACCAGTTCTCTGAGGTTTACTCTTGTTCGCACACGCCGTGATCACACTATAACGCGATTTGTAAGAATGCGCACTTTCTATTTTGTCTCCATATGTACACCCATTTTCCGTTGTTGGTTGCATACCGTAGTAATTACTGTATTTTCCAGCGCAAACTATCAAGTTATTCAGACGATCGTCATCTTTATCTTTTTCTTCTAAGCTTTTTTTCCGGCCGTCTCTTTGCTTTTTGATGAATACGACCCTAACAGTTGGAGGATGGCACGTGGAACATAGATCTCCCCCGTCTTTCTGTTCCTCGCCGTTTTTAAGAACTTTGACGTTCTCGGCCGGGACGACGACTTCTTCCACATCCTGCTGCGGGATCGAAGGTTCCTCATCACTGACCGTTTCCGGTAACGTAGAGGACTTTCTTCTTTTCTTTAGAAAAGAATAAACCAATGGACTGCACAGTCCATTCTCATACTCTTTCGTTAGCAAATATTTATAGATATCATCAAATTTGGTTGATGGACAGGGAGGATAACACCTCCTGCAAGTCCGCGAATTACAACGGTGGTGCATGATTTACTCGGAATCGAACAAAACGCATTAATCCGCTCGGTCATGATGATATGTTAACGCCGTCATTAGTGTTTGTCAACTTACGGAAATTTTAAATGGAAACATTGTAAATTTAAGTTACGAATAAAACATATGTTGATTATTTCAGTTTTATAATTAACAAATTTATTTAAAAAACAATACGAATTATGTCATGAAAAATTGGATAACTTACTTCTGTCTGAGGCTCAGTGAAGTTGACTGACAAATTATTAATAATTAAGTTTTATGTATATATATGTATATATATATATATTTCTTAATTTACAAACTCTTTTTAAATTTATTGGCGGAATAAATTTAGAGTAGGAAATACGTGGTAATGCAATGTTAAATCAAAATCACACTTTTGTCCGTTTGACAGCTTTAAAAATGTACGAGCAGGGGAAATCCGAATTTTTGCAGCGCTCCAAAGTAATTAATATGAATCACTAAAGGTACATTATGTAAAGTAAACATAACTGTTAATAGTGGTAGAACTATCATGTTTAATGCTAGGAAGTTTTATTTCTCAAATAAAGTTAGAAATGTTATAAAATTAATATATAAGTATCTAGTTGGAATTTGTGGTCCGATTGACCAATCACCTTTTTTCAATTAATTAATATTTATGAAAGGTATTGATTGAGATAAAAAGTAAGTGTCACGAGCGGGATTCGAACCTAAATTAATTGAAAGAAATACGGTCAGGAGGACCAAGAAAACTAGCGAATTTTTTAAGGCGATGTGTCAGGATGTATAAGGCGTAAATGATTCAAGAGAAATTCAGCGAGATATCTAAAAAGAACAAACTAAATTGGATATTTCTATTTCAATTTATTCAGAGAATAAAACCTACTTTCTATCTCAGAAAATCTTTGTGTCAATTCCAATATTGTTTATATACTATATTCGATTATTGAACTTTTATATTTACAAAATAACCACCTTTCAAACCAGTAATTGACATATTGAAATGGGTTTTTCATTAATACTTATAGCTCTGCACTGTACTCAGATTAAAAATCAATGGAATTGTGACGGAGACAAAATCGCCGTTTTGCGTTTTGGTTTAGAATTATTGTTAGTAAATCCATTGCGGATCGTGGTCCGATTGAGCAATTAACATTTCTCAATCAATATTTACAAAAGATATTGGTTGAGAATAAAAAATCAGAGTCACGAGCGGGATTCGAACCCACGACCTTCGGCAAAATATGCCGCTACTCTACCACTTGATCTATCGTGACTTAGATCCGATAACTTCCCACCTCGACCTTACCTCTCGAATTTTTCCCATTTTTCAGACAATTAGGCTTTTTAGGCGAAAGGATATATCATTCTGAAAGACGCGACAGTCATCATGGTTTAGTATCAAGAAGCGCCTACTCGAGATCATGAAACCTTTACAAATAATTAGCTGGAACGGTTTAGAACGCGACGTTAATGGCACGAACAGGATTCGAACCCACCATCTTCGGCTAGATACTCGGCTGCTCTAACACATGAGCTGTCGTGACCTCGATTCACTCGGACACTTGTTACCTAAACCCCAACTTTTGAGTTTCCCTCCTTTTTTCCATTTAGAAAAACCCCTTAAAAATGGCAAAAAGGAGGGACAATTGAAAAAAGGTGGGGTGGAGATAGGAAGTTGTAGTCCGAGTGGATCGAGGTCCATGATAGATCAAGTGAGAGCCCTTCGGCTTTTTCCCTCTTGTTTCCCATTTTGCAATTTTTGTTTTTTAATCAGTCAGTACGTGAATATTCGGTGTAATTATTCTACAAAAGCAGTAAATAACAACTTCCGATTAAAAAACAATATATTAATAAACAATGTGATATAATAGAAGGTAAATATCCATTAATGCCATCGAACAATGTACACATAATGTGCAAATTGAAGGACAATATTGATGTGGTGTGATGTATTTTGATATCATGTATATTCAACAGCAATTAACACTCCATTAGATTAAGTGGAATTTAAAACATTAGGATTATTGAAAAGGCACAATTGCACAGAAGACAATCGCATTGATTGGGTGGAAATACTTTGATTGATTATGTAAAAAATATATTTTGCATTGTAAACATTCACTTTTCCATATCCAAAATGTTTTTGTTAAATGTAAACAAAGTTTGTAAATCCCAGGTCCTGAAGATGATCTCAATAAAGATCGAAACGTCGGCAAGACAAAATCAGCTTGCGTAAGGTCGCTGAAGAATAATTACTATGTGTAGAGATTTGTGACCGTTAATCGATAATTATTCAGATATCGTGAGATGCGATCTGGTGTGATGTAGGTTTCCGAAAAACATTTTCTTTGTCGTGCCTACGTTTCAATCTTTATTGAGATCATCTTCAGGACTCAAAATGTTTGTCTTCTATTACTTGTGCCATTCTTGAGTGTCGCATTGAGAGCGCCAGTCGCAAATAAGACGCAAGAATGGCACAAGTGCACAGAAGGCGAACAATTTGAGCCCTAGAGATGATCTCATTAAAGCTCATAACGTCGGCACGATAAAGAAAATGCTTTTCTGAAGCCTACCTTACACCAGACCGCATTTCACAATTTCTAAATAATTATTGAAAATAACCAATAACCTACTGACAGTTCAATAAACAATTTATACATTTTTGAATTGATACACTCTCACTACACATTAAACATTTTTATTTTTTAAAATATTCACCGTAAAAATTATAACACTAAAAAAATTTTACTCAAGGAATATAAATGGGTAGTAGTATGTACAATTATTAACAATTAATAGATGACGTAGTGTTAAAAAAGTTTGAATCGAATATTCGTTCTGCAGTATTTTAAAAATGAGCAGGCGTTTAGAAGACTGTTCACTGTCCTAATTATTATTTGAAATTTGTTTGTATTATATTTCTAGTTGCTTTGATTGATTTCTACATTCTATTTTTGATGTATATTTTTTAGTTTCCCTTCCATTCCTCCTAATTAACCCAAGTATAATTTTTAATTTCTTTTTTAGATATGATTTCGTTTTCTTTTAGTAACTTTTTTCATAAACTTGTTGTTTTGTTTGCAAAGTTTTCTATGACTTTATTTATCTTTCAATTTATGACTATCCTTTTGCAAATTAATAAAATTCGAAAATATTACTCTTGTATTATTTCCAGACTAACATATAACCAACTTCCAACGAACTGACTTTGTTCGTACTAATAGAATTCATGGGGTTAATGTCGGAAGGGCTGAAGGCTTGGATTCCAATAAATCCTTCCATTAAATATCCCACACCCTTTTCATAATATAAACCGTAAAATAAAATAAAAAAATAGGGAAGGAAGTCGACGTTTCCGATGAAAGTAACATTGAGGGGGGGGGCGTTTAATTTGCCATCGCACATAAATTACCCGGAGATTCCATTGTGGACAGACAACGAGACGACAGTTATTTATTTTCCTGGTAGTGTTCATTTCCCCGGGCCGGAAAAATATTATCGCGTCGTGTTTCGAATCGCTGAACAAAAAATTCCGTCGAGTCAAAATTACCTTAATGACCCAAGAGGTTGAGCCTCTAAAGTCTAAAGCAAACAATGGCCTAATGAGGAACAACAAAGTTTTCGTGAAGTTAAATCACAGTGCTCTTTTCGAGGAGTTCATCAAAGCCGGTTCCTCCGGAATTGCACTGTAGTGTACAATAAATAGGATTTCAGGAAGGAAAGTTATACATTACAGTTTTCTTTTCGTTTCTACCTTCAAAGAAAACCTTCTCAAAGAAAAACCTCTCGTAATATTTGTTTATAAAATAGTGGCTTTTTTATTTTACACCATGTTTCTGTCAACAATTATTATTTAAAACCAAAATATGTATTCTGTTGTGAATTCTTTGTGTTAAGGCGGTGTTTTGTAAACTCGCCAAACTTTTATCTTTCTCTTCCTTTTTTCTTTCTCTTTCTCCTTCATTAAATTTTAGTTTAGTTAATTAGGCATGTATTTGGTGGTAAATGTTTATTTCAATTTTACTTTTTTCTTCATACGCCGACCTACCAAAGGATTAAAAGTATCAACAACACACACCTGGCCCTTATTGAGCCTGAGTACTCAGACAACTTTTGAAGAGGAGACACCGTTTTATACCGTTTTATATCCATCGCCCTGTCGATCGTGCTAACGATTTT
Source organism: Cimex hemipterus (assembly GCA_039619505.1). Taxonomy (NCBI): domain Eukaryota; kingdom Metazoa; phylum Arthropoda; class Insecta; order Hemiptera; family Cimicidae; genus Cimex; species Cimex hemipterus. Next base: position 6,691,777 of record CM077102.1, read on the forward strand.
GTATCGCCACTCATCGAGTTCAACAACTTCAGGGACAAACGCCGAAGGACTGACGTCATATGTTTATTGCTGGTTTTGAGACGTCTACCGTAAATTTGCGTCATCGATTGTCATCTTAATCGTCGTCGGCAACATCCTACTTCTCTTCACATCTTCATCGCTTAAGTTTCTTTATTATTTTTATATAGCATGCAATCTTGGCATTTTTATTTATTTTTACCCTCTTGCTACGTGCACGCTTTTTCAAAGACAAGTTATTTCCAACAGTTTTTATTTCTTGAAAAGAAAAATTAAGTATATTAATTTCAAATAAATATCCCTTTATTCATAGGGATTAAAGTTTATTTATTTTATTTTATTTGTTTATATTCAAGATAAGAGTTCATTTAATATGGTTTAGGCTAAATTAAAAATAATGTTTTTTTCTCAAAGAAAACTAAATATTTATTTTCACCTTTTTCATACATGTGCATGCTCCTCATTTTCAGAATTTAATAATTGGTTTGTTCCCAATTTAAGATTCAGCGGTTTATTTTATGTTATGTGGGTTTCTTAATCCCTACAGGAGGTTTGTTTAGGAAAAAAAGGAAGAGCGGAAAAAAAGAGAGTTAATTTTCCGGAATGTATATATAATTCAGTGATAGCGTCCGGAAAATTAGCAAACTCCCTTTTGAAGTAGTAGGATACAGGTGAAGAGGTTGGTTACTTCAAATCTATTTCCCGAAAGCCTCCCCCCAAGAAAAATTGGTCCTCCGGGCCGGATAACAAATTAATTTCTTTCCCAACATATTTTATTACCGACATATTTCTTTCCCAATTTTATTTTTCGTTGCCTTTCTTTCTTTATTCATTGTTTTTGATGTGTAATCCAAAATAAATTATATCCACTAAAGCACAAATTATGGAAAAAAATGGAACAAAAACTGGCCAGTTTCAAGGATGAGTTGCGGGATTTGGCCAATGACATTCTGGACACCAAATGGTCGGGTTTCGAGGCAGAACAAGACCCAGTCATTCAGCCTTATTTCACACAACGTTTCTCTCTTCGAGACTACTTATGATAAATTTACATCGACGTTCAACAAAATTTGACATTGTTCCAAAACTTTGCATATTCAACATTTGGAGTCAGAACAATTCAAAAGTAAAAACTTGGTGTGACTTTTATGAATGAAGTTTTCTAAATAGTACGTCACTGAGAGTTATAACAATCTTCGCTTCCCTATCATCGATCTTCCCTTCTATTCTGGTGTTATTTCCGATTGGCCCACATTTAGAGAGACCTTTATTTCCCTCATTGATGGCAATGAAAGTTTGAGCGACATACAAAAGTTTCATTATTTAAAGTCTGCCTAAAAAAGGTCTGCCTCGCAAACAATTGCTGCTTTAGAACTATCTGCCCAAGGATATGAACAAGCCGGGGAAACTGTTGCGAGAAAGTATGACAGCAAAAATAAGGCGAACTTCCACCTCATGAATATTTTCAATTCCAGCGGCTGTCAAAAAATTCTCTTTCATCTCTGGAAACATTTTCCGCCCATGTGCTGGAAAGCGCTTCTGCATTCCGGCAACTGAATGTTCCCAACCCATCAGGGTTCCTATTATCTACGTTTGTCTTAGGACTTTTGGACAGCATTATTCGGGAACGTTTTGAATCTGATTTTGGAAACAACACTCTTCTTCCAACATGGGACGAATTCGGCGATTTCAACCATAACCAAATTGTACAACTTCAATTTACTGTCTTAATTAGTTCCAAACTCCATTTGTCTCCTTCCGATAGAAAGCACAACAGAAGCCCGGAACCAAGTTTGTTATCCGGCAAGGCTTCACTGGATCACCAAATTTTTCCTATCTACAAAAAACCCCATCGAACGTTGGAATGTCTTTCACAAGAAAGAAAACAAAGAACCCTACACCGCTGTCTGAATTGTTTCGCTTCAGGAAATTCCTCGAGTAATTGTCCTTTCACGTAAACTTGTCGTCATTGAAATGTGAAACATCATTTACTCCTACATTTTCCTAAAGAGGCGAGGTGCTCTCCTTTTTCACCTAATCCTCTCCTGTAGGACAGGAGACTGTCAGCTTCCTCGCTTCCAATCAGCAGAACCTAAAAAAATTAACCAATTAAAGTCCAGCTTGGGGTTGAGAGTGTCAGTCAGTGAGGGCGTTGGTAGCCAGGGAGCCCAACGGTCTTCACTACAGCTTGTGTTAAATGTTTAGCTCTCTCCAAAAAAAAATCCCCAAGGTCTGTGTTTTGACGGCCAACCAATTTTGGGTAGTAAATGCCAAGTGGATTGTTGTAATGGACTTCATCAGCGCCGATATGTCTTTTATTCCCATAATACATGGAATTAAAGGTGATTGAGGATTGGTAAGAGGATTGGTTGATCTCAGCTATCATTAACCAGGACCAGTCAAATTTTTACTGGGAGCAGACTTTTTTGTCCATATTTGGATGGATGAAGTGCAAACAGTCCAGCCGTAATCATTGGAAGCAATGAAAATCATATTTGAGTGGATTCTGATTGGTCCCGCTCCTCGTAAACCTCATATAAACTGTTTCACCTAGTTCAGTTCCTTCAACCAATCAGGTGAATTTACTGACCTATCAACTTTGATATAAACAATTTTGGGAAATCGAAGAGGTCTCGCGTACCCCCTCCCCCCATGAGATGTTTCCGACTTTTCGACGATCAATGCGAGTCACACTTTTAAGAAAACGATACAGGGATTGCTCAGGACGTTATTGTGTACGACTACCTTTCCAACTGTTGGTTTGCAAGATGTGCAATCAGTCGCCTCAAAAGAGAGCCAATCTCGTTCTATTGTTCGTAAACATTTTTCTTCTTACACCAAATTAATAAATACTTATTCTTACGTACGAAGATAGTGATTGCCGAATCCCCGAAAATCAATGAAATATGGAATCATTAACTCTTTCAGAAATTCGAAACACCGAAGCGGCCTTTTTAAAATTTTGTTCAAAAATTGCGTTTTCCGATGTTTGGCTAGAAACCAAGCATCATTTATCAGCGTTAAAGTCATTATCTCCCATCAAAGTTATCTCGTTAGGGTGGGCGGAAGATTATGTCATGCTCATTTAGGTATTGGTAGCCGTCATCGTACTTTCACGTAATTCCCATTTTTTTAACCTTCTTGTTGATTACTACCATCGCAACAATCTTCACGCACCATAAAGGCAGCCTTGGGGAAAGCGTACAATACCCCTTATTTTTTGGGAACTAAGGTTATCCACATTGACGTGGTGTCCTAACTTTCCACTGAGTTATTCCTAGCCTCCTTCAGCCAGTTTAGGTAGCCTCAAAAATGTATTCCAAAAGGGTACCTATTTTGTACGCGCCACTCGACGTTTCAAAGAATGTTCAGAATGGTGGAAGGACTACCGGACCCAAAATAATATAAAAATGCATTTAACCAGTCAAGAAGGGAATGAATTTCGCTTGAAATTTGTGTGGCTTGTGGAAGGCAGCGGTCAAATCCATTAAACATCATTTAGTTAGAATTTTAGAAGCTCGGCCCTTGACATTTGATGAATTGAAGACTATTGCGAATCGTGTTGAAACGATTCTAAATTCCCGCCCACACTATCTGCTGTCCGATTGTGTCAAAAGCTACGGGATCTTGTCGCGAGGCCAGTTTCTTGTCGCTGCTTCTTTGACGGCCTCAACTGAACCAAACATGGAAGATATACCTACAAACCATCTCGATGGCAATTCCTTCAGAAATGCATTACAGACTCCTGGAATCGATATTGACTTGATTATTTAGCGGATCTGCAACAACGGGTAAAATGGACTACGCCCGCACCAGCTTTAGCTTATTATAATGGACTTGATTATTACTACTATCCACCCGATGATTGGAAAAGTATAAGAGGGAATAGGAAAAGACGATATGAAGATGATTTCCAAAGGCAGCACCAATTTGGAGCGCTGTGAAAGAGACGAGGTTGCACCCCCTAAGACACAGGGTTATAAAGGCGAGGATTCACACTGGTTAAAAGCAAAAGGAGTAAAGGAGGAGGGCGATCCAGGCATGAGCACAATAAGGATCTCTCCAATTCTTGAAAGGTTGGGTTCAAACCCGCGTTTCAACCTGCCTTCAGGAACAGGTTGAAAAAAAAAACGAAACTTCCTGTGGTAATTACTACCCCAGCACAGAATAGACTAGGGACCATTAATAAAGAAATAAGCCGGAATATTCTTCCACCCTACCTTCCGTAAAAGTACCTGCCAAAAACCCAGGCAAGGGAAGAACAGGTAACTACACATAAATCATTGTTTAAAAGATGTTTTCAGGAAAGCCAACAAGGATTTCTTCACAAACGACGAAGCTCTAAAGTTGAGATCAGTGATCTGCAACTGTGCCCTCGAACAGATTGAGGAAGAAGACGAAGACCAAGGCGTGGATTTTACACATTCAGATCTTGTCAAAGGAGGCTCAGACGACATCAGTTAATTTAATTAAATTTAAAAGAATATAATAAATTACAAGTATCCCTATTCATTTTTGAGTTTAGATTACGTCCGAGAAGGCCTGTGTATCTTCATTCGTGGCAAAGTGCTAAGCCTCACAAAGTTCGGGTCTGGAGAAATTATATGTGCTCCTTTTTTGGCCAGCATATCTGCCAACATGTTGTCTCGATGTTCCGATGCCCATGAACCCCGGCTAGGGTCAATTCATGATGGCAGAGTATGTTCTAACGTAGGAATATTATTAAAAAATTCCAGAGTTAAACATTTAAGATTCAAGGATTTCAACTTGAGGTATGAGTGTAGATATGTATATATGGAAGAACACCGGTACTCAGTACTTACCGGAGCTCAAGTTCACATTTGTGTTGTGTATTATATATATATATATAATAACATTTTTTAAAAACGTTATAAGAACAGGTAATATTTTATCGAATTGAGTCGTTTTCTTAATGTTACGAACGAACTTTTGAGATTGAGAAGTTATTGCAGCGATACGCGTGAAGGGTACTTTGAGTTTTATTTCCGGTTTACCAAGTAGTCTGAGTTTTATGAACAAAGATGTAATCTTATCAAGCAATCTGAGTTTTATATCTGGCTTAGCAAGTAATGTTATTTTCTTTTATCGCCGGCTTAAGGAGACAATGGCAGATTGGAGTAAAACTCAAATTTGATTGTTTACCAGTATAATTGACCACGTACCTACCTATTTGAATAAACAAATGTCAGTGTAATATTTCATATAGTAGCCTTTCAAGCGTAAATATGTGCTTATCAAATTTTATAATTCGTAAAAATTTTGTCGTGCTATAAGGTAAAAAGACAAACGACTCGTATGACCAGACCATAATTTACGAATAGCCCTTTCACTGTGTTTCTCTTCTCTTTCCTCCCTCTTTCTGGGCATCGAGACTAGATTGATTCTTTTATCCGTATTTTTTTTTTTTTTTGGATATGCTTTCTAAGTCGATTTGCGGGATCTCTGAAAGAAAAAGATTCCTCGATTTGGCAATTAATCCGGCTGTTGGATGAAGTATTAGGAAGGAAGACGGGACCTCAATCCATAAAGACGAAAATAATAATAAAAAATAATTTTAAAAAATATTCCTTGTGCATACGGAATTTTGTTAATTATGTTCGTTATGGGTATGTTTTATTTATTTATTATTACTTTTTTTGACAATGGATACCAGGGACTGAAGAAGTTCCCTCCTGAGTACTGCAATTGTACAGCTTGTACTTTATCCCTGGTTCCTTATTTTTGGAGGAGGGCTCACAACACAAATGTGATCTTGATCTCCGGTTAGTACCGAGTACCGGTGTTCTTCCATCGAAGAAACTCATCTTTGAAGGGGGTTGGAATCAAATTCAGGGCCGCTGAGATCTGAACCCGCTCCTTCTATTAATGAGTGCCGTGTCAATTTCTTTTAATTGCGGCCTTCGGTCCCCTTAGGCGTCATAAAAATTCCCGATGCGACGGTGGGGATCGAACCCACGACCGCGGCATCTACTAGCTGAGAGTCCGACGCCTTAACCACACGGCTACCGCCTAAAAAGTATACTCTAAAAGGTACAAATTTTCCCGGACTCAACGTCTGGCTGACTTTGAGGATCTTTAATGTCCGTACCTAGGCTATAAGCCCCTACCGGACAGGCCGATCTAAAAGGTACACTGACATAATCTACGGGCTTATTGTTAATATTGGACTTTCCTTTCTGAAGCATATCTTCCCGTTGCAGATTACAAATTCGGACACGCCATTATGACGTGTCCCCTTAACGATTAATTTCCTTTAGATAAACTGAACATGTTAGCTTGTTAACATTAATCTTTCCACATTGCTGCTCGTGGCGATTGGTAGAACCAAACATAAAGCATGACAGTCTTTGAAGGCTTGTTGTTGTTTGTTTCGGTTTTCTTTTGGGTCAAATTGCAAGATGCCAGAAATTCTACAACTGTATAGGATATGGGATGAGAATATATGGGCAAGTCAGAAATTAACAACATAGATGTATTAGTGTGATTTAATTAATGCGTATTTAAGAATAAAAATACATGTAAACAAAAAACAGCTGATTATTTCATGGCTGCCATGTTGGTTATGGTATGTTAGTTTTCTTTGTCTCCTCCTCATTAGATAATCTTCAAATCGGATCATCATTGTATATACCCATGTTGTGTAGATGTTTTCACAGTTACTAGTGACCGGTTAGTAGTCCCACCACTCCTCTGATCTTCGCACTCTCCAATTGCAGTAGTGTTTTTGCAAATTTTGGTGAGGGTTGTATGGAGGTACATAGTCGACTTGTAGTATGCTTGATAAAGCTCCGCAAAATTTAATGATTTCGGTGTGGTTGAAGACCGTATTTGTGGATAAACTGAATTTCTATAGTTCAGCGCAATACATGGCACGAAGTTAGACTCGATTTCTGAGATTTCGTGTTTTGGTCCAACCAAACATGGAGTCAAAAAGATGGAGGAAACGTCGTACGCTCGACCCCCTTTCGCCTCACGATTGGTCCAACCGGAAATCCCCGTTCAAATCTGTTCCTGGTACTGTTCTTGTGCACTGTAATCCGTCGTTCAATACCTCCTAACTTATTCCTATTCTTGTTTTAACCGTTCACATCGATGACCGCGGTATGTGCAGATTCTGCAAACAAGCAGAGGAGACACCAACATAAGCGATAGTTTTTTGCTCCTGATTGGTGTTGCACCTGGAGATACGCGGAGTGCTGAGTTAAATTTCTTTGGGAGTCGGAGCCCCAGTTCTACTCGACCTCTTATTAAGTCTCCCCCATTTTCAGTTTAACGAACGGTGCTAGTGATTCTTTTTTTAGATTTTTTAATTTTTACGATGATGGACAGTGGGCTGATTTTAAATGATGAAAAATTGATATCTTTCATCCTGTTTAACTTAACATTTTCTTTAGTCATAGAATTAACACAGTTAACATGTTCCAGTTTTATCATGTTATACTCTCCCAATTAAATTATAACATAGTTATAAAAAAGTTTTCTTTGTACAGTCGAATGTACGTAAATTGTAACGAATCAGTGGATAAACGTGTTGACAGAAAAGGACAAAAATTCTGTGAAATACTGGTATCCCTTCAAGGACATTAAAGTTAATTGCATTTTTATTAACGGGGATAATAGTATCAATTTAACAGAAAATTCTTAAACGGGCTTTGAGAAAGAAATGTGATACACATTTCTTGATGGGCTAAATATAAAGAATGAAAAAAGTGAGAGCGAGTGAGAGAGAGAGAGAGAGAGTTTTAATATAGCTAGATTATGTGGTGAAAGTTTAAGAATGGCAAAAATGTGAAATATCCGTTCTGTGCATTTTGTTATCAAACTTCCCAACAATGCTACTATAAAAAAAAGAGACTATAACTATACTATAAATGATAGACATTTGAAAACAATAAGTATTGGCATTAAGCTGGCTAAGACGGGAAAAAGTATAGTACATGTAATAATGAGTCAATTAAAAAAATAACACCCCATTCGTTGGGATAATTGCCGTTGGCAGGCTTATATTACCGGCTGAGTTATAGCCTCGGTAAATATGAATAAACGATAACCGCCGGCCAGTATGGATTTTCTTCCCGGATCTGAAAAGTAAAAGTCCACGTGAAACGGTCGGGGAACGCCTTCGGACTTATCACACGCGATCTGGCACTATTATCGCAGCAGGTGCTCAGTTAGCCGCCTTGCGACACACGCTCCCTTTGCTCGTAACGACACATATGAATTAGACTCCTGATAATCATTCATGATCATGATTCCACTCTGACGAGATTTATCGCAACGAGATAGGAAAGCCTACAACCCGACAGGGAACAAATTAATCAAAAAGTACCGGCAAAGCGGAAATTTCCTTCCCCACTTATTTTGTTTTTACAAAAATTGAGTTATTTTTCAAATAGTAACGAAGTATTTGAAGCAATAATAATGTTTTTACAAATTATTACAATAACATTTATGACAAGCCTTGTGTGTTTATTCTGGGTATAGAAAAGCGTTCGCGGAATTTATAGAAAAAATGTTTAAAAAAATTATTTGTAATTTTCAAAAGATTAAAGCTAACAAACGAAAAAGATGGTGGAATGAAACGTAAGAGATATATTTATTCAGATATCGTCAGATGCGTCTGGTGTGATGTAGGTTTCAGACAGAAAAGAAACATTTTCATCGTTCCAACGTCGGGCACTTTCAATACGACATGTAAGAATGGCACAAGTACACAGAAGACAGATTCTTTGAGCCCTGAAGATGATATTCATCTATAGATCATCATTATGATATTATGCCATGATATTGTTACCATCAATCAAGATATTTTATTAGTAATATAATAATTTTGTATGAAAAAAATGAATTTATACAACGATAGAAAATGTTTTATTAAATCAAACTATTTGTATTCATTCAAAGTCTTTGCTTTCCTTGTAGATGGGTCTGTCTTGTTAAGAGTGCCAAAACAAGCATTTTAAGCCCTGAGGATGATTTTCATAAAAATGGAAACGTTGGCAGGTTGAAGAAAAGGTTTTTCCGAAAACCTACATCATACCAGACCGCATCACACGATATCTGAATAATTATCGATTAACGGTCCATCTCTACACATTTCTACACAGAACTACAGAGATATATATTGGAGGAAAGAATGATCGGAAAATGAGAGAGAGAGAGAGAAGAAAATAAAGAGGGACGGACAGATAGACATTAAACATCACGTGCAACAAATAAATTGACAGGGAGCGTCGGGGGCCGCAACGCTTTACGCGTGGTCACGGCGCTCATCACTGTAGGTAAAGGTCCTAGGTTCGAATCCAGCGACCCTGCATTCAAAGCCGATTGACTTACAATTTTATTTTATTTTTTCCACCGGCACCCTGAGGGTATATATGACTTCTGCCGTTGCGAACCCTCGTTACAAAATTTGCCTGAAAGAGCTAGATCTCAATTTTGATAAACATATGATAGGCATTGAATAAACTTGTTTGAAAGCGAGAACACATAAAAATTATATGATATATTTTTATATAGGAAAAATAAGTAGCTTAGGCGTAAATAAGTAGATTTCGTTCCACTTTGTTTTACTTGACCAATAATAGCTAGAAATAATGATGGAAAGAGAAAATGTATTATAGTGCTATAAAAAAAGGAAACTATATGATAAAACTATGGATAAAAATAAATTTGAACAAACCTTAACGACATCGGCGAGGATAATTCGGTAGAAAATAATAAATAAGATAGAGTGATTGTGTGTGAGAGAGAGAAAGAGAGAGGGAGAGGGAGAGAGAGAGAGAGAGAGAGATCAATAAATCAATTGATTTTGAAAAGCTGGATCTCAATTTGAATGATAAACAAATGACAGACATTGAAAAAAACCATGCAAAAGAATGAACAAATAAAAATGATATGTGGCACTCTCAACTCGCAGGAATGGCACATTTACAAAGAAAACAAACACTTTGAGCCCTGAAGATGATCTCTATAAAGATCGAAACGTTGGCCCGATAAAGAAAATGTTTTTCTGAAACCAACATCACACCAGACCGCATCTCATGATTTCTCAATAATCATTCAATATGAACATTATTTTATCCCATTTATTATTAATTGTTTAACCAACTAATTATTTATCTTTTCTCCCCCGAATTCCCAAACGGCATCAAATAACGATATTTATGAAAATCCAATAAGTCGTTTGTCTAAACTCCGTCCGTGTCTGTGGTAGATATTAAACTTCTTCCTGACTGGGTTCGGAGGAGGGACAGCTTGGATAATTGTTAGGAGCGTCTGGAGAGGTTTGTAGCTCTAATAAGTTGAATAATGCATGGAGGTGCTAATAACGAGGGGGCTCGGCGTGTTTTAGCTAATCAAGGAACATTGTCTTAACGTGTCCTCCGGAGACCGACGAGGCACCTCGTTGTCACCACCCCGCACAAGATCGTAATCACAGCGGGGACGGACGGGCTTTACATTGCTCCATCCACCTGTTCCCCCGGTCAAAAGACAATTGTTGTTTTCCCCCCGGTGACATTTTCTCTCTCCCATCTATTCTCTGTCTTCCGGAAATATCACGGCAATCATTACCTTTTCGAATTTTGGATGGGCTCCTTGATGTTGGTGTCATGAATCATGGATCAGCCGGTTGAAAAAAGAAATACTTAAATCATTTCCGATCTTCAAATGGGTTTCTTATCCATCTTTCTATGCAAAAATTTGCCTTTTGTTGTATTCGTACATTTGCAGTATAATTTGTTTATTTTAAATTTCTTTTTCATTTAATTTTTTTTCCTGTGTTACTATTTATTATAATTAAATGAATTGAGTGGTGATTAGTTCTCAAGTTTAGACTGCCGTCTCTATACGACACGCAAGAATGGCACACTTGAGGAGAAAACAAATACTTTGAGCACTGAAGATGATCTCAATAAAGATCGAAACGTTGGCTCGATAAAGAAAATGCCTTTCTAAAACCTACATCACACCAAACAAGTATAATCAAACAATGAAATCAATTTGTTATTTACATAATGAGATATGTTTTGGTCGTTTGTACAAACTCAATCATTAAAAAAATCATAGGTAATAAACAACTCAACAAATTCTTATATATTTTAAAGGCACAAAGAGGGCATTAAACCCCCTTTCATGTAGATATATTAAAAATAAATTTAGTTTTATAAGCATATTGAAATAATGATAACAGCAATAATAATGAAATATATAATGAAATACTGGGAAGAAGAAGGAAGAAAAGGCGATAATTCATTCGTTTAAAAAAAACTCAGATGACATTGACCTGAAACAAACCTCCTAGGAAGGAAAACGTATTTCCCAGACAAGCAAATTCCAAGTTTTGACCCCGCAATTTTGAAATAGTAAGCTAAATGTTTGAAGGAGTATTGATGTCTTGGGATGTGGAGCGAGATTCGAACCCTTTTCCTTCAGCTAGACACGCAGCTGCTCTACCACCTGAGCCACTCGGACACTAACTTCCCACCTCAACCCCACGTCGTGCCAATTGCTTTTTTTGTCTCAACTAAAAAACTTAATTAATTGTAATATATTAATTGGTCAAGCGGACCACGAAATTAGTGAATACAATTATTAAAAATGAAGTACACCTCACTAATGCTCTTCGTGGCCATTTCATTTCGCGCTGAGAATCCAATCCCAAAACACTTTTGAAAAATGGCAAAAAGGAGGGGAAATTGGAAAAGTGGGGTTGAGATGGGATGTTAGTGTCCGAGTGGATTGCCGTCACGATATCTCAAGTGCGGAAGATCGTGGGTTCGAATCCCGGTCGTCCCAATGAATTTTTTTATCTCAACTAAAAACCTTAATTAATTGTAATTACATATAATGAACTATTGCTTAAATTTTAAAAAAATTTGCATAATTTAAAACTTACTTAACTACATTACGTTTCTTTAAATAAATGTCCTATATGTTATTGTTCAATAATTCCAGTGAAAACAACAATAAAAAGACGGCCAATATGGAATTTAAACGGTGTATTATTTCCGACACGATACTGTCCAATATCGCCGCAAATTAGGGTTCTACTTGAAGGGGTATGTTTAATTCAATAAACCGATTCCCACGAAGAGGTGAACTGTGCAGTTAGAAACAATTATATTACAGTAAAATTACTAGGCGGAGAGAGAGTATCCGCAAATATTTCGATCAACGTTTCTAATAAAACAAGCGAACACAGGAAACTACAACTGTCAGCCTAAAAATAGATGAATTCGTCAGAGAAAATTACAACTGTTTCATTTTAGTAATTAGGAATATTTTTTCTAGTTTTTAATAAGAAAACGTAGCTTTGATTTTTGTTTTTGCGTAAACACGATCCTAAACTGTACAGAAATAACACTACAAGCATTTATTCGTATCGAAATGTTTAACATTTCTCATCGGACAAACAATTTTGTGTTCTCTTCGGGATGGTCAGCGCTTTTCGAACTCCCAACAAAATTTTCCCTCCCAACAACACATTCATTATTAAATGCGTAAAAATTTTAACAATTTGTCCCAATCATTCTCGTTTTAATGATTCTCTCTCTCCCTCTCCCCTCATTACTAATTCATTTATAAAATTCTACTAACTCACATTGATCCGGGCTTGCTCCCTTTTAATTGACGTTAAACCAACAATCAAACTTTCGCGTACGACGCAAATTAAAAAGAAATTATAGTTACCTTGAAATGAAAATTTTGCTTGCATGTCAGTTTATAAATCATCAATACTTAGGTTATTCTGACAAAATTGAGAAAAAATATAATTAAGCAATAAAATATAAGAAAACTACGCATTACGGTGCCCACGTTATTATTAAAGTTAAACAAACTTTAAAGGAGTTTAATAACCACATGCTTTCATCGCTTACAAATGTATATCAGAAGCTGTAGAGTAGCATATGCAAGATTCAAAAGATCGATGTGACCGTAAAAGCAACGCCACGGTTGGAATAGATCGACTGGAACTGGTAATTTTGTCCATCGGGGAATCGTGCATTGTCAACGATACTGGAATCCGTGATAAACAAATGGTTCAAACGATTTGAGCTCGAGCATTAGATGGAAAAACATTATTCATTGGCCTGCTCGCCGGGCTGAAAGTGAGACACGAACTGAATGGAGACAATAGGTAGCAATCCTTCTGTCAATACCTACAGCTATTTATTTGGGGGGGGGGGTTCAGTTCGATCAGTAAGCACTATTGACGTTTACTCTCAGAGATTACTTCCATTCTGCGATACAATATATGGTAATCTGGCGTCATTATTAAACCTAATATGAAAAAAATTCAACTGACCTGGCAATATTACTGCCATATTTCCTTTGAGCCTTTGTTTTATATTAATGATTAACCTAGATTTGATTACATAACATATTAAATATCACTTCATTATAATATTTATAACATTAAAGATTAAATTAAAGAAACCTATTTACGTTGTATTTTATTAATAAAACGACTTACTTAGAAAATGTTGTTACTTGTGTCACAATCATTTCTCTTTTCTTTCAATTTTAATTTAAAGTGTGTGGTGATAAATGATCGTTTGTCGGTGATTATTCAGAAATCGTGAGTTGCAGCCTGCTGTGATGTAGGTTTCAGAAAACCATTTTCTTTATCGCGTCAACGTTTCGATCTCTATTGAGATCATCTTCAGAGTCCGGGATCTTGTGTTGTCTGCATTTCCAAAAAAAAAGGTCCTCTGATAGCCGATGCAAGTTTCTTCTGATCACAATACTTTTTGCTACTGGTTCATATGTAGTTGAAATTAGTTCATAGAATCCCATGTTGTTCCTTCTTATTGCGTAGAAATGTGTGGTGATTAGTGATCGTTTGTCGACGATTATTCAGAAATCATGAGATGCGTTCTAGTGCGATGTAGGTTTCGTAAACAAAATTAAATTAAAATTACAGAATTAAATAAATTCAATGTCATATGTCATGAACTGTTACGACAGGAAAAGGAAACCTTTCAATCTGATTTCACTCGTGCTGGTCTAAACAGGACAAGGATAAATACTTCCATTTTATGTCTAAATTCTCCTCGAGAATGCAGGAAAGAATTAATAAACAGTTAAACCGTTCAAAATATATATGGTTCTAAAATCAAAGAAACAACAACCCGGTTTAGGCCAAGAGGGCACCCAACCCGGCAGCAATGCCAAAACTGCTTATTTCAAGCGAAAAAGCATAGAGGAGATCGGTCAATTCTCAGTAGACGAGATTATTAAGGCCCCTGAAGCAAAGGAAAAGAAGCAGGAGAAAAATTCAGCTCATGTGACACAGCATGCTTCGATATCCGAAAGAATAAGCCAAGGTCGGACAGCACCCCCACCCAAAGCAGATGCAAGAAAAGTCAAGACCTTTCAAGAAGGAGACATCCTTTAAGGGAGCCTTGACGCAAGTAAAAATAGCTGTGGTAGAAAACGGCTACTCAGAACGCAGAAATGCAGATATTGAAAGTGGAAGTGGAGAGTGGCTAAGGGTGACTGTTCCAACTGTAAAGCATGGAAGGTCGCAGTCCTTGTGATTTTGGCAGGAGACGAAATACCAAAACCAATTGCCGGATCTCAAACATGGAAGGTTGATGGCAGAGAGGATTTTGGCTAGGCTAAAGTCCACAAACCGGAAGCTAAACAGACAACTATGGACTGTCTGGGGAGAAATCCGACAGGTCTACAGGGTAACCTTCTCCGTGTACTCCCTTCAGGACCTTCAGAAAGTGGAAATGCACTCCCACCTTGGAATGGGAAGAATTCGATTACATAGAAGAGGAAGTACGAAAGGCACAACTCGCGCTTCCAACCACGGACGAAGAAGACAACTCAGCAAAGGAGGATGAGAATTACACACGCACACCCAAAAGGACACAAGGCCAGCAAAAGGTAAAATGAAGGGAGGAATATAGCCCACACAAGGATACTCCAGTTCAACCTTCAGCATGCAAAGGCCGCATCGGCTACACAGTGCAGGAGGTTTGACAGGTAGTGCCTGGACATCGCCCTTCCAGATGTGAAATTTAATTGGTGAAGCCGACCATGAAAACTAGTGAATTTAAATTTAACATCTAATATTCGCTCTACCCTGTTAGATCGAGAAATAATAACTAACCAATGCTTTCCAAAAGGATAGTTCCTATTCACAGTAAGTGCTTACTGCTCGCTTACTGTGAGTAAGAACTATCCTTTTGGAAAGTATTGAACACCACACTCACCCCATCATTTAACATTTCTATTAATAACTAGCCGGTTCTTACAAGTCTTATGTTATCGTTTTTACAATTAATTAAGGTTTTTAGTTGAGATCTTCGGCTTGACAGCTCAAGTGGTAGAGCACCGGCGTATCAAGCCGAAGATCATGGGATCGAATCCCGCTCATGCCATTGACTTTTTTATCTCAACTAAAAACCTTAATTAATAGTAATATATTGATTGGCCAAGTGGACCACAAAATTAGTGAAGCTATCATTTTTCTTGATCCAACACGATCTAATAGTATTAATAAGGTTAACACAAAGACCGTGAGAGACATAGGTCTCTCATATTTTTATGATTATTATTTTACTGTGGCGCTGGGGAGTGCCCCCTGAGCACTCTATCTCTATACGGCTTATTCTATATTCATTGTTCTCCCATCACAGAAGGGGGTTGGGACCAAATTCAGGGTCGCTGAAATCCCGCCCCAGATCCCTGGGGGAATTGATGAGCAACGTGTCAATTTTGGGCTACGGGGGTCCCCTTAGGCATGAAAAAAAATTAAGGCAGTGGGTATGGGACGCACGAACGCGGGATCTACTAGCACAAGGTATGACGTCTTAACCACTCGGCTACCTAACGAATATCCTCAGGATTTCCAGTTGTTACTAAGAATAAGAAAAACAAAAATATATAACACACACCAATTCTAACGTTTTCCACCTACCAAAGAAATGCCACCAGTGAAACGAGCACAGCCTCCCGGATAAAACACAAGGACAGCGCATAGAGGAACCCCATAATGTCCGGGCCAACAGCACGCGCCATTCCAACAAGAAACGCACATCCGACGTCGTGGTATTGGTTATTGCCTCATCCCATAACAAGACGTGACAGGTCCCATTCACTCCCCAAAATGCAATTCCTCGGGGCGAGTTCGAACCGTTCATCCACGCTAATAAATTACTTTTGCACTCCAGATCACGCACTGTCCGTCTAGACTATTAGATATTACTCGTGGAGGGGAATTATTCTTTCTGTTAACCTGGAATCTAATTTTACGAAAGTGAAATAATAGGATAAAATTGAATAGGCAAAAACTCACCATGGAGATAACTCATGATGGATCAAAGAGGAAAGGACAGGCGGACAAACGATATAGGAAATTCGGGATCAGGATAACTTTTATCGCGTTTCCCTTTCGATCGGTGGTCTTGGTACGACGATAGCGAGAAAAAAATAGAAGACGATAAATGAAGACAAATTAGAAAGGTTGAAAGACAACGATTGGCCAATGGCAGATATGAACAGTTCGAGCGACAACAGCCAACTAGGTAAGGCGGAGAGGACCGAGCGTTAAGAAGAAGAAAAATCACTTTATTCTGGGACTGGTGTCCCCCAAGAATAATTTACCTGAGATACGATAAATAACCTTCTATGATGTCACATAATGTAAAAAAAGATAAATATAAATCGTGGAACGATGTATGCCAGTAAGGCGGGCCAGAAGAGAAAATTAACAACAAAAATAATAAATGCTATCGCGAGGTTTCTGCTTGGAGGGAGGGTGATTAGAAAGATGGGATTTAAAGGAGGAAAAGGAGGCAGCGTGACGAATAGAAAGGGGATGGGAGTTCCAGAATTTAGGGGTTCGGATCAGAAAGGATCTTTCGAAAGTATGGGTGTATGTTGCGGAAGGATATGGTCGATTGGGGATGAGCGGGTCTTACGGGAGTGATCTGAGGAGTTGAATTGAAGGGATTGGATGATGTAAGAAGGATGACGAGTGTGGATGGACTGGAAGAAAAAGCAGCCTAGGAAATACTGGGCACGGAACGAGGGGAATAGCCAGGAAAGTTGGAAATACAACCCCGACACCCGGGTCCACGAGGGGTGCCGTATACAAATCTTACGCAACAATTGAAAATACGCTTCAACCGTGCGTTCTCCCTGTCTGAGAGACCACCGTATACCAAATAGCTGTAATCGAAGAATGGAAGTATAAGGGAAGATACAAGGAGTTTGCGGGTGGAAAAAAAGTAAGAGAAGCCAGGACCGACGGAACAGGCTGAGGGAGGCGATGGAATGGCGGGAAATTTGGGAAATGTGAGAATGCAAGGAAAGGTTTTGATCAAAGACTACTCCTAGGTTTTTAACCGAGGAGCAGAAGGGGATGGGGTGATTATTTAGTAGCAGAGGTGGGATGCTGGGTATGGGATTGAGGAGTTGCTTGGTTCCGATAATTACGGCGGTGGATTTGGACGAGTTGAGGACTAAGGAATTTTTATGGGCCCATTCATTGATGGAGTTTAGGTCTTTTTGGATATTGAGAATGGCCGAGTGAAGATCGGAAGGGTGAAAGGATAAGTATATTTGGGAGTCATCGGCATATAGGTGATAGTTACATGACTGGATGGAGACGGGCAGATCATTGATATAAATGGAAAAAAGGATAGGAAAAATGGCGTTCTCACCTTCTTTCACTATAATAATTACATTCATACAAACAGATAACCCACGACTCATAAAACTAAACACATAAATACATAACATATGTAATTAATATCTCTTATAGTCCTGTGGTACTGTAACATCGATCTTTACCAACTGTCGTGCCATAAGGGTACTATTAGGTCAGCAACGGACTCCGTAGCTAATCGTCTTTAATGTTTTTCATAAATATACATGTTATCTTCTTTACCATTCTATTCATCTTCTATCGATTTATCCGTTCAAATAAATTAGCCAAATTTTATCTACTTTTGCTCTTCAACGAAGAGAATCTAATGTGCCAAAAGTGGAATCATAAATGTCCATCACTATTAATAAATAAACAAACGGAAATGTGATGTTTGTACACTATTATTAATGGTATATGCTTACAACATGTAATTCACAGCTCACATGAGTATTTGAAACCCACACTAATCATATTTAATAAATATTGAAGAAGTATTTTAAAATTTAATTTTTTTTTCGGGTATGCTGATTTTTTTTCTATCCTCACATTCAAGGATTACCAGAACTGTATTAAACTCTATACAAATAATAACATGGTATAATTAATTGAGAAGAAATTGTAACCGCAGCGAATTGATTCAGCTCTTAAATATTCATAAGCGAGATGACGGGAGAAGATAAGGCTTAATAAGTCAC
Organism: Cimex hemipterus; assembly: GCA_039619505.1. Classification (NCBI taxonomy): domain Eukaryota; kingdom Metazoa; phylum Arthropoda; class Insecta; order Hemiptera; family Cimicidae; genus Cimex; species Cimex hemipterus. The sequence continues at coordinate 6,710,179 of CM077102.1, forward strand.
AAATAATGAGGTCCCAGGAGTCTTGAAATCAAGATAGGGCTGGAGTAATCCGCTCATTAAAATGTCTGGGCCAGGTGTTGTAAGGGTTGAACTGACTAAGGGTGAGTCACCGATTGCTACCGTCATGTTCAAATGACAGCTTGCACAACTATAATAAATCCCAGGCGGGCCCTACTCTCATAACCCTTTGTTTACTTCAACCAGAATTAACGGGAAAAAAAGGAAAAACCCTATAATTAAATTGCGAAGGAAAATTTTCCTTTGTATTAGCGAACGATTACTTTAACAATTTCATCAATGTCAATATTAAATAAATTATGTTTAACCAGACTTAGCAATAATCGATAAAGTTAACCTATAAAGCAGATGGAAAATCATTATCTAATCATACAGATCATTACAAATTTTTGTCAGTAATTTCATATTTTTACGTCAAATTTACAATTAAATTATATCAAACGATATTATTTATACATACGATATAAAACAAGAAAAGGAAAGGAGAAAAGATTAGTCGTGTGCCACCAAATATAATAATTGTGCTTGAGTCTGTCTTGTCTTTCTGTCTCCTGTTCTTGTCGGTTATTTTACACGGTTGTTTTACAGGGTTGTTTTACTGTATACAATACTAATATTTTTCTATCCCGAGCATGTGTGGAGAGTGAATGTATTTATTAGCGAAAATGTACAGAATGATACGGCTGATGAACGAATACTGAGTACCAAATCTGGCGTCTTTGTTCCCGTCCACATAGTCGGAGAAAACAAGGCTTATAGTTCTTAGTGGATAGCTCGTTTTGTGCTTCCATTTGGAAATTTAGAATAGTGAAGGTATTGATGAATATTTTCGTGAATGGTAGTGACAGTGGGACGACAATATTATATTGAGTCATCGAGTTATCGACCCCAAATTTGATTATATTAAGATATATAATATTAGATATATAATATATCTAATCTGTGTGCAGATCGATGACAAGTGAAATATAACGTTATCACCCTTCTGCCAATAACAATTACAAAGTGTCTAGAAAGTGAAAGACAACTTTCTCTCTATCACGCTTTCACTCTCACTATCTATCCTCCATCTTTCTACGTCGTTTACTTCACTTTCACTCTCTCTCTTTCTTTCTTTTTTCTTTCTCTTGATCTATCTATCATCTTTCTTTCTACTTTGTTTGCTTTACTTTCACTTACTCCCTCTCTTTCTTTCTCCCTCTCCATCTATATATCATCAATCTTTCTACTTCCTTAGATTTGCTCTCTCTCCCTCTCTCCCCCCCTCTCCCTCGCCCCCACC
>CM077102.1:6711878-6737561 GCA_039619505.1 Cimex hemipterus
CTCTCGCTCTCTTTCTCTCTTCTCTCGCTCTCTTTCTCTCTTCTCTCTCTCTCTTTCGCTCTCTCTCTCGCTCTCGCGCTCTCTCTCTCTCTCTATTTATATATCCTCCATCTTTCTACTTTGTTTACTTGGTTCTCTCTCTCTCTCTCTCTCTCCCTCTCTCTCTCTCTCTCTCTCTCATTCTCTATTTATATATCCTCCATCTTTCTACTTTGTTTACTTTGCTTTCTCGCTCTCTTTCTCTTTTCTCTCTCTTCTCTTTCTCTCTCTCTCTCTCTCTCTCTCTTTCTTCCTTTCTCTTTTCTTTCATATCTTTACTACCGCCCACTATTTCTCTCCCTCGCAAATACGTGTATTATTTATTATTGAAATTATTTAGTGTAGATATTCTAATAACCTTGTATTCATGAGGATTGAAGTTTTTCATGCTGTATCAACCCATTTGAGGATTTTGTACCTGAATTAATCCTGTCACTAAGTACACTAAGAGGTTGGATTACTGTGTCGTCCTGGGAATCGTATTCGTCGTGATTTAATTATGACGCCTCTTGGTAAAAGCGTTGTCACTGAGAACTTTAGTTATTCGACATAATAAACCTTGGAACCCGGCGGATTAACAGACAACTACAGGCGAGGTCGGATTACTAAGTCCACACCTTGACCATCGTCTCACCAGGAAATAAAGTAAATATCCGTTAATAAAGGTAATAATAATATTAATGAAAACATTCGTAGGTGTATAACAGATTTATTTTAATACACATATACATATATGACTTTTATTTTTATACTTTTTTATTTTAGTATAATATATAAAATAAATAATAACTAAATAAATTATTACAACAAGTGATAATAGTAAAAAGCAAAACAGATAATAATAATAACAAATAAGTTATATTATTCAGGTCGAAGATGAGCTTTTCACCTATTCAGGAGAATCGAAAAAAAACCGCCTCCACCCTCACCAGGTGCCTCTGATTTTCCCTCTAAGAGAATAAACCTCTTTCCAGAAATTTACCAACACGGTCCAACCCTTGCCATTAATATATTCTGCCACAACCTCACAGAGTTTTCCTACCAAAATAGTATTTTCCAGACAGCGGCTAGTTGCGAAGAAAGGAACAAATCCTCCCGCTCTGTACCACTATAATTAATATCCTGCTTTGATTTATATTTTGTATGATGTGAAACGTTGTCCAGTGTCAAAAGAATGGTGTTAAGAGCATAAGGAGAGTAAGGCTTTACCTCAAAACCAAACCCCATTGTTTTTCTGTTGACACATGTGAGGCATGGATCTGAAAGTTGACGAGGGATAGAACCAGCCTTTTCGACTGGCCAAAGGTGACTTCAATAAGTTAAATTTCCTTAAATTTGAATAATACAAATATATTTCTCCATTGATTGTCTCCCCAAGATGAATGAGTTAGTTAGTAGTAAATCACCCCAAAAGAAACCCGCCAAAGTATCACCATCACATTTTGGATATCACCTGAGGGAATTTTTAAACCATCTTTGTATGGTCGATTCCCGCACACTGCAACAGCACCAGACTTTGATAATGATTCTGTCCGAATTGAAACTCCTAAAATTTAAAATAATTACGGTCAGTCACGTTTGACATCTTAGTAAGGGCTAAATTACTGCCAAGTAAGAAAATGATACAGAGGTAAACAAACATTTTTGTTTGAAAAAGGTTTAAATAAAATTGACGTTTGTCATATAAAATGGTATTCGTGATAAACATGGGAACCTACATTATTTTCCTATTTTCCATATAACGCAAGAGTTTTCATAAATTTTGAACGAATTTTTGTGACGTCGCCCTAATTTTTCAGAACAACAATGATTTATTGTTACACTGGAAGTTGAAAATTTAATTAAAACTTGTCTATTATGAATTCGCTACTTTCGCGGTCCGATTGACCAATTAATACATGACAATTAATTACGGTTCTTAGTTGAGATGAAAAAGTTAATGGCATGAGCGGGGTTCAAACCTTCGGCTAGATACACAGTTGCTCTACCACTTGAGGTGTGGCCTCGATCCACGCGGACACTAACTTCCCATCTGAACCCTACCTTTCGAATTTTCCCTGCCTTTTGCCATTTTTCAAATGCCGTGTAATCGGTTTGGATTCTCGACGACAATGGAAATGGCTACGGAGAGCTTAGTGAACTATACATCATTTTTTAATCATTAATTCACTACTTTCGTGATCCGCTTGGCAATTAATTACCTTTTTTAGTTGAAATGAAAAACGTTAATGGCACGAGAGGGGTTAGAACCCACGATCTTCGGCAAGATACGCCGCTCTACCACTTGAGATATAGTGACCTCGAACACCTTTTGAATTTTCCCTCCTTTTTGTCATTTTTCAAATCGAATTGGATTTTCGACGACAAATGAAATGGCTATGGAATGCTTTAGCTTTAGTGAATTATACTTCATTTTGATTAATTAAATTAACTCATTTCGTGGTAATATATTACAAATAATTAAAGTTTTTAGTTGAGATAAAAATTATTAATTAATTGTAATAAATTAATTGGTCAAGCGGACCAGGAAATTACTGAATTTAATGAATTAAAATGATGAATACTTCACTAAAGCTTTCCGTTCCCTTTCATTTGTCGCCAAGAATCGAATTCGATTACAGGACATTTGAAAAATGACAAAAAAGAGGGAAAATACAAAAAGATGGGGTTGAGATGGGAAGTTTGTGTGGATACGCCGCTGCTCTACCACTTGATTCTAGACTACGACCTACTCTGTCACTAACTTCCCATCTCAACCACACCTTTCGGATTTTCCCTCCTTTTTGCCATTTTTCAAATGTCGTGTTATCGGATTGGATTCTCGCCGACAAATTAAATGGCCAAGGAAAGCTTTAGTGAATTAATTCAATAAATTCACTCATTTCATGGTCCGCTTGAACAATTAATATATCACAATTAAGTAAGGTTTTTAGTTGAGATAAAAAAGTCATTGGCACGAAGTGGGGTTGAGATGGGAGGTTAGTGTCGAGGTCACGATAGCTCAAGTGGTAGATAAGCGGCGTATCTAACATAAGATTTTGGGTTCGAATCCCGCTCGTGAAACTGACTTTTTTATCTCAACTAAAACCATACTTAATTGTGATATATTAATTGTTCAAGCGGGCCACGAAATTAGTGAAAATGACTATTGTGATTAAAATATTTGTATAAAACATGTCCACACCGATTGCTCGAATCATTTACTATTAATTTTTATTAAAATTACATCATAATCAATCACAACCTTGGTAAATAATTCTAAATTTGACGCTGTTTAAAAAATAAAGCATAATTATTAAAACATTTGAAGATATTTATTTTAGCATAAATAAATTGATAGAAATTTTCAAATTGTATCCAGAGTAGAATCCAATCTAATTTGCGTCGAAAAGTGTGAACTGTGATAAAACACCCTAGTCGATTTTATTACATGCTTAGAAAGAAACAAACCGCAGGCAGCATCCTTTTAATTAAGACCGCTTTGTAGTCCAAACCCGATAACCTGAAAAAAAACCTGATTTCTTCGTATCGGCGTTTAATTATTCTGTTGCTTGCACCGGCTTAAAATTGCTTTCATCCACATGGCTTAAGTGCTTTAAAACACAATACATGAAAAAATGCATTTCTTTGCAGTCGTGCAAATTGGCCGTAATTTTACCTTTGATTTGAAAGAATGCATAAAAACCTGAATGATGTTAGCAAACAAGCTTTAAACGTAAATTACTTCTTCTGCAAGACATTATCGATCCTCTTATAAAGGATAGTTTCATGCAAACGCTCGGGAATAACGGACAGCGCGGCGGCAATATTATGAGCAATTATTAATTTTTCCCTTGCTGTCAGGTACGTGATTGTTGTACAGTAATTAAATTAGCGTACATTTTTTTTTTATAAAGCCGGTTTAAACACCCGCGTGCTTTCACCGATATTTACGTTAGGAAGTTATTATTTAAAACTAAAGCAAACTTTTTGCACCCTATTATGCAAGCATAGTTAAACTTTTCGTGTTTTGCCATAGAAATTATCTATCACCAATTTTACTTTATAAAATAAGATTTTACTGTTTAAAAAATCATTGTATTTTACAGATTATATTTTTTGTGTAGATCAATTATATATTATTGGATAGTAAGAAAGTGCTGATCGGTCACTTTTCATCTGTGTTGGGTTCGATCGAACTAGTAAGTTTAAATATGTAGAACAAGAGAACCGATAAATCCAGTTACCTGGCAATAAAAGTCCTCTGTTTCGTGATTACCCGTTTGACTGTTGAACGGTGTTCAGGAATGACCTAGGCACTTTGAAAAGCACTCACATCGACCACCTATTTCGCTTTGCATATCTAGCGGTGTTATCACCTCACCCAACACGATGGCCTGTTCGCTGCGACTAACACCAACACGGCTAGAAATCTCCATTTCAAAAATATGGGTCAAACCGCAATAATTCGGAGTTGAAGAGATTCGAGGTCTCCTTGGTTTATTCAGTAGGATCTGGAAAGTCCAATCTTATCCATTCAGAAGCCAAATTACAAATTTTAGACATAAAGGCAATCCATGTGTACTAATTAACTTCTTATTTTGATAATGAAGACCAAAACTTTCTCCATTACTGTAATTTCAAATAATAATATTTGACCGCTGGCATCCATCTTGATCTGATTGTTTTCGCCGTTTTATTAGAACAAAAGAGGACAAATATGCCCAGCGGATCTCAAGTTATTTATTTCAAATACAATAAAAAAAGAATCGAAAAACCGTTGGGCTCGGTAAAATAGGAATAATCCTGCCGAACTGTGGCAGTTAAGAAAGACGACGGTCCCTGGTTCACGGAAATGGGTCAGAAAGAGAAAAAAGGTCATACAAGGATTAAACAGGGGCACTTTTTAGCAAGAAAGCGCCCATTAGGCAAGGATAGAGTAAAAGTCGAGCACCTTTTCAATTGTTGAACGCTCGTCGTTTATAGGCAATATTTTGGAACATCATCAAACCTATGAGTAGTCTTGGGGGACGGCAGGGTGAACAAATCGCTGCACTGGTACCTCAGGGCTATAGGGATTTTCAAATGTATATAGTTTATGTGTGTTTGTGCTGTGTCTGAAGTTTTTGTGACTTGTTTGTGCGGTGTTTATTTTAATACATTGGGATGAATGTAATTTATGTTATTTATTTAATGGGGGTTATATACCCTGCCCAGAGGAATATAGAGTACTCAGGGGTAAGTGTATGACGACTGAAGAATAAAAGTTATTTATTAGCGTGAAGGGAAATGGTTGCTTATAACCCTGCTCCGAGGAATGTCAAGTACTCTGGGGGAGTGAATGTGATCAGACATCTATGTTTTTGGCGGTATATGTGTTATGTATTGTATGTTGTGTGTCTATTCTTAAATTGACAGCCTAAGGTACTAACAAGAGGCTAGCATTTTAAAATAACGACGTAATATACAAATAAAAGCGAAGTGTCAGTAACCAGATTGAGATTCTCAAATGGCTGCTGTTCAATATAAAATACGCGAAAAGGAAAGGAAATAGAAGGAATACACGCGTAGGGCCGACAAACAGCCGGCTTCCATCAAGTATATATATATATCAGATCAAAGTGTGCATAGCTCGACATCCAGGGTATAAGATGGTAAAAGTGGTCCACATACAGACCAATAAAAATTGACCAATTAATTGGGTCCATCACAACGAAAACCTTCATAAAAACGTACAGGTTAACACTAAAAAAGAGATAATGCATAATACTGCCAAAATTTATCAAAAAATGTATGTTGCTCATTGTCCTGTTGTCTAAAAATTTGTTGAACAACCAAGTCCTTAACCGCTTTGTACGACTTACACACATTTATCAAAATGTCGATCAGTAATTTTCTGTCCGCACGGTCCAGAATTATATTTTGTTCTAACGACTTAGCATATTCACTGTTCAAAAATGTTTTCACACGACGAAACTCTTTTCGAAGGATCGTGTCGCACTAAGTTCGAGAAACAAAAACCCCCTTGCACAACAGTGGAGAAAGCAACCCCCTCTTCGCACAACTGCGAGCAATAAGAATAGAGTGATAACAAGCTTATCTTCGGATTTGCTTAAATCCCTTGATCTTTCTCGAACTGCCGATAAAAAAAGTAGCTCTAAAAATTTATTTACACTCTACAAAACAAATAAACTAATAATAATAATAATAATAATAATAATAATAGAATTCAACGGCATCCGCGTTAATATTTTAACCTCTTTGAATAATTGATATTATGGATAAATTACGAGTCGTTCCTCTGGCGTTTCTGTTCACGATGGCAAGTGAGAAATATTGATCAAAGTTAATTACTAATTTTAATCGCCACCCAAGCGCTTTCCGACTTTAAGATTTTGGTTGAGAGAAAAAACTGAGCGTCACAAGCGGTATTAGAACCCACAGCCTTCGGATAAATACGCCGCTGCTCTACCACCTTAGCTAGCGTGAACTCGATCCACTCGGACACCGATTTCCCAATTTTCCTTCATATTTCGCCGAGAATCAAATAGATTACACGACATTTGAAAAATGGCAAAAAGGAGGGAAAATCCGAAAGGTGGTTTTGAGATGGGAAGTTAGTGTCCGAGTGGATCTAAGTCCCGATAGCTCAAGTGGTAGAGCAGCGGCCTATTTAGATGAAAGTCGTAGGTTCGAATCACGCTCGTGACACTGAATTTTTAGCTCAAACAAAACTTTAATTAATTGATAAGAATTTATATGATCTAGCGGACCACGAAACCTAATGAAAAATAAATATAATATATCAGCCACGATTAATCTCTTCCTTCCGGCTAATTAGTGATTAAAATGCCATTGTTTAACAATTAGGGGGAAAACCTAAAGATTAATTTTCGTTTTAACATTATATCAAGCCGAAACATTTTTGTTAATTATATTGAATTTGTACCAAATGCGTAGTTTAAAATACCGTTATCCACTCCAGCCATAAACAAATTAATTTTACGGTTTTCATTAATATTTGATCATTTATATTTATTCTAAATATTAACTTTTTTCGTATATATATATATATATATATATATATATAAACTCAATATTTTAGTTGGGACGTTATCCCAGAAATGAGAAGTAGGTATGAGTAAAAGAAATTGGTAATCAAAAGGGAAAAAATGTTTGTCTCCTTCATAAAGCTTTCACGTTGAATTATTGTGACATTTCAGTATTCTTTGCTTTCTTCTCAAAGAAATATATATATTTTTTTTTATAAAACTTTTCTATTTGGACTGTTATTAAAATATTTCGTCTTCATTCGTTGTTGTGACACGGCCAGGGTGCACTTTTTCTATTTAATTTAATGCTCTAGGAATCTCATTCGTTTCTAGAAAGAATCGTTTCTACGTCCGAAAGAGGCCACACTATTTACTCGTCTCCCTCCCCGGCGATCATCATGATTATTGGGATTCCCGACCTCCCCCAACTTCCCGGATTAAACGCGGTGACTCATTGCGTGTTATGACTCTTGCACAATTTTCAGAAGGGGGGGGGGTGATTCACCCCCTGACAAATGTCTTCTTTTCAGCCAGCACGCCATTTCGGCCTCTTTCATTCTTTCCAGAAGTGTTATTGTGAGAAATAACCGTCATCGATTTCGCTACGTGAGACTTACCGAACGTCGCTCTGGTTTTACTCTTTTTCTCCCATCCCTTTCTTCAATCCCATGGAGGATAGTAATACGTGAGTTGCTACAAGGTGAAGTGAGCGAATGCAACAACGGGGAATTCAAGACATATTTTTTTCTTTCATAACCTGAACTCCTTTTTTATATTATGAATACCAACCAATAAATGAGTTATTCAATAGCACAAAGCATTGCCTTATTAAACGTTAATTTATATGTTAATAATTAATCATCTAATTAGTTAGAAATTAATCAGCTGAATGGGGCTAGTTAGTAATTTATTAATTGGGGGACATTGTCGCCGCAACGATTGAATTGTTGACATGGCGCTCATCGATATAGCATTCCAACCCGACCAAAATTCTGTTACGGAGGAAAAAGTTATATATAAAAGGTTTATATGATGCCTGGCGGTGCGAACAGTCGCAAAAATGTTATTGATATTAGTGTTTCATTCAAACTTAAGTAATGGTAAAGTCATGTATATTTTTGCACGAAGAATCTCTCCCTCACTCTCGCTCGCTCTCTCTCTCTCACACACCCACTCTCGCGTTCTCTTTCTTTCTTCGGCTTCTGTTATTCAAATCTAGATAGAGGTACAGTGGTTGACGCCTCTTATCCAGAGACAGATCTAAGATAGACGAAGGTGTAGTGTGTGCCATGAATCACAAAGGTGCGTCTACTTCTTTGCAGCTCCCACCGTAATGTACCGGTACACGGCGGAATATGATGCTAATCCCAGATGATGGCCTGCCTATCTAGACTGCACCGACTCCTTCAGGGCGGTTACTGCTGTCTGTGACTGGCATGTGGAACTGATACGAAGGCGTACCATGTGGTTAAGGCTCGGGGCCTATGAAAGGTGTACCTCGTGTCCTCATCCACGTCTCTCTCTCAATCAAGGTTCCTTCACTCTTCCCTGTGAACGCACCCAATCCTTGGTTACAAACGGGGTGTCCGGCGCAAAATAATGGCGTAGCCCTGAGGACGTGGCAACCTCTCTAAAGCATAAGCTATAGTCGGGTCGACATGGGGCGGCGAGTGCTTTATCATAGGCACACATGGGTTGGGGTATCAGGTCCTGTCTGCATAGGCAGGGGATGGGACGTTACATAACTATCTGTACTAGCGGGTAACAGAAATGTTCCAAGGTTCAGCTGTTAGACTGGGAAAACTTGCAGTGGTTCATCCGCACGAAACTTGCATACAACCGGCCTCACGGGATACGGGCGGCAGTGTAAGTGCTATGGTAAAAAATCCCTCGAATGCGACAGTAGTGGCGGATGAGAACGGGTAGTGAATCGGTTTCTCCTATTTGAGTATGCTTTGAACGTAAGTGTAGGCCGGTCTCCTCTAGAGGGGTGGTTAGCAATCCCACTTAAAACAAAACTGCGGCCGGAGCGGATCCGGTAGTTTCTACGCTAGAGAAGCCCCCCCCCCCTACTCTTAGAGGTAGAGTGACTTTCTCTATCGAGTGAGCGCGCGGGAGATCAGGCTGATTGTAATGGACCACTCGGAATGGACGGGCAGGGAGTGAGGTTGTCTTGGCACCTTGAGGCTGAGCTGCCTCTGCACCAACTCTGCGGCAGTAATACACTTCTGTCATATGCGGACGTGCGTCGGCTCTCATCTTGAAATTAAAAACGCCCAATAAGGCCGAATAGGCTAGGTGCGGACGTTAAAGCTCCTCATTTTCCTTTATAAGACGAACGAGTGTATGGGAAGAAATGTCCGTGACTCCACTTTGACTGGACATAACCGTACAGAGGCTAAACTAAACCAACAGAATTAAACGTAATTCAGTCACAAATTGCGCATTTGACATCAGCAGTCTGAACCTCGAGGATTGAGGTTATATGCACCGCAAAAAGTAGCCACTTGAGTAAAGAGTCTTTTTGAAAAATATTAATTAACCACAAATGTATAAATTAATTGTGAATTCCTAAAATAACAGAAATATTAAAATGGTATGCTAAGGATTTAATAAAGAAATGGGAAAATTCAGTTTAATTTAAAAAATTCCCAAAACAAACGGTGATGGCGAGGGGGGAACAAACAGTGTTTACATTTAACAAATACATTTTGGATTTGGGAAAATGAATTCTTGAATGTAAAAAATGTTTGTAAATCCCAGGCCATGAAGATGATGTCAATAAAGATCGAAACGTCGGCACGATAAAGAAAATGTTTTTTGAAACCTACAACACACCAGACCGCATCTCACGATTTCTAAATAATTATTGATTAACGGCCACTAATCACCACACATTATACAGCATGTTTTGTTTGGCTTGAGGTTGATATTCTAGCATTCTTAATTATATGTTCTACATATTTTATAAACGGTAATGATGAACATAACCACCTTATCTGAAAAGTACAACGATTAACGATTTTCTTTTCTTTTTTTTATCAGTAGACATAATGACTTTTTGTTCATAGAATGGTTTGTATTGCAAGTTGTTTGTGGTTATGGTACGGAGCACAGGAAAGTTGTAAACTCGTGGTCTCTGAGGCCATCACTCACAGAACCGCCAACATTTGCCAGCTCGGCTCTAACGGGCATATGTTGTCCCTCAACATCATCCATCCACCCTGTTAAAAAATCTGAGGGAGTTAAACTTTTTAATAGGGAGACCCCTTCTCCTTTCAATCTTCAAGTACAACGCTTTTTAAACACATAAATTGTTGTATATTAATTTTCCTTTCGAGGGGAAACAATGAAAATTGACGTAATGAGGGAAAACTGAATGGTTTAATATCATTAAACGATCACGTTAAAGAAAACAGCATTTAACGGTAAATTAGCAATTACGAAGCCACAATACATTTCAAAAATAGGTGTAATTCTCCCTCCATTCGATTCCTGATAATTTCATTTATCTTTTAGTTTGCTGTACGACATCAGAAATAAATTTTATACGAAATTATGAATAAATTTACTTTTTTAGTATTGTTTTCAACTTTAAATTATTACAGTGAATAACATATACTAAAATATTCTGTTCAAGTAACAATTAAATGATTTTGAAGGATCAAAGAATCCTAATCAATTTTGCTTTCTGATCAGTTTATGCTGAAAAAATGAACAGTAAAATATATATAATTTAAAAAAAAGTATATAATATAAAAATATATAACTTATAAAATAATAATAATGAAATAACTTATACTAATAAAAAATATATAAAAACAATGGTCTGTATAAAAGCTCTTAAACTTTCTGCGTCATTTAATGTCGATATTCAGAACCTAGTAAAATACCTACGTGGGTTTGAGAGTGACCGTTAGTTAATAATTATTCAGAAATCGTGATATGCGGTCTGGTATGATGTAGGTCGTGTTCAAAACGGGGACTTAGAGCAAGCCTCTCAAAAACCACCCTAATCGCCTTCACCAAAAAAAGAAAAATGGAAATACAAGGATTACGTTTCTATAACGAAATGTTGCCCTTAAAAAATGAGGTGAAATACCTAGGAATAATCTTTGACAAGAAACTAACCTGGAACCCTCACCTGCAACATACAATAGCAAAAACCAAAATATCGCTAGTAACCACAAGAAGAGCCTTAGGCAAATCCTGGGGCCTGAAACCGAAAATGGCCTACTGGCTATACACGGCTGTAATAAGACCCAGAATAACCAATGGATCACTAATCTGGTGGAGCAAAGCTCAACAAAAAGTAGCTACCCAAACATTAGGCAGCTTACAAAGACTAGGAAACCTATGTATCACAGGGGCGATGAAAACAACCCCTACAAATGCACTAGAAACCTTGCTAAACCTACCTCCACTAGAAATATTCATACAGGGAGAGGCTAGGAAAAGCTCATTCAGGCTCCAAAAACAATTAAATTGGAAAGGAACCAAACAATTCGAGCACACAACCATAATTAACAAAATCAGACACCCATTACTAGAAATGGGGACTGACTACATGGTCCCGGAAACTATCTTCACGACCTCCTACAAAATCTCAACAGACCACAAAGGAGAGGAAGAACACAGGAGAACCTCGGATACAATGATATGGTATACGCATGGCTCCAAAACAAATGAAGGAACCGAATCAGGTGTTTTCTGCACATGCCCAAAATATGAGCAATCAAACTCACTAGAGAAGTACACCTCGGTCTTTCAAGCAGAAATACATGCTATCAATGATTGTGCTCTGGAAAATCTTAAAAGAGGTTACACTGACAAAAAAATCCTCATATCAGACAGCCAAGCAGCTATCAAAGCACTGGCATGTACAAGGATCACATCAAAATTAGTCAGTGAATGCATCCAAAATCTCCAAAACCTGGGAATACACAACAAGGTAACGGTATCCTGGGTGCCAGGGCACAGGGGAATTTTGGGTAATGAAGAAGCAGACAGACTGGCCAGAGGAGGATCCGCAAGACCATACATAGGCCCCGAGCCTATCCTTGGGATATCCAAAACAAACGTAGAATCCTCCATCGCAGAATGGATCCAAATAAAACAAAGAGAAAAATGGATAAACTCTAGCAGTGCTAGACACAATAAACAACCCTCATCAAAACTGGCAAAAACACTGCTACAATTGGAGAGGGCAAATCTCAGAAGAGTGGTAGGACTACTAACCGGCCACTGGCATCTGAGAAAACATCTACATAACATGGGCATATACAATGATGATCCCATTTGCAGACTATGTAATGAGGAGGAAGAAACAGCCACTCATATCATCTTCGAATGCGAAGCAACGGCTCAATGGAGGTTCAATCTGACGCATAAAAGCGACTCAGAGAACCACATGGAAGCAATAACAGTCAATGACTTGATACTTCTGAGAAAAAGGATCGAGTCTATTGACTAAACCAAGGAACTAGGAAGGTACAATAAGCCAGAAGGCTGCAGTGCCTGGGGCACACAAACCCCACTCCCTAGTACCTTGCTACCATACCATACCATACCATGATGTAGGTCACCGAAAAATGTTTTCTTTAACGTTTCGATCTTTATTGAGATCATCTTCAGGGCCTGGGATTTACAAACACTGTTTACATTTAACACATATATGTAGGGTGAGAAAGAAAAGTTAAATTATGCAATGCAAAAAACATATTTTTTATATTCCATCAAAGTATTTCTACTCACTCCAAGTGTTTGTTTTCGCGTAAGTGTGCCATTCTTGCGTGTCGTGTTGAGAGTGCCAGTGAGATATTGCTGTTTTAACAGCACGTAACAATAAAACACCAGTATCTCCGTAAATCCCAGTTATTTACAGTTACCACTTCTTATACCAGTTGTACGCAATATTATGTAAAAGATAATTTCAATTATTTCTTTCTTGCTTGAATTTTTAACGAAAACATGACATGGCCCAAAGAACGTATTATACAGTAAAATACCGCCAACGTTTCGATCTTTATTGGGATCATCTTCAGAGCTCAAAGGGTTTATGTTTTGTGTAATTGTGCCATTTTTGCGTATCGTGTTGAGAGTGCCCACGGCTTCTCACTGACACTGTCAAAATGAAACCTAAGAATGGCACAATTACGCAGAAAACAAACACTTCGAGTGAGTAGAAATACTTTATTGGATATAAAAAATGTTTTTGCATTACATTGTAGAAATTAACTTTTGTGCACAACCTACATGTATTTTTTAAATTTAAACAATGTTTGTAACCCCAGGCCATGAAGATGATCTCAATAAACGTTGGCACGATAAAGAAAATGTTTTTCTGAAAACTACATCACCAGACCGTATCTCACGATGTATGAATAACCACTAGTAGAATGCAATATATACATTTAGAAAAAATAATCTACCTTTTTTTATATTGCTTTTCGTAAAAAAATTTGGTTTAGTGACATGCTGCATGATGTATATGTAACGAAATTCGAGCTTCTCAACGATCGTTTATAAAAGGTTATAAGTCATGTTCCTTACTTTTGCCTAATTTTACCTCACACATTAACGTAATTTTGAAATGTATATCCAACTTCGAATAATTCAACCTGTTCAAAGCAGGTTTTCCCTAGTTCCCCAATGAACGCCCACGTCTGACCAGTTTCTATTTAAAATTTCGCCCACGGACTAATTTATAGTCTTAGGTTTCCACTGGAGCGGAGCAAACCTGTTTTACAAAAAGCGGGAATTATTTTATTATGTTTTATCATTATGTGTGGTAATTGGTGACCGTTAATCGACATTTATTTAGGAATCGTGAGATTCGGTCTGGTGTGGTGTGAGTTTCAGAAAAATATTTTCTTTGCCGTGCCAACCTTTCGATCTTCAGGGCTCAAAGTGCTTGTCTTCTGTGGAATTGTGCCATACTTGCGTGTAGTGTTGAGACAAACACTTTTAGCTCAGAAGATGATCTCAATAAACCTCGAAACCTGGCACGATAAAGTAAATGTTTTTCTGAAACTACATCACACCAGACCGCATCTCACGATTTCAAAATAAATATCTTATCATTATGTTTTCCTATTGCATAAATCTCCAATACTCTCAGACCAAAATATAAAATTATAAATACTGTGCATTTCCTCATAATGTATTAACATAATTACTAATCAAATGTCGTCAAATTATGTATCATTAATATCATATCTTATATCGACGTGTAACCTTTTACCTGATTTAACCTATGACGAACAACCGCGCAACGAGGAGAGCGCACCGGCCGGCAAACCGCCGAAGCGGGAGAGGGGATCGAGGAGGAACGAAGCGGGGACGGCAGAGCTAGCCCAGGCCTGGAGACAACTCGTGTGATAAACCGAACTTCTTCCTGCCCTTTTCAAAGGTGCTTACTGCAGACGAAAAGGTGGACACCGCCCCGCCTCCTCACTCACTGTTACTCGGAGCAGGACATCTCTCACGTGGGAACGGCCCGGCCGACCAAATTGGACTCACATCCGTAGATTTGTTTATTTTATTTTATTTGTTTTACACCCTTTGGGAAAGGTTTCGTTGTTTAGTTTTTTCATTGTAAATAAATTATTGTAAAGGTGTTCATTTTGGTTTTAATTGTGCCCGTTGGTGTTCGTTTGGTTGAAGAACCTTGGCGTTGGCCGTCACAAACCATACGTCCAAATCTGCACGCCCATATTTTCACATTTTGTAAATAATTTACAATAAATTACTGACTGGCTCCGCGAATCATCTACCCGAGGAGTTGGCAGCCCGGGGTCAGACCTCGGAATTATCCATCCACCCGCTCTTGAGTTATTAGCTCATTGGAAACAATAATATAAATTAACAATTTACAAACAATAACAACCGAATAATGTTCTCTATTAACTAAAACCTCTGTGCATCTGTTAGGCATACTGAATTTAAGATTGTTACTAGTTTCATAAAGAATTTCACTACATAGACGTTGCAACGCTGCACTCACTGGATGGGGATCGAAAAACTTTTTATGCATCGTGCAAACCTCAGTGGGATTGAGGTCTGTAATCAATGGGAGAATGGGCAAATAGGAAATTCGGACTGCCGTGAGGTTGCCTTCAACAATATGAAGTCCAATTCATCCTCCAGTTACAATTTTAGCCTAAATCATTACACCGCCTTCTCCAACGGAGCACGCATTGTACATACAGACAGAAACGCAACTCGTTTGTAAACATAAAAGCATATCAATTGGTGTTCTCTTCTTGCTTCACTATACTCTCCTGAGTTTCTGGTGGCATGCTGTCGTCTCAAAGGGGCATACGATGAGAGTCTAACTTCCCACGAGCAATCGTTCTGTGATGATAGAAACCTTGCCAAAATATCTTGTAATTCATTTAAAATCTGGCGGCAACTTCAGAAAAGGTTTCGTCTTGACGCAATAATATTTTTATCCCTGTAGCGTCGTAATGCGCTGCGCCCTTCCTCCGTCTCTAGGAATCGGGTTAAAGCCTGGGAGACCAGGCTCTGAGAAATGCCATCTGCCTCTGCAATATTCACTTACCGGTAGCATCGATGATTCATTCTTACAACACTACTAGGAACTTCTAGTTCTCGATCATGCCTTTCCTTGGCTAAAAAAACATCTGGATTAAAATTAAGAAATTACGAGAAAAGGTGTTGGTTTACAAAGTAATCTTGTTCTTTTACGGTTCTTAAGTAAATCTGTTATTAAACATGAGAATTAACATTTCTTTTGTAAGACGGCCCCGTCTTAGTTAAGCTGTAAAATAAGTAAACCCTTTAGGTAAACAAGGAAAACCGACAAGTGGTCCTTTGAAGAGGCAGACCCAGTCGGGAACAACAAGGCACATCTGGCACATCTGGCTGGGAAATGGCTACCCAGGAGCCATTTAAGTAAGGAAAGAGGGTTATCGTAAATTGGGAGTACGTCAAATTTGTACGATACCGCCGTCTTTGTCGGCCCAGCCGCGTCGGGAGAACTCCCCCCGACTTTTGGAGTTTCCTTTTCACCCCTACTCCGGGAGAGACCCTGTATAAAAAGGGATGATTGGAAAACCAAAGGGCAGTCAAGGATAAGAGGCTCACCCCCAGTCAGTCGGCATCAGATCCCCGGATCGGGTCAGAAGCAGCCACACTCCGTCTGGGATACACCAAGGAGACGCAGCCAACCAGAGCCAGCGAGGACCACCCGTGTCTATCTGTCGTGCAAAGCAAGAGGTCGAGACGAGAGATGCTGTGGACCTGGATCGTAGCGAGTATCGTGTGGGGTAAGTCCCGTTGTCAATAGACTCATCCCAGATGTAGAGTTGTGGCTGACTAATAGATAAATCAATATTAGCAATTAGAGTATCGTTAAGAGGAGTTTTTTCAATAAATGTCTCTGAATACTGTCTCTGATTTATTGTATTCTGGAACCTTACCTTCCCCTACACAAAAATAAGTAGCGACGCGCTTACGCCGACTTATCTCTTGTCGCTTATAAAAAAGAAAGCGAATATTGGGAGATAATTCGGCCCCCACGACGTCGTCCGCTTACACTTTGTTTTTGGTTTGTATTTTCTTGTTTGTTTTATCCAACAAAGAAGGATATATGGGTTCAATTAAATTAAAATTACGAATATCTCTATTCATTTTAAGTAGTTACTCTCACATTCACTCTTACATAAAATTTTACAGCTTTTTCTTAGGTAACATGTAGGGTAATGGTATTGTTTCGTCGGCATGCGAATGATATACAATAAAATATACAAATTAATCCAATAAGTAAAGGCTGGGACAAGTGTCGTGGGTTGGAGGCGAGAGAAATCGAAAGAGTAGAGGAAAAGGGAAAAAGAGACGAAATCGGGATCTGGGCGATGGTCATGACCTTAAAGCCTACCACTGAGATTTCGGCTTCTCTCCTGCCCTAAAAATGCCCATCCCGGACGAAACACCCCCCCCCCCGTGAAACAATTACACGCCTTTCCACGAAAACCATATGAATTATGAGATTGTAAAATTGACAGAAATTAAGTTTCCCGGCTTGGTGTATTGGATATTCTTCCATCATAATTTACATTTATTATATAATTAATCTAATTTAGGGTCGATGGGTTACTCAATATTCAGCCATCTGCATACCACATTACGCAAATCGAAATTTCTATAAAGTATTATATGCAGAGAAGCAGCCTTGTCTCCTCCAAAACCTGGAACTGGGAATTCAAATACTACGGTGCTTAAGTACCAATCTGACCTCGAAGGGGGGGGGGCGTTCCTCATCACTCTCTATATAGAGTCAAAGAATGATCCAACTCCTCCTTCATACCTCGCTGAGAATCAAATGCTGATTGCACAACATTTGTAAAATGGCAAAAACGAGGTAAAATCGAAAGATGTAGGCTGAGATGGGAATTGGAGTCCGAGTGGATCGAAGTCACGCTAGCTCAAGTGGTAGAGCAGCGGCGTATTGAGCCGAATGTTCGATTCTCGCTCGTGTCACTGACTTTTTGATCTCAACGAAAAACCTTAATTAATTTTTATATAAGGTTATGGTTGAAATAAAAATGAGTTAGTGTCACGAGGGGGAATCTAACCCACGACACATAATTCACTCTAATGTAGACTGCCGACTGTTTTAATCTGACAATTCAATTCATCTATGCTCAAAGAAAACAATTTAATACTAATTCACTAGTTGTCGAGGTCAGTTTGATCAATTAATATCAATTAATAAAGGTTTTTTGTTGACACAAAAAGTCAGTGTTACTAGCGGGATTCGAATCCACAACCTTCGGCTTGATACGATGCCTTCCCGCTCAACCGCATCTTTTGATTTTTCCCTCCGTTTTGACAATTTTTAAAATTCAATTCAAAAGGTGGAGTTCAGTTGGGAAGTTAGTGCCCGAGGGGACCGAAGTTCACGATAGCTCAAGTAGTTAGAGCAGCAGCGTATTGAGCAGAAAGTTGCCGGTTCGAATCCCGCTCGTGACATTGACTTTTTTTATCTCAATTTAAAATTTTAATTAATTGAACGATATTAATTAGTCAAGCGGACCACGAAAAATAGTGAATTTATGATAACCCAAGAGCTTCGGTCGTATAAGTAATCCATCTGATTCTCGGTGACAAATGAAATGGCCACGGAGAGCAAAGGTATACTTCATTTTAATTCATTAAATTCACTAATTTTGTAGTCCACTTGAACAATTAATATACTACACATAATTAATCATTTTTATCACAACTAAAAACCTTAATTAATTGTACTATATTACCATGAAATTAGTGAATTTAATAAATTAAAATGATGCATACTTCACTAAAGCTCACCGTGACATTTCATTTGTCCATTGTCGAGAATCCAATCCGATGACACGACATTTGAGAAATGGCAAAAAGGAGGGAAAATTCACAAGATGCGGTTGAGATGGGAAGTTAGTGTCCGAGTGGATCGAGGTCACGATAGCTCAAGTGGTAGAGCAGCTTCATTTTAAATTAGTAAATTCAGTAGCTTTCGTGGTCCTCTTGACCTTTTGAATTTTCCCTCCTTTTTGCCATTTGCCTCCATCCTTTTCAAAAGTTGGGGTTGTGATGGGAAGTTCCCGCTTGTGACACTAACTTTTTTTATCTCATCTAAAATCCTTAATTAATTGAAATATATGAAATATAAAAAGAATAATTAATTAGCAGAAGTAATTTGATCAATCAGACCACTAAATATAATTTATGTTCGGAAAAAATACATGTTAACGCTAGGGACTTCATTCATGCCAATTCACAATCTATCAATCAATTTCTATTGGATTTGGAGATATCATTAGACCCTAACAATTCAATCGTACCCCTTCCTCTTAACTAACTCTAATGGTTAGTCGAGAATAATGATATAAGGTAATATTATTGTTAATTTTACAACTATTTTACAATTCAGATTAATTTTTGCAAATTGTTCATGTTCCACCTTAACAACTTTTTTCCTTCTTAACGAGATTGGTTAAAAAATTTACTCTGACTTACCAATGAAAATTGCAATACGACAACCGCAAGTGTAATACAAATTAAAAAAAAAAAGGTTCCGTTTGGCGCACGATACATTATTTGTAAGATTTGCTCAAGGACGGATAATGTGTTGTTCCTTTATTCGCACTTTTTCAATTTTGGAAGGAAGGCCTTCTAAGTTGAGTAACGGATACCTTCCCATTTTGGTACCTTTTTTATACAAAACTCGATTATAGAAGAAAAAGACATCTTAGAATGTTTTATTCATGAACAATTACCGTCCGAGCGACCGTGGGGTTAAATGACGGATTTATGAGGCTTGAAGGGGCAGGGGCTCACGATTCTCTCGGGGCAAAATAATTGATTTTCCTCCTCGGCCCAGGAAAGGATTTAGATTTCCTTGTGTAAGGAGGGATATTTGTTGAAAAGCCACAGTAAGACAAGTTATTGGCCATTCGGCGTTTTTCATTACGGCTCCTTGTAAACATGGGGAGACTCCGTGCACAGAATTGCTGCCCCGTCTCCGTAACTGCTTTAGTTCAACTTGGAATTGCCAGATGTTTCTTACAGATTTTCACGAAAACGGTCTTGAATGAACCGGATTACGGAAATAAAATCCAGATCCAGTTTTGCGGAATAAATAAATTAAACTGTGTATTCAATTTTTAAAAAAATGATCTGAATTTTTCTTACATAAGTAGGTGATTACAATCTAAATCATTACAATAAATGACTAGTACGGCAATGAAGAATATAGAATCTTACCTCCTACACAACTTTTTCCCAATTTTTATGCAAGCATAGTTGAGTAGAAAAATTAGAAATAATAATTAATCATAAACCGATAACTAATTGAATAAATGATTTCGTTGACCTGTTGAATAAGAAAGATGAATCTTTTTTTTGAAAAAAAAACGCAGGGCCGCTGGATTCGAACCCAGGACCTTTACCTTACATTGAAGAGCGCCGTGTCAACGCCTCGATGCGGCCACCGTTCGTAAACGGCCCGGCCCATTCAATTTGTACACGCTTTTACGTTAATTATGAATTAGACTAAACGGGTGAAAGTAATCAAATAATTTTTCCAAAATTTCCTTGAAAAAAAATCTGAGTTATCCTTCCCTTATCCTCTTATATCTCGTAGACAGTCCGGTGGATTTTCTTATTTTTTTCCGTTAGATTTGACCCGAGCTAAAAGGGAAAAAAGACAATTATCTTTTTTTCAAATTTTCCTTCGCTTTTCCTTTTATATACCGTATAAAATTCGATCGATTTTTGTACTTTCAACTTTTT
This sequence comes from Cimex hemipterus, assembly GCA_039619505.1. Taxonomy (NCBI): domain Eukaryota; kingdom Metazoa; phylum Arthropoda; class Insecta; order Hemiptera; family Cimicidae; genus Cimex; species Cimex hemipterus. The sequence goes on from CM077102.1 coordinate 6,732,245, forward strand.
TCGTTAGTTTTGACCCAAACTGAACGGGAAAAGTCAACTATTTTTGTCACGTTTCCCTCAGCTTTCCCGATTATATCTCGTCGACGGTTCGTTCAATTTGTACTTGCAACAGTTTTCCGTTAGTTTTGCACCAAACGGGAAAGTAGTCAGAAAATTTTTCCGAGTTTCTGCCTGACCACTAACATCCCGTAGACAGCTCGGTGTATTTTCTAACTATATACTACATATTTATAAAATAGTTTTAGTGGTACTTTCACATTTTTATTAGGTAGCACATAAAGATTATATTAATAAATTGGATCCTTTCATATATTGCTGTTTGCGATATTTTTTTTTACTGATTAAAAATATAATGAATCAACGTATAATTATTATTTTAGTTCTTTTCAAAAATAACTGGCAGGATTTTGTAAGCTTTTTACTCAGTCATGAAGCAGATAACTTCGTTATTTTAAGCAAGATTCATCTTTGAATGTAATAAATGTTAAGTGAATAATTTTATATTCTAAAATAATAATGATTGTCGTTTATGTTTAATTTATTCCTGTTTGCAATGAGGCTAGCGAGGTGGTAAAAAAATCAGTAAGCATGGAAATTCATGTTTTTACCGGAAAATACACTGAAAATTTTTACAGTTGATATCCTGCGACGTTTTTATTGAAAAGTTTACACGACAATACTTCACATCCAAACCAAACGAGATTTCTTTTGAAACATATGTGATGTTTGCAATATTGATTAATTTTATTTCTTTTGTATTGTATAATTGTAAATTCAATATTTTCATACTTGACTATCTTTACAATGACTTGTTGAAATTTTATTTCAATTCAAACACACGTGTGTAAAGAGTTATTGCTGTTAATGATGATTATTCATAGATCGTGAGTTGCGGTTTGGTATGATGTTGGTTTCAGAAAATCATTTTATTTATCGTGCCGACGTTTCGATCTTTATTGAGATCATCTTCAGAGCCTGCAATTTACAAATATTGTATAAATTACTTTTTAACGTCAGAAAAATTTTCATGTGAATTATATTATTATTAATGTAAAGTAAAAACATTATTTAATAACCATTCCTAAATCGTGAAAAGCAGCCCGGTGTGACGTAGGTTTGAGAAAAACATTTTCTTTATCGTGCCAACATTTTGATCTTTATTGAGATATTCAGGGCTCAGGGCACTCTCAACACTACACGCAAGAATGGCACAAGTACACAGAAGACAAACACTTTGAGCCCGGAAGATGATCTCAATAAAGACCGAAACGTTGGTACGATAAAGAAAATGTTTTTTCTGAAACCGAAGTCACACCTGAAAACCTGGACTTCTACCATCCTCTAAAACGGCTTCTCATCAAGGACGGATAAAGAATAACCGAGGTGGGGAAAAACCAATGGTGACGCGTCGAGCGGTGGGGAAAAGAACAACGACAGAAGCAAAAAGTTTATGCTAAGTTAAGACAAGTTAAGTCGATGTGTTAATGCGAAAATAAAAAGTTAAAAATAGATAGACAAAAAGACGCTGGAGAGAGAAATAGGTCAATTTTCAGCAATAGGTCGTAAAAAGAACGAGTCAACCTGTAAGCAGAAACGACATCAGCTGTCTTCAGTCAGTCACTCCCTCTTCTTCTTCCTGTACGCATGATAGTGATTAGTGATTAGTGACCGTTAATCGACAATTATTCAGATATCGTGAGATGCGGTCTGGTGCGACGTTGGTATCACCAAATCATTTTCTTTATCGTGCCACGTTTCAAACTTCTTAGGATCATCTTCAGGGCTCAAAGTGTTTCTCTTCTGGTAATTGTGCCATACTCGCGTGTTTGTTGGGAGTGCATGAATGGGTCAATTACACAGAAAACAAACGCTTTGAGCTCTGAAGATGATCTCGGTAAAGATCGAAAACAGGATAAAGCCAATGTTTTTGGGAAACCTACGTCGCATTGTACAGCATCTCACGATTTCCGAAAAATCATAGACTAACGGCCTCTAATCAGCATACATTTCTGTTAATGATTTTGGCAAACAAAAAATGTTCTACCACAAAGCTTTAGAATATATTCTACAATAAACATTAAGATCTACAATTTTTCCAAATTCTATGAAACATATAATTTTTCAATTGGCACGATAAAGTCAATGTTTTTCTGAAACCCACGTCGTACCAGACCGCATGTCACGATTTCCGAAAAAACATAGACTAACGGTCTCTAATCACCACACTTTTTTGTTAATGATATTAGCAAACAAAAAAATGTAGTACCAAAAACCTTTAGAATATATACTACAATAAAAGATGCAATTAAGAGTTTTAATTTTTTAAATTCTTTGAGACATACTGTTTTTACCACTTTTTCCCTACTTTGAGGTGATGAATCTGTCGTTGGGAGAAGAGAGGTAGAGAGAGGAGATTAGAGGTAGGGTGGAAAAGAGAGACAGGCAGAAAAGAGAGAGAAAGAGAAAGAGACAAATAGAGAGAGAGAGAAGGAGAGAAAGAATGAGAGCGAGAGAGAGAGAGAGAGAGAGAAAGAGAGAGTGAGAGCGAGTGAGTGGGATGGATGAAAGGGGCGGGAGAGAGAGTGAGAGAGACCCTACTGGGATATTAACAAAAATTTATGTTTAACAGCAATGTAAAGTAGCTTTTAAAATATGTTTTTATTTATATTTATAAATTCAGCGTGTGAACAATAAAAAAATAAGTGGAAACAGAAAAACCTATATGTTTCTCTTAACATATAAATATATATTTATTAATACAACGAAATAATTAATCCAAAAACAGGAACACGAACATATTTTAAAAAATAAAATTATGACTATAGCGGCCACCGACGTGAGAGGTTATGGTCGTTTTACAAAGATTGTAAACAGAAAAGTGGTACTTGGAATATGGCTAAATCAGTAACCGGTTAATGCTTTTAGGTTTACGAGAACTGTATAACTTCAAGGCGGTTCTGGTTTTAAAGGTTAAAGGCTAGTACCAAACATAATATACGAAGTTAAATTTTTGTACTTCAGAAGTACTACAGAAGTAAGTATAAAAGGACGGGTTATTTGAGAAGTTAGTTGATATGTTTTTGTGTATATGTTTCATATATGTTACTACTTTGTGAAAATTTTCTCTCCTTGTTAATGAAAAAATTGATGAAGGTATATTCAAGACGAAGCTTACACTTATCCCTTTGTCTCGAACCTTAGCGTTTAAGCGCTAGGTTAAATAGTGTCAAATTGATCCAGGTCAAGGCATAAAAACGGACAAAGTTGAATGGGGGACGGGGTGCCAGGGAACTTTATCGTTTACCGCTAAATTGCATCCCCATTTGTGCGGCCTGAAACTACTCGCAAAAAGGTTCCTTCCCACCAGTGAGTCTTTGAGTTACAATTTAATATCTTAATGGTAAAACTCTCTCCCTCACATGGGCCACGTTCACTCTCTCTTCGTCTGAACATATATTCTGATGGGTTATTTTCATATATAGATATTACACCGACTATATATCTTATGCGTACGTCTGAACTGTTCCTTACCCTCGAGTTTGCAATGTTATATTCATCCGGGAAGGTTTTCTCAAATATTTATAGTCTACACATTTATTGGCTGTTCAGGCAGAGTAGAAAGTTTATTTATTTACATGAATGAATTTAAATAACGCAGATGCAGTCGTATTTTTTTATCGATATTTGAATTTTGAATTAGCATTTATAAGGAAAATGAAAAAGTTCGAAAGTATGTTTCATTTTCATTTCAATAGCATTAAAAAATCTAATAATTAAAAAAAAAATAAACAGTATATTTCTGCTATCGTTTTTTATTATTAAATTCATTAGATTTCTTGGTCGGATTGAGCAATTAACATCTTTCAAATAATTAATCTTTATAAGGCATTGGTTGAGACAAAAAAGTTCCAAGAACCCACGACCTTAGGCTAAATAGGCCGCTGCTCTACCACTGGCGTGTTGTACCAGGTCGTCGGTTCGAATCCCGCTTGTGACACTGACTTTTTTTATCTCAACCAATGCCTTAAGTAAAGATCAATCAATTGAAATTTGTTTACTACGTTTATAGCCCCTTTTTTAAAAATTTTGCTTGATTTATTTTCTGATTTTTTATTTTGTGGAAGTTCGGTTTTGCAGCTTCTGTATTGATATTTCTTTTAGATATTTTTTATCCAATTGTTTGTTATACTTATTTGCTGTATTTATTAGCTATTTTTACGTGTATTGTTTAATTTTTCGTTTTTTTGTGTTTTGTTTTTGTTGTATTAAGTTAAAGTCGGAAAATAAATTTTCTAAGAAAAAAAGGTGAAATACTGTTTATTCTAAACACCTCGTTTTTCATACGGTCACATCCTTTTACCGACTCAGAAGAAAATTTCTGCATTTTGGTTCGATGCGTTTAAAATATAAAAAAGGTAAATGTAATAAAGTGTGTACAACCACAAAAGCTTATTAAAAGAAGATATTGTTTTGAACCCTGCCGTGCTCTACCGTCAATTTTTCCAACAAGGCTGCAATTTTTATTACTAATTTTAAACATGAGTTTAAAAACAAATATTAATGGTGAATATCTGCGAAAGGATTAAGAATCAGATCATGGTTCATACAAGGCGGCGTCGGTGGCCGCAAGGTTTAGTCTTTGACACGGCGCTCATCACTGTAAGGTCTCGGGTTCGAATCCAGTGGCCCTGCATTCAAACCTGACATACTTACAAATGGGCTTTTTTTCAAAAACACCGTCACCTTGAGAGTTTGTATGTCTCTGCTTTTGCGAACCCTCGTAAAGGAAAAACATTTACATACGAGTATTTATGCATGTTTGAAATGTGAGTCACCCTGATTATAGAACCGGTATTGCTTAAAAATTCACAGTAAGTTCCTAGAGGGTTTAGAGACTATGAAAAGAGTATATTAAAAATATGTGACGTCAGGATTAAAATAATAGATATCATGAATTTTTTCAAATTCTAAAAATAAAACTGATTAATAAAAATACTATGAATATTTACACAGAACTGATACAAACAACAGAAAATATCTTTTAAAAACTATATTTATCGTTAATGTTTGTGTTAGAAGGAAGGAGATAACTAAATCCATAAAAACAGGAGCAGGGAAAAGGAGAGAGAAAGATATGGACGAAGAAAAATGGAGAAAAATGAAACAATAACGAGAGAGAGTGAGGGAGGGAGGAACGAGTGAAGCAGTGAGAGAAAAAAGAGAGGGAAAAAGAGAAAAAGGAAGAATGAGACAAACTGCAGAGAGAAACAAGGGGGAGAGAGAGAGAGAGAGAGAGAGAGAGAGAGAGAGAGAGAGA
>CM077102.1:6746094-6761548 GCA_039619505.1 Cimex hemipterus
AATGGCACGAGCGGGATTCGAACCCACGACCTTCAGCTGGATACGCCCCTGCTCTACCACTTGAACTATCGGTATTTCGATCCACTCGGACGCTAACTTCCCATCTCAACCTCACTTTTTGAATTTTCCCTCCTCTTTGCCATTTTTTAAATCTCAACTAAAAACCTTAATTAATTGAAATGTATTAATTGGTGAAGCGGACTATGAAAACTAGTGAATTTAAAGTTGTTAAAATAAAGTATACGTTCACTAAAGATTTCCGTGCCTATTTCATTAGTCGCCGAGAATCAATAGAATACACGACATTAGAAAAGTGGCAAAAAGGAGGGAAAATTCGAAAAGTGGGGTTGAGTTGGGAAGTTAGTTTCCGAGCGGATCGAAGTCACGATAGCACAAGTGGTAGAACAACGGCGTATTTAGCGGAAGGTTGTGGGTTCGAATCCGCTTGTGACACCAACTTATTATCTTAACCAAAACCTTAATTAATTAAAAAGAATTTATTTCGTCGAGTAGATAACGAAACCTAATAAAATATGTAAAATATTAAAATTAATTCTATTCTTTTCGTTTTAACCAAGACCTTACATAAAACAATTAATGAATTGAAAGAAATAATTTGGTCAATCAGACCAATAAATATATGTGATTAAAATTAATAATATGAAGTGAAGCAAAGTTAACAAATTACAGGGAAAAGAAACTAATGACGTCAATTAAAGTAAACAAATATAAGCAATAGATTTATTAAGCAAAGATATGTAAACGCAATGAAAATGCATAGTTATTTCCCTGAATATTCTTTTCTGTTTCAAGAAGAATTCTACATGAATATTTGTTCACCGTTTTAATTATATATTTCATACCGAACTGCATTAATCGACGCCAAAATAACCTCCGGTCTTCTCTGAAAAAAATTTGTTAAGGAGTGAGAATAAATAAGTCCATAAATACCCCTTTTTTCCAATAAATAAATAGATTTAAGGGAAACCTTAATATATCGACTTAATCGAGTTAATGGAGAGCTTTTTTCAAAATCTAATTTAAGTAGCAATTAAATGAAACCGTTAATAAGGTATTTAAAAAAAATTTTTTGGTGTATTAATATAATTTTTGGATAAAAAGAAAACAACAATGTTTTACGACGCAGAATATTTCAAGTTGGTATGAGTAAACAAGATAAATCAACAAAATACTGTTTGTTTGCTTATTTTAACGATGCAAAGCCAAAACTCGGATAGTAATTCCAATCTTAACCCTTTGATACTGACTTTCGCAAAAATACCATGTTCGGTAAACAATCAAGTAAAGAAGAGTGAATTAACTCCCTGTACGTGGACCAGAACACTGGGCCCTAGCGTGGAGAAGGTAGCTTGGGGAAGATGCTGACCATTCCCTTGACTCGGAATTGCCGATAAGTTTGGTAGTTTCGCAGGGCAAGGTAATTTGTAGAGAGAAAGATGTTCTTGAGCAAAAACATCAACACCAACACCACAAAAATGCAAAGATAGTGTGTAGGACAGATTTATATATATAACTGTATCAATTGTTAAAATCAGACTATTTTTCATATTTTAATAAATAAGGTTAATTTCTGACAAATAAATTCGATGTTTTATTTTGTCAAAGAAATGTTTCATATATTTGAATTTTATGTACGTCGTTAAAAGGTTACGTTCTACTGTAGAAATGTGTGGTAATTAGTGATCGTTAATCGATAATTATTTAGAAATCGTGAGATGCGATCTGGTGTGATGAAGGTTTCAGAAAAAAAATTTCTGTATCGTGCGACGTTTCGATCTTTATTGAGGTCATCTTCAGGGCTCAAATTGTTTGTCTTCTATATAATTGTGTCATTCTCTCCACACGACACGCAAGAATGGCGGAATTACACAGAACTTTGAGAACTGAAGATGATGTTAATAAAGATCGAAACGTGCGACAAAGAAAATGTTTTTCTGAAACCTTCATCAGACCAGATCACATCTCACGATTTCTAAATAAAGTTACGTTTTACTTTCAAATGTTATGTTGACCTTAAATCCTATTAGGCATTTTTGAATAATATAAAATAACGTAAAATGATATATTTATACAGCAAATAAAACGGAGAAATAAAAATATTTAACAAAGGTAAAATTTCGATTTTCAATTTTTTTTTACCGAAACCAGGGCCTATCCACAAGTGGGCTACACGTGTCCGATTCTTTGAGTGTAGAATCTCGAAAAAAAGTTTGGCACAAATCCGTGACCCACCTTATATTATTAAGTGAATCAAAGTCAAAAAATTAAAGGTAGAAGAAGTAATTATTCAGTCAGCTAATTTAAGCAATTTTTAAGTGAAAAAAATGCGTAGTTATTTCCTTGAATTTTAATCTTCTGACAAGAATCACGATTGAACATAGTTATATATATACATAATCTATGTACTTAATCCATTGTTCAATCAAAATTAATTACATAAATTGAAAAGTTGACGCGCTTTGGAAAAGTTATTTTATAATTATTTAGAAATCGTGAAATGCGGTCTGGTGTGATGAAGGTTCAGAAAAAAAATTTCTTTATCGTGCCGACGTTTCGATCTTTATTGAGATCATCTTCAGTGCCTGGGATTTACAATCATTGTTTACATTTAGCAAATACATTTTGGATATGGAAAAGTGAATTTGTACAATGCAAATTTTTTTTTAAATATATATTCAACCAAAGCATTTCTCCTCACCCGAAGTGTTTCTCTTCTGTGTAATTGTGCCATTCTTGCTTGTCGTGTTGAGAGTTTGTTTTATAAATTGCGAAAATACTGCAGTAATATAGTCTATTTTCCAGGCTGTTTGTTCTTACAGGCAGACACGTTTCAGCTTTACAACATATTCACGTAGGGGGTTAAGAGAGGATAAGTGAATGTGAAACTCACAGCCGGCGGAGCGAAAACAACAATTATGACAAATCGAATTAGCGATAGTCGCCAACCTGAAAAGATCAACAATGTACAATTGAAATTTATAATTTTTCTGATTTGTCACCAAGTTAAGCAAAGAAATCTCAAAATAGTTTTGTAGAATTCCTTCATTATTGCGGTACAGTTGTTATGATATTTGTCCATTTATATTATATGAATGTATATGTTTTTTTATTTACCCGTTTTGAGTATATAGGTTATTCATCACTATAAAGAATGACAAACATTTCTTTTCTACATGTATTTAATCGGATTGAAAAGGTTCTCTCAATTCATCCAGAATTTGCCTTTTGGGTGGATATCGATTGAAGTTAAAAGGAGGATTGTCTGCCGGACTTTCTAATGGATTGCTAATTTAGAGATCACCATTTATTGTGGATCAAGCGGCGCTGAAAGCCCGGCGAGTCGGACCTAATGGAGCCCCAGGTGGAAGGGAAAGAGCTCTTTCACTAAGTCTTGTTTCTTACCCTTAAAGGGTCCAATGTATCCCGTTCCCTCGTGTCTGCCGTTTTATTTAAGTGTAAAAAGAACAAGGCGAGCCCACTTAAGCCTATGAAATAAAACAGAAGGCAATGCTACTCACATGTGACACTGAGTTGTCAGCTGGGAATAAGAGAATCAAACGTATCACTTCACCGCTTCTAAAAGACTTTACAGCACTTCCTTTAAAAAGACTAATTTAAAAGAAATTAAATGTTAATTTTTACTCTGTTTGATTACCTACTTTTATTTCCGTTTTAACATTTAAAACATGGTATTGGAGGCAATAATTTTTTTTATGTTAGGGCCGGGAAACTAACTACATTTTTTCACTTCAAAGAAGCCGACGACTTATACAAAATTGTCTCTTCTATACCCACTTCCTTCCCCACCACTTCAAAATCCAACATATATAAACATAAAACAGCAAAATCTCACTGGCACTCTCAACACGACATGGCACAATTACACAGAAGACAAACACATTGAGTGAGTAGAAATACTTTGATGGAATATAAAATATATTTTTTTGCATTGTATAAATTCACTTTTCCAAATTCTATATGTATTTTCTAAATGTAAACTATGTTTGTAAATCCCAGGCCCTGAAGATGATCTCAATAAAAGATCGAAACGTTGGCACGATAAAGAAAATGTTTTTCTGAAACTTACATCACACCAGACCGCATCTCACGATATCTGAATAACTAACTACGTACATCGCCCTCTTTTACTTAGTGTTGCATTTCTCCTCATTTTTGTAATGTTTTACTACTCATTTTTTTTACTGATTCTCCAACCAAGTTATGATGATTAATGATATAAAAGTACCCAACTGTCTCTTTTCTTTTACCTATCGCTAGCTTCTGTGTACTTCATAGATACATATCTTCTGTTTTAAAATGCATGTTTTTACTCCATGTAACAATTTGCTGTGATCGTGTAGATATTCAAATTTGTTCAAAAGGGACATGATTTTAAAAATAACACCTAGTCAAAAAGAACTGTTGTTTGTTCTCTTATAAGAAAGAGTTGTCGTGCGGAAACTGAAGGGAGCTGTTATGAGGCACTTAAGAAAGCGGAGCAGTAATCGTCGCCCGTCACTAATCTTATTAAACAACGCAATTACCCAGAAGGAAAATTCACGGAACAACTCCTTCTCAGGCGTATAACGTTTCTTGAAAACTAACGAACTAGGCAAAATATACATGCCAACATTTGAATCAACACGGTTGTTCATCATACCCATCGAAAATTTTAAAAAAATCACTCATTGATTTATTGTAAAACATTGCGATGAGGTCTGTGAGTTGATTAGGAGCATGTTGGTCGTTTTGGTCCACCACCCCTCCACAACTTCACCAACAAGTACAATGCACTTCTTACACCAGAAAGGGAAGAGTGGGACAATATCTATGAAAGTCAATTCCTACCGGTTTGAACGGCTCCAAAACGTACAGAAACATGGGGGTTTTCGGGAGGAATTGACTTTAAACGTACGTAAATACAGTACAGTTTTCCAGTCTGAAATTGTAGCAATAAATTATTCAGAAATCGTAAGACGCAGTCTGGTGAAATGTGGGTTTCAGAAAAACATTTTCATTATCGTGCCAACGTTTTGAGCTTAATTGAGATCATCTTCAGAGCTGAAAGTGTTTGTCTTTTGTGTAATCGTGCCAGTCTTGCGTATCGAGTTGAGAATGTTGTGCCATGGACACTCTCACAGGATGGCAAATATAAGACAAACACTTCAGCCCTGAAGATGATCTCAATAAAGCTCGAAACATGGCACGATAAAGAAAATGTTTTTCTGAAACCCACATTTTTAGAAGACAGCTATCTTCTCTGACAGATAACACTTAAGGCTTTAGCCTTATGCTAGATAAAAGCAAAAAGTGTATGAAATTGGATGGAATCCCTGGCAGAAGTCAGTGAAACCAATGAACCTAAACTGGCATGCGTCCCTGTGCATTGCGGACAGAAATAATGAGTGGGTGGATATGTCGGCTAAAATAGGAACGAGTATGAATTATTTAAGCCTCGAAACCTACTGTGTCCTAGCACATTGGCACAAAAAGAATACTTCCAATAACGGATCCTTGGCACACAAGTTTTAAATTCGTTAACAAACAATGTTTTTTTGTCCTTATTTTATAGCTTTCCAACCTGATCCTCGCTGGTTGGCCTGTGTATTCCTTTCTTGTTCGTGACCTTTTGTGATATATAAAAGTGTGGACCAGCTTTTTCTAAGTTTCCTGACAAAAAGTGTACCTATGACTGAAAATCAACTTAGGAATGGTCGTGTAGGGCGGTGACTTTCATTGAATTTCTCGACTAAAAATAATTACTAAGTGTAGAGATCAGTGACCGTTAATCGATAATTATTCAGATATCGTGAGATGCGGTCTGGGTGTGATGTAGGTTTCGGAAAAACATTTTTTTAACGTGGCAACGTTTCGATCTTCATTGAGATCATCTTCAGGGCTCAAAGTGTTTGTCTTGCGTGTCGCCGTGCGGAGTGATCCCAACACGACACGCAATAACGGCACAATTACCCACAAAACACTTTGTGCTCTGCAGATGATCTCAATAAAGATGAAAGCGTTGGCACGCTAAAGAATATGTTTACCTAAAACCTACATCACACCAGACGGCATCTCACGATATCTGAATAATAATTACTATATCGTTGTAACATTTGTTTTAATAAATTGAAGCTTACTTTTTTATTTAAATTATACAATTTAAAAAAACCTAAAGTGGACTTAAAGGTGAATGTTCAAACCTCTTCCATAATTTCGCCCAGTGCAAAAATGAACTACTTTTTTTACGGTTACGTCACCGATAAAAGCACGTTGAATTTGTTTTGAATATTTGCTTTGTAATTTGCAAATGAAAGTGTTTTGAATTTGGTGCGCCCACGACAGACAGTTTTAACATCAGACATCTGAGAAAGGGTTAAATTAGTTTCGGTCCGCCCAGTACGCTTGTCGGACACTGACCTATCCGGGAGGTCGTGTGTCCTTTAATTTGCAAAATGTCCGCAATGAATCGATATCTTAATAATGTTAATAGCCTTAATTCTCTCAGATGAGATTTTAACGATGACAAACTAATACGAATCTTTAATTTAAAAAAATCCATTTCTGAGAATAATTAAATGAACATCTTTTTTTCCGATTAGACCATAAAAATGTTTGCTTTGTTAGCAATGAAGGATGATAATGTTTGAACGGACATCATTATTTAATGAAGTACAACTAATATTAAATACTAAAAAAAAACTGGCAAATAAGCAATAATATTCTCTATTAGTATGAACATCGTTTTTTGTAGTTTAGTGTTATTTTTTACAACATATCATTTAGTAACCAGGTTAATATGAAACGAACGTAAAATAACTTTAATACAATTTTCACAGTTTAAACTGAATATCAAACACAATTTGATGTATTATTGTATGATTATGCTCTTAATTTTATTCAATCTACATATAAATCAGTGGAAATGTCATTTTAAGTACGGTTATTAATTTTAGGTAAATACAATCGTTAAAATAAATAAAGTTAAATGACACTCATTCATGAAGAAGTATGTACAAATATTTTTATTACCAACAAGTTTATGTTATGGTAATTACATTTTCATACAGAACAATAATAAAATCAGATCGAAATAATTTAAATCTTTGCTAAAACGTTAATATGTAATCGTGGTTACACTGTTGGACCAAGCACTTTCTATAGCTTCAAGCTTCATTAAGGTTTTTTGTCACTAGGCCATCGTACAATAGTTTACCATCGAACTATGAATATAAATCTGGACTACAAACATGATTTGTTTTATATTTTAGATCTTATTTTCTAATCTAATTTTAATTTTTAATTTCAAGCCACGATCTTCGGCTAGATACGCCGCTGCTCTACCACTTGAGCTATCATGACTTCCATCCACTCGGACACTAACTCCCCTGCTCAACCCCACCTTTTTGAATTTTCCATTCTTTTTGCCATTTTTCAAATGCCGTGTAATCTGTTTGATACTGGCGACAAATGAAATGGCCTTTAGTAACTTTATACTTAATTTAACTTTATATTTAATTTTATATTTCAATTAATTAAGGTTTTGAGTTGAGATAATAATATCTATATTGGAGAATCTAGGCCAAGATCGTGGGTTCTAATCCCGCTCGGGACACTGACTTTTTTTATCTCAACCAAAAATCTTATTTGATTGAAAGATAGCTACTAAATTATGTAAATACATTCTTCCAGTTAAATATGATAAATAAACTAATGCTACTAACAATAATAAGAAACGAACACACAATAAAACCTCTTTTTCTTTATCTTTTTCTTTGATGGAGCTATCTTTTTTAATTAAATTGAGATTTTGGGTATTTCATTATTACGGTTATTTTATAATTACTTTTTTCTATTTGTTGGATATAACAATCACATCAAAGTTAATTATATTTCAATTTTTTTGCTATTGTTGAAAACTATAAACATTATACCCAACAATTAATAAAACTAAGCAGTATTAAAAAGTATAAATTTTCTAAGCTACCAACGATGTAGTCTCCCGTGTTGTAGGACGAAAATCTATTCCAGTATTATATTTTTAAAACGTTAATTATTGTTAATGTTAGTTTATTATTCTATATGTTAACTATAAACGATTTGAACGACTTTCTCGCCACAAAATGTACAATAACATAAATTTTGTCTATAACTTTAACCGAAGTAACCACGATTTCAGGGCTCGCCGCAGTAATCCTTGCCCCAGTCCTAGATAAGCCCCTGAAATGCACTACCTGTCTAAGGAATAAGACTTTTTAGTCCAGAACAAAGATGTACACTCTATTTCTCACTTAATATTTAAAAACTGTGGTTTTAAAATTCCTACTTATAATTCTGACCCTATGAGATTATAAAATAATTTATCGTTTAAATGTACTCACATTATTTTTTTATTTATCCGAGATTTATCTTACCTGAAACAAAATAAAATATATTATTGTTATTTATTGCCGACTTATGATTGCACTAAACAAAATATAAATTTTAAATTACAAAATAATGCAATAAATTGCAATAAATAAAATAAAGGATATCCGAAGAAAACATATGGGCGATGAAACAAAACTGATTTATAATTTAATGAAAAATGGAAAAAAGGGGGAAAAATTTAAAAGGTGGAGTTGAGATGGAAAGTTACTGAATCGAGATCACGATAGAGCAGCGGCGTAACAAGCCGAACATCGTGGGTTCTAATCTCGCTCGTGACACTGACTTTTTAGCTCTACTAAAAACCTTAATTACTTCTAATAAATTAATTGGTAAAGCGGACCACGACATTCGTGAACTATAATTTTAGTGTAATGGCATTTCGTAAAAGTATTCGTTTTTCTGAATTTATTAACCAAACACTAGTTGAACGATTGAGTAATATAAATGAAAAAGCGAGAAATTTAATTCACATAAACAGGAATTATTAACCATTTACACAAAATGATAATGTTATATTTACAACAGCTGTTAATAATCTTCGAGTGCTACAGTCAACAATACTTTCATTGGCACTGGGGACGGTGCTTTATTTGGGCAACCGGCCGACACCTGCTCTGGACCTTTCCGGCCGTACTCGTCCGCGAGGATCTGGCGAACTTGGCCAAATCGTGTACGCCGTCACACCTCTACAAGGGTAAGTTCCTTGAACTTAGAATACATACGCCGGTTTTCATCTGATTTTTACAGACGGGTCCAAGACCGGCGATGGTGTGGTGTGTGCCGAGTGAAGCGAGGGAGTGGCCACCTTATGGTCGTTGCCCCCTCATTGCGGGGAATGGACGACAGAGCTGTATGCAATTTGGCACGCTCTCGAGGCGGTACTGACCGGGGAGGACTCGGCTTTTCTCATACTACCGACGCAACTGTTTCTGTCTCGTCTTTTAAGGGCTCTTATTAGAGAAATACGCGGAGCTGGTGCCTCTCGGAAAAACGGTGGTTGTTGTCTGGATTCCCGGCCTGGAAGGTAACAAACGCGCGGACGAGATGGCGAAATCCGGTAGGTCCCACCCTCCGGATCAGACCATCGCGATCAGCCTTCTGACGCTAAACACGCAGTAAAAAATATGATAAACGAAAGATGGGAGCGTCAGTGTGAGGGGTCGTCGGAGAGGCTCTTGCGAATCAAGAGCACGATGGGTAGATGGCCCTGAGAAAACCTGAGCAGGAGACGAAGGATCGTCCTCACCCGACTGAGGATTGGCTATGCGCGGTTGACACATGGGCACCTTGTTTTGGGCCAAATCCCGCGCAGGTGCCCCTTAGGCAGAAAAATGTCGCCCACATAATAGAGCCATGTCATGCCTTGGCTCCATACAGAGAGCATGCCGACGGACTTAAGATTGTCGAACAAGGTAGCGAGTTTCAAAGTCCCCTGTTCCGCTTTTTAGGCGAAATCGGGGTGTTTTACTATATATAATATGTCTTATGTATTGTGTCTATATGTTTTGTCTGAGTGCATTTATTTATTAGCGTGAATGGTGAGGGATAAGGGTTAAATATAAAGTCATCTTTGCCCCTCGAACGTTGAGAGCGTATGAGCGTGTGTTCGGGGTCGATGACGGAATATTTATAAAAGTACTCCATCAACTCCAATCTAGATTAGTTTGAATATAGGTCGGTGGAGGAATATCAACCACTCCACCAACCAAACGGAACGAGTGTACTATATAGAATATAGACTTAGTCGGGGGTTGAAATGACCAAGTTGTCGGAAGCACCAGAGGGTAAGAAAAAAAATACTTTCATGAAATTAATATGCAACAACAAATAGATAAAATTATATTAGCCATTAAAAAAACTCATTTGGTCACATTTATAATAACACAAGTGTACATTTAAGTTTATCTTCAATCAGATTTTAAAAAAGCTTGTGATTCTTCAAAGTACCGTATTTCATCATAACAAAGTACTAAAATAATCCCGTGTTAATTTCAAAACAAACCTTATTGTATTTCACGTTAATTTGCTTGAAAAAGTGGTCAGATTTTAACTCGGCTCTATTAATTTTGATCGCCAGGCCCTTCGGGCGTTCAGACGTGATTAATTATGACTAAATTGGCTTTGTACAAATTCCTAAAACTGGTATTTCCATTACCATAACGTTCTGCATCACGGCCAAGAATTAATTAGAGACGTTGTCTAATTGAAATTCCTGTAAAATACATACCAGCTTAACGTTGTGTTTCCTTAATCTAGCAAATATAGGAAAATATTCTCCTTTTGATAGACGAATTGTACTAATCATCAAAAGACAAAATCAAAATAAAAGCGTTACTTCAATTAACTAATAATTATTAAATCAAATTAAAAATTAAAATTGATCTCTGTATATTTAACAATCATCTTTTACCTCAATAAAGTAATTAATATTGATTTGTTATGCTAAGCAAGTAATACTTCACACATATTGACGAACAACTATCCTTGATAATTTGGGCAGAAAATTAACTAAGGCTTTTAGTTGAAATAAAAAAGGGAATGGCACGAGCAGGATACCGCTGAATGCATTTAGAAAATGGCAAAAACGAAGGAACATTTAAAAGGTGGGGTTGAGATGGGAAGTTAGTGTCCGAGTGGTAGAGCAGCGGCGTATCTAGCCGAAGATCGTGGGTTCGAATCCCGCTCGTGCTATTGACTTTTTTATGCCAACTACAATCTTTAGTGAATTTTCATAAATTGGTCAAGAGTACCGCGAAATTAGTGAATTTAATTACATTATACGTTGACAATTTTCGAATAGGTCTTACTTTCTTTTTCTTTTTTAGAAACCATACATTCATTAGAAATACCATTTATTGAGTTTGGAACAAACTGCCAACAAAAAATCTAAATAATCTTAGCAAAACCAGAGACCCATGATCAAAGGCGATCATGTATGAAATATTAAAATGCACTTAAAAACAGATAAAAACGTATTTTCCTGTAAAAATCTTCGGCTAATAATACGGCATGCGTTACATTATTTTAAGTGATTTCAAATACCTGAACTCACTTGGAAACGACGAAATACCACGAGCAAACATTACACTTATTCTGTTAAAAAGTCATCGGGTGTTGAATTGTTTCACTTTATTCTCGCTGAATAATTCATGTACTCCGTGAAACGCTTAATTTTTGTTTCTTCCAATTTGTTCTCTCGAATACATAATTTTATAACATGGCATTGTTTACTAAAACCTTTATTAAAATAAATAGTTCCTTTCTTGGGATCGGTGTTTTTCCATTTGAGTTTTTGTTTGTGTTTGTGTTTAAGGAGGTGGCAGTCGTCAAATTGAATAAAACAAGCACGATACGTTGTATACTTTTAGACATTTAATTCCAAACTTTCGTCCTACTTTCAAAAACAACTTTGTTTAAAGCTATTTGTCTTCGCACAGTAATCATTTAGCCCGTTTTCTTATATAGTACGTCATTATTTCCCTATATACTGTTGGCACTATCCCGGCATTCATTTTAAACCAATTATTTTTCTGTACAAGCTGTAATTCATTCAATAGTGAAGATCAATTTGTTTTTGTTGTTGTTGTTAAATAGTAGGAATACTTCAACAAAAACGTTTGTACACATTTTTATCGTTGTCAATATCTTACAATTTATTATACATAAATTAATTAAAATTTTAAGTTGAGGTGAAGAAGCCAGTGTCACGAGATAAATTCGAACCCAAGATCTTCACGATGGGAAGTTAGTATCCGAGTGGATCTATGTAACGATAGCTCAAGTGGTAGAGCAGCGGCGTATATCGTGGGTTCGGATCCCGCTTGTGACACTGACTTTTTTTATCTCAACCAAAACCCTAATTAATTGTGATATTATTTTTTGTCAATCAAGTACAAAGATTGTCATGTTAAGATGTTGATCTATCTTGATTTTTATTGAACGATTGAGCAACTAAATTGTTTTCAATTAATTAATCTAACACTGTTTTATCTCAAGCTAACCCTTAATTAAAGATTAAAATTAAAAGAATTTAAAAAAGTTGGAGTTGAGATGGGAAGTTAGTGTCCGAGTGGATTGATGTCACGATAACTCAAGTGGTAGAGCAGCAGCGTATCTAGCCAAACATCGTGGGTTCGAATCCCCCTCGTGCCACTGATTTTTTTATCTCATTTTAAAACCTTATTTAATGATGATATTATTGGGTTGTCCGGAAAATAATGCAGGATTTTGGTATTAAACAAAAAAAAAGAAACTAGTTACTTTAAAGCAATGTTCTTTAATCAAAATAATTTCCCATACTCTCAATACATTTCTCCCAACGTGTTGGTAACTTATTAATTCCGTCTGAGTAGAATTCAGAATTTTTAGAATTGATAAAGTCAATAAATGCATTTTCCAGTTCCGTTTGATTTTTGAATATTATGTGTTGTAAGTAGTGGTCCAGATGTCTAAAAAAATGGTAGTCAGTAGGCGAGAGGTCCGGCGAGTAGGGTGGGTGAGGCAAAGTTTCATAGCCAAGCTCCAATAATTTTTGTGACGTTACACGTGACACATGTGGTCGAGCGTTGTCATGCAACAAAATGAGCCCTTTCCGATTGACCAAAGAGGGCTTCATTACTGCCAATTTCTGATGCATGGTATTAATTTCGTTACAGTATGATTCAGCATTGATGGTTTCGCCAGGATTTAAGAAGCTGTAGTGTATTAAACCAAATGAAGCCCACCATACCGTAACCATTACCTTTTTTTTCACTTTTCCAATCGCCTTGAGGTGGTCAGCGACGGTCGTTTTACTGACTTTGAGTTGCTCTGCAAGTTCTCGAACAGTTGTTTTGGGGTTTTCTTCCACCACTGATCGCAGAACATCATCATTAAGAGAGGAAGGCCTTCCACGACCTTCTTCATCTTCAAGGCTGAAATCTCCCTCCCGAAATTTTTTAAACCACCTTTGCACAGTGCACTCATTAACACAACCCTCGCCCCAGACTTGGTTAATGTTTCTAGCCGTTTGGGCTCCGCTTCGGCCGAGTTTAAACTCGTAAAAGAAAATCGTACGAAATTCTCGCTTTGACATTATAAGGATGACTGAATTATTTCCAAGTAGCGGAATGCTACAGAGGTAATCAAACAATATCATTTGGAAGAGGATTAATAAGTGTTGACATTCATACAAATGAGTAATCCTGTAAACGTAAACAGAATATTTTATATAGATTTTTTTTAATGAAAACTTAAAATCCTGCATTATTTTCCGGACAACCCAATAATTGGTCAAGCGGACCACGAAAAATATTGAATTATACATAAACATAGCATGGTTAAAAAAACATTATTTAAATGTTGGAAACTGAAAAATGTACACAATTTTTATATGTGTAATAGTTAAAGAAAATTGTACATATTTAATAATAGGACAAATGTTGACGATAAATTTTATTCTGGTTTACCAAATGTGCAATGATCAGCAAGTATAAATAATAAACATAATTGAGAGAATTAATGCAGAAATTTTCAATCCATTCAACATGCTTGCTATGTCGATAAATTGGTTCAAACTAAACTGTTAGGCTTTATTTGTTTAAAAATGAACTTATCTGGCTATTTCTCTATCTTGTTGCAAGTTTTTTACAAAGTTTTTTTTATAATTTAAAAAACGCCCCCATTATAATGGTTTCGAGTAAATTGTGATACTTATATTAAATATATGTTAATGAAGAATTTTTGTTTTATTGGGAATTGGTTCATGATTAACTTAAACTGCGTCGGAAACCATCCTTGCTCCTCAAAAAATTCTTAATTAAATTTAACATGATAAAATGCCAAAGGTAAAAAGAGCCTGATTAGGAGAAAATGTAGATGTTTATTAGTACGTCAACCTTGCATATTATTCATGTACTTCGTCCTAATAATTTTGCGTCGGGTGTAAAAGGCAAGGTAAATCCTTAGTATGCACGCTCGGTTTCCTAGTTCAGCATATTTTAAGCCAAGACCCGACGAATGTAAACGCGGGTGAACATTATAATTACGGAGTCGTTCTGAAACCGGGTAAAAAGCTCTTTCGGAGCTGGCAAAGGAACCAATTTTCCAAATTGGAAACTCTCTTTTCCTCATGAGGAAATGGATCCTTAATTCCTTCAAAAGCGCCTTTCGACCTATATAAATCGATGGCAAGATGATATTTGGCCCTAATATCCGAGCAACTCGTAATCCCGAAGATTACGAGGGTTGTGCGATTACACATGTAGCTTAATTTTGTTTCCACACCTCGCACAGAAGAAAATTGATAGTTTGCCGTAGTGCACCTCTAACAACCTTTTCCCAACTGGATAAATGATCGCCGCCTTTCTTTTCAAGAACTTTTTATTTGACTATAACAATGATTAAAACTACACCTCCACTCACATTTACCACGATGCTCGTTTTATTAAATTAGGTAGTACAAAATAGCAAAACAAGTTTTTTTAAGCAATTATTCGAATTTATTTAATAACGCTGAAATTGAAAACCAAAAGAGGAGAAAATATCCACTGCTTGTATTTCAATTATGCTTAAATGTAATGTAACTAATATTTGTGTTATTGACACATTTACTACCAATGCGTAAATTACAGTTTTATTACGCCTGAAAGAAAGACAGAATCTAACTCGATTAATATTTCATTTTATTAGCCATTGAATTATGGATTTGTCCTGAAATGATAAAATGTGCAAAAATTTTGTTATTACGTTGTTCAATTTTAGTAGTGAACCGTATAAAGAAATATTTTCAATTAGTATCTCAATTAAAATTCAGTGAAAAATA
Source organism: Cimex hemipterus (assembly GCA_039619505.1). Lineage (NCBI taxonomy): Eukaryota > Metazoa > Arthropoda > Insecta > Hemiptera > Cimicidae > Cimex > Cimex hemipterus. The sequence continues at coordinate 6,761,345 of CM077102.1, forward strand.
GCTAAAGACATGGAATTTAAAGCTGAAACGAATGTATGTACAAATAAGGAAAAATTCTGGTGGTCAGGCATACCGAAAACACCAGCGATCAAGTTAACAAACTTAAAATAAAATCTTTCAATTAATTTGGGGTTTTGGTTGGGATAAAATTCGTGACACTGATTTAGCTCTCCGTGGCCATTTCATTTCTCGCCTGGAATCAAA
>CM077102.1:6761558-6789158 GCA_039619505.1 Cimex hemipterus
ATTACACGCCATTCGAACAATGGAAAAAAGAAGGGAAAATTCAAAAAGTGGGGTTAAGATGGGAAGTGAGTGTCCGATTGGATCGAGGTCACGATTGTTCAAGTGGTAGAGCAGCGGCGTATCTTGCCGAAGGTCGTGGGTTAGAATCCCGCTCGTGACACTGATTTTCTTACTTTTTATCTCACTAAAAACCTTAGTTAATTAAAATAATAGTTTGATCATTATAACAGTTTATTTTAAAAAATAATATAAAAGCGTAAACAATTTTGCTAATATAAAAGAATTTACTACAAAACACATATTCGGTACCTTATCTCATAGTAAACCCATAAAAATTACTAAAATAGCGAAAAATGGGCTAAATGGTGAAGTCGTTAAATTTAATATTACATATCGATTTTCTGTCAAAATTAATTATGTTTTACGAATAAACAATCCATCCATCATAATAATTCATTCCAGATCCCCTTCGATTTCTAATATTAAATTGAACTAATGAGCCAACCGAATGCACCCATCCAGTTCCTATTTTAAGATATTTCTGTTCTTATTTGCATTTTGATTTCAACGAATGTGTCAAAACAGTACCAAAATTTCTGCATATAATAATTTTTTTAAAATTGTTATTGTTTTTTTCCTTGTGCTTATCTTTAATAGTTCAAGTAGTATTAAGTTTTATTATCACAATGGGTTGAACTAATAGAAAATGTAATATGTGAATAATGAAGGATATGTGAATATTGAAGATGATCTCAATAAAAGATCGAAACGTTGGCACTGTAAAGAGAAAGTTTTTCTGACACATACATCACACCAGACCGCATCTCACGATATCTGAACAATTATCGATTAACGGTTACTAATCTCTACACATATGCGAATAATCATGAGCCATAGTCATCACCTGCTTGAGGTTGCCAAAGTCAAAGAAAAGCCCACTTCCAAATTTAATAATTCATCAATCAGTACAAATAATTTTTAAAACTTGCAAACAAATAAAAACGGCCGTGACGGCAGTTGTCAGTTTATCATGATTGATTATAGAAAAAGTTAAGAACCAGATGGCAACGATAAACTTCAAGAAGAACAGATTAATAGAGTTGACGAAGTTATGAATACCCGATACCGGCCATTCGTCATGAAATTTGAGCTGTCCTCTTCACGTTAACGAAAAAACTATTTTTTTTTATATGTTCAAAAAAAATTTGTCAAAGGCAAGTACACTTTTTCTCATATGTCCAAGTACTTTTAAACACTTTCCTTGTTGCTTCTTCTCGTACCTCTTTTTGTATGAGAATCGCCTTATAATGTAGCTGTACATGTGTCGTTGGTTCCTCCTGGCATATTCACCATGTTTCTTTCCCTTCTGACTCTGCTTTGCTCACCTTCTTTAGGTTAGGTGGTAGGTTTCTTCCAAAAGACTTTATTATCTTTGACCACTTAGAAGGATCTGTCAAAGTTGAAATTTTCTCTCATATTGTCAGCTACTGTCATTTTTTTAATAATAAATTTACTAAAATATATTTTGTGTTTTATTAGGTTTCGTGGTCCGCTTGACCACATTAATTATTTTTAATTAATTAAGGTTTTGGTTGAGATAAAAATCAACATCACGAGCGGGATTAGAACCCACGACCTTCGGCTGTGGTTCCTGACTTACGATGGGAAGTTGGTGTCCGAGGGAATCGAAATCACGATTTGAAATTAATTTTTATACTTCTCTAACATTTTGGGTGCCTTCTTAGATTTCATTCCTGTTTTCCTTCTATGTTGGGAGTAAGTTGGTGCTCCCAAAAGACACTTTTGAACAAAAATGTTCTAGACAGATCGAGTGTCCATTGCTGTAGTGTGGCAATCATGAATTAATTGTCAGTGCTGTAAAACAAACACTGTGTAAAGATTAGTAACCGTTAATTTATAATTATTGAGATATCGTGAAATGCGATCCGGTGTGATGTAGGTTTCAGAAAAACATTTTCTTTATAGTGCCAACGTTTCGATGTTTTATTGAGATCATCTTCAGGGCTCAAAGTGTTGCAACATTTCTGTTTGCTACTTAACGAAGATTTTAATTCAGAACTGCAAACACAATTTTTTGCAACGAAGATATTACAGTTGCTTCCATTAATTAGCGAGTCTTTTGGCTAAAAACGCTTTGTTCTAACTTAATTGATATTCATGAAGAAAGAAAGGTTTCTTTATTGACTAATCGCTTTGAGAATATCCGCCATAACATTAATATCTGCCCAAAAAAATCACAAAACAATATGAAAAAAGTATATATTTTATTTGATAACATTCATTAACATTAAATCAATGATCTCTAAACGTCCAAAGAAAAACAAAACCTAGTTGGATGAATATATAAGAAAAAAAAATTAATTTTTTTTTTGCATCCTACATGTATTTGCAAAATTTAAACATTCTTTACAAATCCCAGGCCCTGAAGGTGATCTAAATGAAGGTCGAAATGTGTGAAGATTAGTGGCCGTTATTCGAAAATTATGCAGAAATCGTGAGATGCTGTCTGGTGTGATGTAGGTTTCAGAAAAACATATGACAACATGAATGTGCTTTTCTGACACTTACATCAAATCAGGCCGCATCTCACGATACCTCAATAATTAATGATCGAAACATTTGCACAACAAAGAACTAAACACCACACATAACTGTTATAAATAAAATGAAATAATTGAAAACATATTGACAATGTGACCTTTTACAGTTATGGCTAATTTAATTATAACCGATTTTATTACTACTTCAACACTCACTTAAAATAATCACACTCGTACCGATCTGATAATTTAACAATCAAATTTTCTGATGTTCGAAACGTAAAATGTCCGCGACAACGTATTTATCTTTATGACAATCTGTCGTAGATTATGATTAATTATTTAATAATAAGTCGCGGTGAAAATCAATAATGAAGAGCAGGATATTAAAGGGCCATGGAGAAGGGTAAAAGTAGATTAACCTTTACAAAGGTTAAACTAAATATTAACTTAATTATTTTCATAAAATTCTGAATCTTAGGTGTTCGTCAATATAAAAAGATATTACAAATTTAAACTGAAAACGAAATAAAATAAAGCGAGGAAGTTCCACGTACGAATAAGTGGCGGAAAATAAATGTTATACTTTTGGGATTTGTAAACGTATTGGTTAAATAATAATGACGTCAGCATTAGCTCGGAAACGTGATTAATTTAAACAGATCTAAAAACGAACACGTGAATTTAATTGTTGTTCGTTCTCTCGAGCCCCACGAATTGGAAATTGTTTTTCTAAGCAATTAAAAGCTTATTTGTAGATAGATTTTTTAAAGTTTATGTTCGTTTTTTTTTTTCTTTTTCTGTTATACCAAATAGGGCATATGATATTATTAATATTTATATAAATAAACCATTGTGGAATAATAATATTAATTATTTGCTACTCTCATTGCAAATATGTAAGTAGTTGTAAGTTGTTTGAACTGATAAAAGTACAGACGACTTTTTATCAACAATAATCTGAATCTCGTTACGGTCTAGACGAAAAAAAATTAAATTGTTCAATTAATTTATATTTATGGAAGGTATCGGTTCAGGTAAAAAAAGTCAACGGCACGAGCGGGATTCAAGCCCACGATCTTCGGCTAGATACGCCGTTTCTCTACCACTTAATTTAAACACTTCAACGTTTCGCCCATTTTTCGCTATTTTAGTAATTTTTATCAGTTTACAACGAGGTAAGAAAATCTATGTTTGTTTTGTACTAAATAATTTCACATTAGAAAAATTGTGTACGCTTTTATAATCTCTTAAAATAAACTGTTATAACGATCAAACTATCATTTTAATTAATAAAGGGTTTTAGTTGGGATAAAAATGTCAGAAAGTCGGTGTTAAGAGCGGGATTCGAACCCCACGATCTTCGGCTTGATACGCCATTGCTCTACCACTTGAGCTATCGTGACGTCGATCCACTCGGACACTAACTTCCCATCTAAACCCCACCATTTGAATTTTCCCTCCTTTTTACAATTTTTCAAATGTCGTGTAACCTATTTGATTCTCCATGAAAAACTTAATAGCCACGGAGAGCTTTAGTGAAGTATATTTCATTTTTACTTATTATATTTGCTTGTTTTTCTGGTCCGCTTGACCAATTAATTATGGAAGGTATTTGTGATAAAAACACACGTGGCATTGAGATTTTTGTCTCAACGAATACCTTCCAGATTGTCCAGTCACTGCAGCTCAAGTGGTAGAGCAGGGGCGTATGTAGCCGAAGGTCGTGGGTTCGAATCCCCCTCGTGACGCTGAAGTTTTTATCTCAACCACCTTCCATAAATATTTATTAATTGAAAAAAAGTGGTCAATCGGATCATGAATTGCAATAAAATTAAACTGTTATCTGCCAGGCTTTTGGGTTATTTGAAGATCATCATCGTGGCAAAATGTTCATAGAGATGTTTGGAAACTGATTTTTTTACGAGGGTTCGCAACAGGAGAGGTCATATAAACTCTCAGAGTGCCGGTGTTTTTGAAAAAAAGCCCATTTGTAAGTATGTCGGATTGGAAAGCGGGCCGCTGGATTCGAACCCGGGACCCTGACCTTTACAGTGATGAGAGCCGTGTCAACGCCTAAACCGTTGCGGCCACCGACGCCCCCCACAACTGCAATAATTAAGTTTTTAATAGTTAGTTTTAAATTTCTTTATGAACAGACTCAGACCTAACAATGCCAAAGATTGCAAAAGGCATTTGTTTTCTTTTTTCATCAGAAATTTCAGATGGTAATAAAATATTGAAAGATAAAATAAACCATTAAAATATGAATGACCGTGATGTTTCGTTAGACAAAATTTATATTCCTTTATCAAAAAATCAAAACAAATTCATTCATACGCAAGCTTTTTACTCAAGCATATGTTACTGTAAAATCAGTTTAAAAGTGTTAATAATCTGCTCAGTAATTGATTACCCAATTACTTTTAACAAACTAACAACGAAAAATAAAACAACAAAAAGTATACAAATTGCACAGTACGTTACGTGCAACATGCAATTCATTATTGCAATTCACCTCCGTCAAACGATTTTAAACGAGCCCACGACCAGGAAGGGCTCAATCAGTCAATATTCCAAATATAATACCAGTTCAAATTCACATTTTTGACGAACAATCATATTATTATTCAGATATCAGGAGATGAGATCTGGTGTGATGTAGGTTTCAGAAAAACATTTTCTTTATGCCAACGTTTCGATCTTTATTGAGATCATCTTCAGGGCTCAAAGTGTTTGTCTTCTGTGTACTTGTGCCATGCTTGCGTGTCGTGTGCCGCGAGAGTGCATTTTTCATCATTCAATCATATTATGTTCTAACTGTATCATTTTTCGACTTTCTTCTACATTGTACACGTAATATATGTGACACAAGTAAAAAACCATCGATTTTTAAAATAATTTACGCATTTTGTGCGCTATAGAATTGATTTAATTCATTTAAATAATATTCTAAATATTTATATTTCATTCTAATGTTAATTTAATCTGTATTTCAAAAACGGTAATTAAGGTAATAAATGTAGTCGGATCGAGAGGGTGTAAAGTTGGTATCTTTGTGAAGAGGGACGAGAAGATTTCAATCTCATTACTTCCAAAAGTAGTCTCATCATTTCATGGAAAGACATTACCTCTTTCAACTAGAGCAAGGAAGGTAACAATTACAAACGAATTCTGTAACGAACCGTCACACTCCCTAGGGTAAGAAAAATTCCGCATCCAGGGGGCTTTGCTCTTTTTGAAAAATTCCGAGTTTTTAGTTGATGGGACAGAAAATTCTGTTGAAAGTCATACAAATCTAATGAAATATAATATACTATATAAATATGTTATAATATAAATGATTGTTTTTTATTTTTGGAAAAGGTTCCATGTAAATTGGGCGTAGATTTCGGAAAACGAGCCACAAAAATATCATCTCCACTAGATTAGAGATTTTTTTACCGGAGTTCATCCAAGATATCAACTACAAAATGAAATAAAAAGCTTCGTAGAAGTCGGTGATACGTTTAAGTTATCGATTTAGACTTGAATTGAACTGAAATTGAAAAAACTACAATATACGAAGGAAGGGATTTTCCGGTAACAAAGGTGCGTTATGCTGGAAAATAATTTAACAGTAACAAATGTTTGTATAGACGGTTGGAAAAAGACCACTCTTAAATATTAATGCATTTAGGTTTATTCACACTTTGCATACCAAAAATAGGTTTGGTTGGAAAATAACACATTGAAAAAAAAATGTTTCTTAACTGATTTTAAAAGAATATTTTTTAAAAATTTCAAAAACAATAAAAAATAGATTTCTTTTTTTATTGTCCCCTTTTATACCAAGTAATTATTCAGAAATCGTGAGATTTGGTCTGTTGTGATGAAGGTTTCAGATAAACATTTTCTTTATCTTGCCAACGTTTCGATATTTATTGAGGTCATCTTCAGGGTCTGGAGTTTACAATCATTGTTTACATCCCAAGCCTTGAAGATGATCTCAATAAAGATCGAAACGTTGGCCAGATAAAGAAAATGTTTTTCGGTTCGAATCCTTGCGTACGCCATGGGTTTTTAATTGTAAATATTTTGGAGAACGTATTGTAAAGTGGGATGGCCTGTCATCATCCATATCTAACGGGTAGTTTAATTTTTAATATTTATTAAAAATAATGAAGGTATTTAGTTGAGATTAAAAAAAGGTAATGGCACGAGCGGGATTCGAACCCACGATCTTCGGCTAGATACGCCGCTGCTCTACCACTTGAGTCATCGGACTCTCGGACATCAACTTCCTACCTCAACCTCACCTTAAGAGTTTTCACTCCTTTTTGCCATTTTTCAATTAGTGAATTTAATATTTATGATGTAATAAAAACCTATAATTTAAACTTTGGTTAAAATACGAACAGATTTTTCAAATTAGTGATGGTACATAAAATATAAAATATTACGGGACAGAGCGTGTTTTAATCGAGCCCCTCATAGTTTTTTTTTCATTGCTGGAATGAAAAAAGGGCTTGTTCTCTAGTTGGACAACCGAAAAAACCCTTCAGTTAATTAAACGTGAAAAGGGACCAAGTATATCAGGGAAAATGCCACCCCCACAACGCTAATTCACTGTAGTTTCGGATTGTCGAGCCAGGAAATTTCTTCCTAGGTAAAAGGAGAAAGTAAGGTGTACACTTCGCGCATAGCGTCTGGGACAAAAGAGCCAATCATGGGTGACATAAACATAACATGGGGCAGAGAGCGGCTTCCTCTATATTGTCTACAGTTATTTACGAGTCGTTGTATTTTCCAGAGAACCGTATATCCTCCAGCGCTTCCAGTTTTACGCCCCTCCCCCCGCCCACAGTCACTCCCTCGCATTAATGAATATTGTGACACCGCCATTTGTAAACAAGGTTTTCATTTATATGTCTCCCCTTTGGGACACTTTTTACATCGTAAAACTTAATTTTTCATACCGACCTCGTAATTTTCCATCATACCCGTTTTTTTCTCTGTGTGTGTGTGTTTTTGTGATTAAACGGTTGAATAATCTGTCGGCAGAAAATAGCAAATACAATTATCTCGTGTCTAGTTTCAATTTATATTATGACAAATGGTAGAGGGTGTAAATTCACTCTGGGGCGGAGAAGGCTTCATTTAGCAAAAAGAAAGGGTTATGTTTTTGCAAACTCTTTTGATGTAACACTCTTCGTTCACATTAAAAAAATAAAATATTTATAACCGTTAATAATTGAAAATCAAATGTCTGCAGGGAAAAAATTTACAAATGCAACACACATCTAGGCAACCTTCGTGTAAATTGTTGTGTCATTTCCAGTTGAGTTATGCGGATGATACACTTGTAGTCGATTTCGGCTTTGGTGTACAATGTTGTTGAATTGGTGATCATAATTCCTTGATGCTTGCACAGATTAAAATATTAAAAAAATGGTTACTGTACGACTCAATACTAATCTGGCTTTAAATAATTATACTTTTTTATCTAAGGTATGGATTGAAAGAGCTAGTGTGAGCTGTTTATCTTTGGCTCGATACGCTGCTGCTCTAACCACTTGAGATATCGATCGATCCACTCGGACACTAACTTCCCATCTAAACTTCACTTTTGGAATTTTCCCTCCTTTTTGCCATTTTTCAAATGTCGTGTAATCCATTTGTTTCTCGGCGACAAATGAAATGGCCACAAAGAGATTTAGTGAAGTATACTTCATTTATAAATTATTAAATTCACCAATTTCGTGGTCCATTTGAATATTTAATGCATTACAATTAATTATGGTTTTGAGTTGAGATTAAAAAATTGAATGGCACGAGCGGGATTTGAACCCACGGCCTTCGGCATGATACGCCGCTGCTCTACCACTTGCGCAATAGTGACCTTGATCGATTCGGGACACTAACTTCCTATCTCAACCGCACCTTTTGAATTTTCCCCCTTTTTTGCCATTTTCCAAATATCGTGTTATTTGATTCTCGACGATAAATAATTTGTTTTTTGCTTTTTCATATCAACCAAGAAATTAGATAGAAAGTTAATTGAATCAATTACTGAATTGATTAATACATTAATTAGGTAATTCAATTAGAGTAATTTTTTGAACTTTATTTTCTTAATTAAATCTGAAAGCAGTATTAACTACTTATACAGATGATAATTCCGCTCATACTCAGGGAAATCTTGGACGGATGTAGACAGATGCAATCTGACATGACACTTCTTAGTAAATGGTTTAAATTCAACTATCTTTGAAATTATAAATTCAAGTGCATGTACATTTATCTCCGGAACTGACCGGTTGAAACGCTAATTTTTATTGCCTCCAATGCTCTAATAAACTCGTACGTTGTATATGTTGTAAGGTTGTTCACGTACAGGATTAAGTATCAAAGTTTGATTACAGACGATCGTTTTAAACGGTACACCATATCGATTTCGTACAAAAACGAATTCAACACGGTAAAGAGATATTTACTTTATATTTAAAAAATATAACCCTTTTTTTGCCGCTTTATTTATATTACAACAAATATCACAAATTCAATATGCGTTCGTATCATGGGGGAGTGCGTAGGAAAATCATTAAAACAATAACAGTCCCATAGGAAAGATTTGTCGTAAAACGCCACCATTTAATAAATTGTTTGTTGAACTTAATTGTTTTAAAAGTTACTCCTAACCATCATAATTATACAATGTTTATAAAAACTTTTGAATTTTTGATCTCGTCGGTCATAGTTTGAAATAAACTACAAAAAATATGAGTGTCCTGTTCTGATGCTACCCGACATTACAAAATGGTGTAATTACCACTCATTTACGCATTAAATTTTTATGAGCACAACCATCCGATAAATTGTTTGTTAATTGTTTTAAATGAAGTTACTCCTAACCATCATAAATAAACAATGTTTACAAAAACGTATGCATTTTTGATCTCGTTTAATTCGGTTTACATTAAAATAACATGTTGTAATTAATATAACGACAAACTTACATGTACCTAGTTTGAAATAAACAACAAAAAATATGAATATCCTGTTCTGATGCTACCCGACATTTCAAAATGGGTTAATTTTACAAGAAAAACTACGAAATAAATTGTTATTTAAATTTTATCAGAAAAACCGGGTAATAAATTGTCCCAATTTTAGTATATGTACCGCAGAAGCGAGTACAACAAATTGTTAATTAAATTCAATACATCAAAAAAATCGTATTCCGCTGTTTTGATTAATTTTCTACCATACTATTAAAATTAATTTTTTAAATAAACCCTAATTATATTGTAAATAGGTTTATAATAAAATAAGCATGTTGTAATTAATACAGCGTAATAATACATGTAGTTGGAATAAAAATATGAACGCCCGGTTCTTTTGTCTTCGACTGTACTCGATGCGAACCGACAGTGGGGATCGCAGAGCGTCGGGTAGGTTAGCGTGGCGTAGCATCGGGGTGCTCGGGGGTAATGCAACGTGCAACAATCGGAGTTTGGATTTGCGTCGGGATGCATTGGGTAGCGTCGCAGGGCGTAGCTACGGGTGTGTTTCTGTCTGCGGACGAAGGAATGGGACGTCCTTGAACAAGCACAACGCGCAGCACTGCTCGCTGTTACCCAGTCGTACAAGACCGTATCCACGGTAGCTCTGCAAGTCATAGCTGGGAGACCACCAACCGACTTAAAAGCAAAGGCTCTGTGAGCCAAATGGGAGATTAAGAATGGACTCCAACCTTTCATACGAGTCAGTAGCACAGAAGAAGCTGATGAGTGGTTGGTGAGAGAATGGCAGCAACGGTGGGACTGCTCAACAAAGCGTCGTCACACGTATCTTCTGTTCCCGAAGATTAAAAACCGACTAAAAATGAAGCACCTCCAAATAGATCATTACATGTCTCAGTTACTAACAGGACACGGAGACTTTGCAGCGAAGCTCTATTCCTTTAGAATCAAGCCTACTCCGGCGTGCGAATGTGGGAAAGAAGAAACGGTGGAACACGTCCTATTCAATTGCGAAAACCTTCTCAGTCCCAGAATACGCTGGCTCTTTCAAATAGACAAGCAGAGGGCAACCATGGACGCCCTAAGGTATGCGATCGCCACTCAGGAGGGATTTACCGCCACATTAAAGATGTGGAAAAGCATAATGAGAAAGAAAGGATGGCCAATATAATTCAGAATTTGTTTTGAAAACCAACAAGCCTATTCCTCCTCCATCTGAACATCCCGAGCGAGCTGCCTCCGCGAAGCCCATCCCGGACGCAGTATAACTGACTGTGACAAAGTGCTCGCCAGATGCAGTCGAGATGCAATCGTCTAACAAGAAAGATCATAGCTTCCGTCTTTAATTCAAAAAGCTACATAGCAGAGAAAGCTAACATTCTGCAAAGAGCCAGTCATGGCTGAGGAGCGGAAAAACAAAAGGCACAGACGGGGTGTGTTCTGTCATTAAACAGTACGATTTGAGTACTAAACCCGCAAAACATCTGATTATTGCGGAAGTGTTGGTCTTCCGCTCCTTAACTTTACCTAACAACGTAAAATTATTTACTACTTACTATGCATTTGTTAAGCCAAAATGACCAAATTATACATTTAACAATATATAATGCAAAAATAGATTTCTAAGGATAGCATCCGCATTCAGTGAGTTTCAGTGACACTTGAAGAAAAAAAAAAGTGAAAATAGGATAATAAGCTGCCAGAAAACTTGGTTATAAAAGAACCCTATACAAAGAAGAATTCTTGTTTTCGAACATAAACATAGATATTGTCCTGATTTCGAAATTCAAGGAAAGACGTTCCTGTTTGCAAGTGGGGACGTCTGATTCAAACGGTCCTTTTTCTTTAGATGCAGTCTTCCTCCTCCGAGGCAAGTCAGAAACCGGCCAATGCATAAATATTTAAATCCCTCGCGTGTCTGAGAAGACGGAGCAGTTGATGAATATTTGATCGGAATTAAGAATTGGCGAGGGAGCCGGAGCGAGTTGAGACCCTAGCGTCACTGAATAACAATAAGCACTTAAAGCAGGACAGCAAAATGTTATCTGCCCCTTGTATGTAAAAATTATTTTCCGCTCCCATTCGACTCTCGGCTTCCAAACTCGGCTTTTCCTATTTTTTAAATTACGATAATAATTATATATCCAGTTCCACGTGAAAATTGAGCGTTTAGTGAAATTTACTTTTACAGCATAGTACAAAATTATGTTAGGTATCAATTTTCGCACATATTGTTAGTCGAGTGATTATAATCATCATTTCTACCACCCATCAAAGAAATGCTGATCATACTTTTATAGATAAAACAGCAGAGCTAATACCAAAAACTACTTATTAATTGATGCCTGGCAGAATAGTAAATAAATAATTGTTTAAACGTGAAATATAAGATGTTTCAATATTTTAAAGCGTTAAAAAAATGTAACGTGTTGATTTTTTGATGACACATTTTTTTTAAAGAAATCCTTCGCGTTACTCAACCTTGTGGCAGAGAGAACAAAGGGCATAAACAACAGAAATGGCTCGGTTGGTTTCTAGAGAACCGCAAAACATGTTTAATTTCGTTTCATTATAGTGAAATGCTGATAACCTTCGTTCACCGTAAACACGGCAGTTAAATTCACAAATTTGTATACAAAGAGAAACTGTTCAACGCTCGTTTGAAGCGGCGAACGATTTCCAACCCGTCTCCTCATCGTGTCCCATAAATGTTCTATGGAATTATATCAGGAGAAGAACGTGCTGGCCAATTAATTGTAGCAGTCTTTATCTCCAAGTAACGGGTGGAAACTTGAGCTATATAAGGACGAGCATTATCTTGCATTAATACAAAGTTGCCCGAACAATCTGGAATGAATGGGTCCACAGCTTTCTCATGCATTAATGCATCCAGTGCAACGTCCTTTCTGTACGATAATCAGTTCGGTATTGTCATGAACGTTGATTCCGCATCATACTATAATGACTCACGCATGGCAAAACTTTTCCAAGTCCAGGTTTTCTTCACACACGTTAACGGTCGTCTGATTGCCACAGATCAATTATACCCCCAGTTATACTCAATTACAATAAATTACAATAAATTAAGGTTTTTAATGGAGATAAAAAAGTCAGTGTCACGAGCGGGATTCGAACTCACGACCTTCCGCTAAATACGCCGTTGCTCTACCACTTGACCTATCGTGGCCCTCAATCCTCCGGGACACTAACTTCCCATCTCAGCCCCACCCTTTCAATTTTCCCTCCTTTTTTGACATTTTTCAAATGTCGTGTATTCTATTGATTGTCGGCGACTAATGAAATAGGCACGGAAATCTTTAGTGAACGTATACTTCATTTTAACAACTTTAAATTCACTAGTTTTCATAGTCCGCTTTACCAATTTCAAATTTACCAACATTTCAATTAATTAAGGTTTTTAGTTGAGATTTAAAAAATGGCAAAGAGGAGGGAAAATTCAAAAAGTGGGGTTGAGATGGGAAGTTAGCGTCCGAGTGGATCGAAATACCGATAGTTCATGTGGTAGAGCAGGGGCGTATCCAGCTGAAGGTCGTGGGTTCGAATCCCGCTCGTGCCGTTGGCTTTTTTATCTCAACTAAAAGCCTATTAGAGCCTAGTTATATTTCAAATTAATTGAAAGATAACTGAATAAATTATTTAAACACACATGGTCTTCCCAAGACCTATTCGCAACCCAGTAGCACCTAAACTCAGCCTTTAAGCTCAACAGGCATCTGTCCAACCTAAAAAACTTCGAATTTTCCATATTTTTTCCAATTCTCTAAATGCCATGTAATCAAGATTTTATAGTCAGCGATATTTGAAGTGGTCACGGGACGTTGGTCTAGCTGCTCTAGATGAAAAAACAAATTAAATTGTTCAATTAATTAATATTCATAATAATAATAATAAAGACAGTGTCAAGAGCAGGATTCGAACCTACGGCCTTCGGCTAAATACTCCGTTGCTCTACCACTTGAGCTATCGTGACGTCGATCCGCTCAGATACTAAATTCCCATCTGAACCCCACCTTTTGAGTTTTCCCTCCTTTTTGCCATTTTTCAAAGATGGGGTTGAGATGGGAAGTTAGTGTTCGAGTGGATCGAAGTCACGATAGCATAAGTGGTAGAGCAGCGGCGTGTCTTGTCGAAGGTCGTGTGTTCGAATCCCTCTCGTCACACCGATTTTTTTATCTCAACCAAAAACCTTAATTAATTGAAAGATAATAATTGGTCACGCGGACCACGAAAACTAGCGAATTTAATAAATCACAATGTTTATAGATGATTTCTAATGTTTCAAAAGTGCTTTTTATAACTTATTGTGTAGTGTATAAAAATCAGTAAATGCATGAGTATATCTAGCTTGTGTATACAAATATTTATAAAAATCTGTCCTTTGTTGTATCCTATTATGTTAAACAACCTGTTTCCTTAAATTGGTCACGTGATATTTGACAGCCGAGTATAAAACAATTGGCTTGTATCCACTTGTGAGATGTTGTTCTGGAAATATTTCGAAAATTATTAAACGTCCTTCACTGTTTTGTTGATACATTTTTAAAGAATAAACTCACCCAAGAAAATAAATTGTTATCTGACTAATACGATTTTTGTAGGTGTCAAGGTGTTTTAAATTACTTGGGAAAAAATGTGTGATCTAATAATGTTTTACACTTTATTTTAGAGCGAACAAAATAAAACTTCGGCCGGATGAACGCCCGCACGGTTTTGCCAAATCTAATAGGTGGATTGCCGTAACTACGGCTAGGGCCGAGTACAATATCTTGCAACAATTCACATTATTTATGTCCGGCTGGGAGTCTTATTGGGATTTTATGAACGATTTTCCCCACTCAAGAGGATTTACGTTTTGCCGATAAAGAGCTCGTCGGAGCCATATCATAAGGCTTTATTGCCGACTTCTGGATATATCTCAGCCGTGGATTATTTAAATGTGGTTGTAAACATGAATAAAATTGACCTTGGCATCACAAAGATTTATTTTGATTACTTATAATATTTCAGGCTAAGCTTCCAATTCCAGTTTGTATTATTTTGCAATAATATTGGGCATTTTGTCGAGTGGAGGTTTTTACGAATTTGCATATTACATAATATTGTGAAACTCCTTAAACGGAGCAGCAACAATGGATAACCAGAGCGATCAACCTGGTAGCATAACTTCAACTAAATACTGGTTTTAATATCTATTCAAATTATCTTAAATGTATCGTTAGTTTATATACATCTACATGCATTTGAACGGAAAAAATGTTCACGAATCGAGTTGCCCCTTTGGAAAACTTAGGAATTATTTCGACAAAAATAATAAGTGCATAATTTAGAGAATAAAATAATAAAAGTTTATGGTTTTAGTTTTGATACAAATTCTGTTTTTAGTTTAGTAGGTTTTAAGGATAATATATGTTAACAATTGCAAACGTTTTAGGATTCAATTAATTAAGGTTTTAAGTTGAGATTTAAAAAAATTCAGTGACACGAGCGGGATTCGATCTTCGGCTAAATACGCCGCTACTGTGCCACTTGAGCTATCGTGATCTCGATCCTCTCGGACAGTAACTTCCCACCTCAACCACGCCTTTTGAATTTTCCCTCCGTTTTGTCAATTTTAAATTATTCGATTTAATATTAATTAGCCAAGCGGACCACGAAAAATAGTGAATTTAATGGAAGTTGTTGTAACAGTTGTATCATATAATATGGAGCACATCATTTTTTTGAAAACAGAACTATTTTTCTTTATCAATTTCAAAATACAATAAGCTAAGATCAAGTTCTATTTTACATGAAAAATAGAGCAATTAAAATACAGATGCTGCTAAGAAGGAGACACCTGGTAACGAAATGTGGCGCTACAATTTCCGCAAAAGGATGTGGTTTTTATTGTACAATGAAACCATCGAATAAATTCAACCACTGCAACCGGGCCTAATCATGTTCCTTGATGAACTAAGAATCACCAGTGCGTTATGAGCTGAGGATACAACAGCTCTTAAAATGCGCAGTACATTACACAACCCAAACATTACATGTACTACATCTGGGAAATCAAAAACGATAAACTATTACTCATTGGGTACAATATTTTCCTCTTCTTTGGTTGTTGACTAAGTTTCTTTTACCCTTTCATACTACATGACCAAAAAGTTTGTTTAGTAAAATTGTTATTAATAATTATTCGGAAATCGTGAGATGCGGTCTGGTATGATGTAGGTTTCAGGAAAACATTTTCTTTATCGTACCAACGTTTCGATCTGATTGAGATCATCTTCAGGGCCTGGGATTTATAAAACATTGTTCCCATTTAACATATACGTATAAAATTGTTTTCTCTTCTGCTACTGTGAAGCCAAGTTTAATGTTCCAATTATGTAATTTCTCTATAATATATGTCACGGTAGCTATTAGTCTGTTGAAGGTTTTCCCCTCGTAATAGATAGCGATGTCGTTTGCAAATTGGGCAACTTTTACTCTTGAAGAAACATTTTTTTAGGAATTGCGTGCAAAGCGAGAACTAAGTTTGACTGAGAACGGCGCCTTGGAGGCAGGCCAAAATGCACGTCTCTTGAACCGAACTCCGAACCGTCTGCAATGAAGTGCAGGGTTCTATTTTTTTCGGATTCCAGGAATCTTTAAGTCCGCCATATTCCGATGTTTATATTAATGTTATTATTTGAATCAGGTATGTCAACGAAGTCTGCTAAAGTGATGGCTTTTCTTGACAAGCTAGCAGTGATATATCGAACGAGGCCACTCTCAACATGACACACAAGAATGACACATGTACACAGAAATCAAAAACTTTGAGCGCCGAAAATGATCTCTTTGAAGATTGAAACGTTGGCACGATGAAGAACATTTTTTCTAAAACCTACGTCACAATAGACCGCATCTCACGATGTCCGAATAATTATTGACTAACTGTTACTAAACACTATACATATTTTAATAAGGCTGATGGTAGTGCCTTCCAACTTAATTTCTATCGCTTCCTAATAACAGGAACATTTGACCACTTTTTTTTGTAAATCTAAGCTCATAAGATGGAAATCATTTTGCAAAATCACATTCATTTAGCAATTCAAAGAAAGATCGTTTTATTTATCTATTTATACCTGCTTTTTCAAAATACAACATATAGTTTGTTGTAGAGTCAGGCAATGAGAAAATATTCCTTAAAAAATGTTGAACAATTTCCCTCTTACAATAACGCTGACACCCGCATTTGGCATGCATAATAAAACGGCACACTGCATTAAATAATTTAAACTTTGAACAAAAAAAAATACCTATTAACTTCTGGGACAAAAATCATACCACATTCTATTCAAAGCAACTTTTGCCATTGCGACTTCATTTTTAAAATAAGCCGTGAGGGATAACCTGGGAGCTTTGTATTCATTTACTACTTCAACTCTTTCCCCTCGGAAAAACCAGTGCACGTCCTTCGTAGGCCTGTCTCCTCTTCTAAAAATCAGTACATTTTATTTTACGTAGGTTGGAAATGAAATTTCGGTAATCACTGAAATATACATATCAGCATACATTAAAATCTAAATCACAGTATCATCAGTCAGGTCGTCCAAGAAAATATAACGAGCTTAGCAATCATCATTTCCTCTCACTACAAATCTCATCAAAAATTTGTATTATTTATTAACGTTAAATTTGAAATCAGCTCAATTTTACCTATTTCATGTGTAAACAAATGCAAACTATGCTTGGAATATCTTATCATATCCAGTTTATTTTTAGAGTTTTCAAACGAGAGTTTTTCAATCCTGGGTGTTTTATAGAATTTTCCAAGCTTCCGCTAGGATGAAATTTAAACTTTTTCAGCTTCAGATGGAACTTCCGGTATCACATCATCCAACAATCAAATCATGGCTCTTTACTCATTTAAGGCCTTAAAATATTGATAATGATATCGGTTCAAACTTTTTATTATTATTCCAGTTACGAATTAATTTCTTTCGGACTGGTTTATATCAGAAAATTACACTAAAACACAACTTTGTCAAAAAAATTTATCTTTTTTTAATTTTGACTTCACACTAAAAAATTATCAGAATCTATAAATAGTTGCAGAATTTGAAAATAAATTTACCTTCCAAAACAACATTTTTCTATTATCAATGTTCAAACTCAATTCTCTTCCATACACTATTATCGTTTTGTTAATTTTTTGTATTTTTGACGAAAACCCATATCTTCCAAGTGGAACCTCAATCCAAGCGAAATCCTGGTATAGGGAAAGCCAAGTTGAGCACATATCACCGTATTTTTAAGGAAAATATAAGTCAAAGGATACTGGAAAATCCCTTATAGAGACTACATATTTCTCAGGAGAATGATGGCAAAAAGGGTTGTTCCGGGCCCGGGAGGTTTCCACGAGTGATGAGTAACTTCCTTATAATTGAAACATCTCGAGTGAAAGATTATCTCCTCGCCTCGGGGATCAGCCGTCATCTATTCCAACCAAGGCCGAGAGGAAAACCGCTCTTTTCGACCGAACACATATATCTTCTACTTTTCCGAGGTCGGCAACTACTATTAAGCTTGGAAATTACTAATTTTATGTTTATGGCCGTATAATTTTTTACGTTATGTTCAAAGATACTTTTCACGTTTTAGATAAACGGTTAGAAAGATGTTACAATATGTACACCTATGATATAATATATATGTAACGTTTTTATTCAGACATCTTCAAAATAGAGTTACGAGATAACAAATACAAAACTATCTAGTTTTTAAACTTCTTTTATTACTTGCATATTTAGAATTTCCTAAATTTCTTGTATTTTTTATATTTTAATTCTTTAAATAGATTTACTTTAGCACTATTACAATTAATTAAGGCTTTAGTTGAGATAAAAAATTCAATGGCACAAGCGGGATTCGAACCCACGATCTTCGGTTAGATACGCCGCCGCTCTACCGCTTAAGCTATCCTTCGATCCACTCGGACACTAACTTCCCATCACGACTTCACCTTTTGAATTTTCCCTCATTTTTGCCATTTTCATCTCCTCCTTTTTATCTCACCTAAAAACCTTAATTAACTTGTAACATATAAATTGGTCGAGCGGACCAGGAAATTAGTAAATTTAATACTATTTTTGCTTGCTTCGTACACGACATAATGTGATACAATTTTAAGTTATCCAAATCGTAAATGTCTTTTCACGGAGACAAAATCAAAAACTCCGTCTTAAATAAAAGATTCTATTTTCTACTTTTAGCTAACAAATATGTTATTTCTTTGCCATGAACATAATGAAATAATTAAAACAATACCCTAAAAAATGTACTTTAGTTTTCTTTTTTCGAGGATAATGCTGTTAAAAGGCCTTTAACATACGATATCTCTAGGTCAATTTTTCACATTGAGTTATTAAGTATTGGATTGTCCGGAAAATAATGCAGGATTTTAAGTTTTCATTAAAAAAAATCTATATAAAATATTCTGTTTACGTTTACAGGATTACTCATTTGTATGAATGTCAACACTTATTAATCCTCTTCCAAATGATATTGTTTGTTTACCTCTGTAGCATTCCGCTACTTGGAAATAATTCAGTCATCCTTATAATGTCAAAGCGAGAATTTCGTACGATTTTCTTTTACGAGTTTAAACTCGGCCGAAGCGGAGCCCAAACGGCTAGAAACATTAACCAAGTCTGGGGCGAGGGTTGTGTTAATGAGTGCACTGTGCAAAGGTGGTTTAAAAAATTTCGGGAGGGAGATTTCAGCCTTGAAGATGAAGAAGGTCGTGGAAGGCCTTCCTCTCTTAATGATGATGTTCTGCGATCAGTGGTGGAAGAAAACCCCAAAACAACTGTTCGAGAACTTGCAGAGCAACTCAAAGTCAGTAAAACGACCGTCGCTGACCACCTCAAGGCGATTGGAAAAGTGAAATCGGAAAGGGCCCATTTTGTTGCATGACAACGCTCGACCACATGTGTCACGTGTAACGTCACAAAAATTATTGGAGCTTGGCTATGAAACTTTGCCTCACCCACCCTACTCTCCGGACCTCTCGCCTACTGACTACCATATTTTAGACACCTGGACCACTACTTACAACACATAATATTCAAAAATCAAACGGAACTGGAAAATGCATTTATTGACTTTATCAATTCTAAAAATTCTGAATTCTACTCAGACGGAATTAATAAGTTACCAACACGTTGGGAGAAATGTATTGAGAGTATGGAAAATTATTTTGATTAAAGAACATTGCTTTAAAGTAACCAGTTTCTTTTTTTTTGTTTAATACCAAAATCCTGCATTATTTTCCGGACAACCCAATATCTGCCGATGGTGCCACTTTTGTTCGACAACGGTTTCAAGAAGGGGAAAAACATAATCTGTTAAATAATGTAATATTTTAAGTAACAAACTCTATTTAGAGATAGAACTCATTATACCAAATGACCAGATTGTATTTCTCTTTCCAAACAAATTAAAAAAGAATGTTTTTTTAACAATCCACATCGTCAATATTTCAAAAAGAAACAACATGCACAAGTCATTACATCGTATCGCACACATTGCTTTCCTTCCTCCTTCCCTTCCCAAACATACTCTCTTTATTTTTATCGGTTTATTATACATATGTTTTATTGCCCACAATTACAATATTTATAAGGTTGGATTAAAAAAGAAAATTTTAGAAAAAGCACTTAGAGCTATTTTTAAATTGCTTCTTGGAAATGTTATTAAAGTTAAGGTGCTTTAAACGGTACATTTTGTATACTAAACCCGCAAAACATCTGGGTATTGCGGAAGTGTTGGTCTTCCGTGCCTTAACTTTAGATAGAAGGAGATTTCAAAGAATCGTTACACAAATTAATCCATCAGCTAGCCGGTAAATTGATTGTTCATGCTAAAAGTAGCCGAAACCTTTTAAGAAAACTGAAACTTAACGATTGATACCAACAATAAGTTCCACGTAGTCATAAACTGGATTAAGTGTGTGAAATATGCTTTCTAAATTTTTATCATTTCCAGTTTCTAATTAATTAAATTCACCGATTTCGTGGTCCATTTGAATATTTAATACATTACAATTAATTAAGGTTTTGAGTTGAGATTAAAAAAATTCAGCGTCCCGGGCGGGATTCGAACCCATGATCTTCGGCTAGATACGCCGCTGCTCTACCACTTAAACTATCGGTATTTCGATCCACTTGGACGCTAACTTCTCATCTGAACCGCACGTTTTGAATTTTCCATACTTTTTGACATTTATCAAAAGTCATGTAATCGGTTTGGATTCTCGACGACAAATGAAATGGCCATGGAGAACTTTCGTTAAGTGTACTTCATTTAATAGATAATTCCATTAACTTTTTTTCATCTCCACTAAAAACCTTAATTAATTTCTAATTAATCTTAAACTGTTTCTTGCATAACTATCCTTTTTTATTGTTGTTACTTTATTTTTGTGCTATTATTTTGAATGGGAAAAATAAATTTATTGTCAACTCTTCGCAGCAGTGTTTGGACAACTTGGCAATATGTCTTTTCATTAATTCTATGATTTCATCGCATTTTCAAATTACCTAAAATAATGTATTTGTTTAAATTTATTTATGAGCAGAACAATTTAATTAGTATGTAAATGAAACGACCGAACAACTTGTGAGACTTATTTTTGTTCCATTTTTTTCCTTTAACGGAAATGAATCCAAAATGGGTAAATCTGACGTTTCTGAACTGTGCTTGACTTCCGATAAGGCGAGAAGCTCCGTGATGACCGGAGACATTACGAACAATGGGAACGAACGGTTTTCAACACGATTGTAGATTAATTGTCATCCACGTTTATTTTTGGCGTGCTTCTGTTCTTCTCCTCTTCTTTCTGCACAAAAAAAGTGCTAACAGCTAAACGTGATGGTCAATAAAAAAAAATTCACTTACGTTAAGTTGTAACATAAAAATGTGATGGTGATAGTGATGAGAATACTAGGAAGCGGGTTTGTGTCCCCCGGCATTGTAGCCTTCTTGGTCATTGTACCTTACTAGTTCATTTGTTCATTTCAATCGACTCAATCCTTTTTTGGTTTGTCTTTTGCTACTGCGATTTATTCTTCCATTTTCTCTATGCTAGGTCATGTCTCCATTAGCCGTTGCTTCGCATGACTGGATGTTTCTTCCTCTTCATTACATAAACTGCAAATGGGATCGTGGTTTTATGTGTCCATGTGATGTAGATGATTCTCAGATGCCAGTGACCGGATAATAGTTCTAATTCTCCTTTTTGACTGGCCCTATCGGACTACCGCAGTCATTGGCAATCGGTGAGGGTTATTTTAGCCTAAGTTTCATGTGTCTTACGACC
The DNA here is from genome assembly GCA_039619505.1 of Cimex hemipterus. Taxonomy (NCBI): domain Eukaryota; kingdom Metazoa; phylum Arthropoda; class Insecta; order Hemiptera; family Cimicidae; genus Cimex; species Cimex hemipterus. The sequence continues at coordinate 6,783,500 of CM077102.1, forward strand.
CTACAGGTTAACCAGTTTTCCTTTTTTTATAACCAATCTGTGTGGGAGGATTCTGTATTTGTTTTGTGTCATTCCAAGTAAAGGTTCGGAACCTACGCTTGGTCTTGCAGATCCTCTTCTGGCCAGTGTGTACGCTTGTTCGTTAACTAAGATTCCTTTGTGTCCTGGCACTCAAAAGGTGTCATCAGGTTGTTGTGTTTCGCCAAATTTTGCAGATTGTAGTTGTTTTTACTGACTAATTTATATGCGATTTTTTACGCACTAATGCGTGTAAATAAGATGCTCGGCTATCCGATCTTGTGAAACAATGTAACCATCTATTAAGATTTTCTAGGGCACAAGCGTTAATGGTTAAAAGACCGAAGTGTATGTCCCTAATGAATTCGATTGCTCATATTTTGGGCTTGCGCAAAAAACATCCGATCCAATTCGTTCGTTTATTTTGGACCCATCTGTATATCATATCATTGTATCTGATGCTCTCATGTCTTCCTCTCCTTTATAGCCTGTTGCAACTTTATAGAATATTGTAAAGAATGTTTCCGGGCTTGGCCAGTCCCCATTTCTAAAAATCGATGTATGTTTTATGAATAACGGTTATGAACCCGAATTGTTTAGTTCCCATCCTACTGTTGGTTTTTTGAAGCCTAAATGAGCTTAATCTTCTTTCTCATTGTATAAATGATTCATAAAGATGCAGTCCACACAAAACATTTTCATAAACACCGCATTTCTTTATAAATTGAAGCATACACGTATTGTTTTTCTTTCCGAAACCAATCTAAAACTATATTTTTGTGTTTGCCATTGGATTCAATATGGGAAAGGAGAAGGTATAAATTCCTCTTCTAGCCTTAAATCGGTGAGAATAATCCGGCTCAACTTACGATATAGACGACGGTCGGAAAGGATCAGGGCTCACACTGTGTACAAATGATCCAAGTTTCGCCCAATCACAATCAGCCTCTCATCCGTGCCAAAACCGCACCCGGTCAAGGAAATAACAATAACAGTGAGTACGTGAGCAGAGGTAAGTCCTTCGGGGCAGCAAGAATTCATTTAATTTATTAACCATCAGGGAAATGAAATACCATCAAAGGAAGGAGAGAAATCTATCTTTTTCATACTTTTTTTTGTTATTTATACATTAAGTAGTAAAGAAACATACTAATAAACCCATAAGATACAAAGCAAACCAAAAATAATGGTGATCTAAGAAAGAAAATATGTTTTATATTTAACTTTGCCTGAACTGAAAGCTATAATAGAGAGGGAGATAGATAGAGAGATAGATAGATAGATAGATAGAGAGAGAGAAAGAGAGAGAGAGAGAGAGAGAGTAGATAATAACAAATAAATAAAAAGGTCATAAAACATTATATATATTTCATTGTGTTAATTCAATTTTTCTACATCCTACATGTATTTTTTAAATTTAAACAATGTTTGTAAATCCCAGGGCCTGAAGACGTTCTCAATAATGATCGAAACGTTGGCACGATGAAGGAAATGTTTTTCTGAAATCTACATCACAACAGACCGCATCTCACGATTTTCGAACAATAATTGATATACTGCGTTTAACCCCGTTCGTTCAATTAATTCCTTATTCACCAACATAATAATAAATTTACAAAAAAATCGATAACTTATTATCTTAAAAGTAGAACAAATAATTGTGTTTGGACTTGCTTACTCACTTTCTTAAAAACTCAATCATTCTCGTACAGTCTCATTGTCTTTCAGTCATTTTCAGTCGATCGAAATTAACTATTTTCTTCTCACTATTTCATCACCTCACAAACTCATTCATTCCGTCAATCAATCATTAAGTCACTGACAGTTTAATTGACTGAGTCATCCGTTCCATCAATAATACACTCCCTCTGTAAGTCACAAAATTACTGAAATTTAAAATTAAAATATCTTGCAACATGATAAACCTAGTAAAAATCAATCGGTAATCAATTGAAGCCCATTTATGGAAAAGTGCCGATAAAAATATGATATAACGAAAAGCCGTAAAAATTATCAACATTTATAAAACTAATAGATATTCTTTACCTTTTAAAACTTTACGCCAAAGTAGTTGTACTGTAGACTATTTTTTGCAGTTTTACAGCATACCATTTTGAAAAGTATGTGAGCTACATTGATGAATTTAAATATAGTTTTAAAATGTTACGTATGAAAAATGTCTCATTTTACCAAAGCACTGTAATTTCAATAATTCATTAAAATTCCTTAATTTGCAAAAGAAATCGTATTTGATCTTGAGCAATGGTTCTGAATAAATTATATTATGTAAGTAAAGTTGAATTCAATATTCAATTAATTAGGGTTTTTAGTTGAGATAAAAAAGTCTGTGTCACGAGCGTGATTCGAACCACTATCTTTGGCTAGATACGCCGCTCTCTTGAGATGGGAAGTTCGTGTCCACGTAGATCGAAATCCACGATAGCTCAAGTAGTAGTGCAGCGGAGTATCGAGCCGAAGGTCGTGCGTTCGATTCCCACCATTGACACTGACTTTTTATTTCAACTAAACACCTTAATTAGTAGCAATATATTAATTAATCAAGCGGACCACGAAGTTAGTTACTTTAAAGATTTAAAATGAAGTCTTCTCTAAAGCTCTCCGTGCTCGCCTAAAATCAAGAAGATTACACGATATTTGAAGAATGGCAAAAAAAAAAAAGAAAATTCAAAAGGTGGGGTTGAGGCGGGAAGTTAGTGTCCAAGTGGATCAAGATCACAACAGCTCAAGTGGTAGAGTAGCGGCGTATCTTCGACTAGGTCGTGGGTTCGAATCCCGCTCGTGAAACTGACTTTTTTATCTCAACTACAAATTGAAATCAATTGAAAAATATTAAATGGTCAAGCTGATCACTAGAACTAGTGAATTTAATTCAACTAATGATTACGTTTTTAAGTCACAATATAGATTTTGAGAAAAGCTTGTTGACCGTTTCCACTTTCTTAAGTGTAATCAGATTTGCACATTTGTGTTCACAATTTTTTTTTTAACAAAACGGCGATTTGAATTATTTCATAAGTCCGTGTGTTAAAATGACATGTTAACGAGTAAAAAACCCTGGAGTTATTTATATGAAAACAATAAATGCTATAAGAAAATCTAACGCGTTCACGTGAATGCACAAAAAAAACACCACTTCAGTGAGTAAATTCATAAAATTCTGTATTTTTTATTTTTAAAAATTTATCGTTCTCATCATTTTAACTTATTGAGCAGTCACCAAAGCGCACACCTGGTAGAGATAAAAAATACACCCCCGCCATCTGAGTGAAATATTTACCCTACGTGAAGCAATAACAGCTTTCTTTACATATTTATTACATATAATACCAATGTTTTGACACCGATAAACACCTCATGGCTACCATAAGCGTATCCCTTACTATACTCATACTTATATTCACGTACCGCTAAGCAAAATTTTTATCCAATTTGTTCAGGGATGTTTAAACTATCATCAATTTGAACAAAAGAACGAAATTTGAGTATTCGGAAAATATTAAAGCAGTTCTTCATCAATCATAAAAGGTCATTTTTAAGTAGAATTTATTAAATTCGTTAGACAATAAAGTAAAGCAATATAATCACTCAAAGGATTAATAAGAGGTCCGAAACAAAACGTTGTTTGCTCAAAGCCCTTTGTTCCTTTGTCTATCGGCCTAAAGACCAGCCCTTATTTATTCATTTGATAACCAATCAAATAAGCTTTTCAGTTTTACATGGAAATTAATTTTTGCCATTGAAAATTAATTTGACCGGGGAGTCACTTTGTAGGAGGAAAAAACTAATTTCTCCTTTATACCGTTGCTATAAGGTTTCATTAATTGGAAATGTAATTTTAAAAATGTTGATTCGATTTTACTCAGGTTTTTTGTTATTTGATTAAAACCAATTTTTGAATGTTCCATAACGTAATTGTATTTGTCATTGATTTTTTTTCAGGGCGATAGACTCACAATTTGCTCGTTTTTGGCCATCCTGACAGTTTCAGTTTGAAACTCGGAATTAAGCCATCTTCGATACGTGACGTACAGGTAGTAAGAAAAAAAAGCTCGCACAGAGTATGAACATAAAGATGATTTGTAACTAAACATCTTATTATGAAATAAACTTTGGCATAGTATTTCAATTTTTTTTTCATTTTACTTAATCGTTGTGAGATAACAGTGTACTTAAACAGTCTAGTATTTGTAATTAGTTAAAACTATTAAAAAAACATTAATTATACACAATTAATTTACAAAAATAATTACATTAAAAATTAACAATGTATCGTCATAAATATCCAAAAGAATGAACGCGCAAGGTAATTGAAGAGAATCTGTTTCAAAAGTTTGTGTTCGTAAACATTTTATTTATGCATTTTTTTATAAATAAAAATTAATAAGGTTATGATTTGAAAAAGTGCCTTAAATACATTTAACTGGTTTGAAAAAAAAAATTATTTATAGGTATCATCATTCAGAGATCGTGAGATGCGGTTTGGTGTAACGTAAGTTTCAGAAAAATATTTTCTTTATCGTGCCAACGTTTCGATTTTCATTGAGATCATCTTCAGAGCATGAGATTTGTAAGGAGGGTTTAAATTATTTGAAAATCCTGAGACGCGGTCTGGTGTAACGTAAATTTTAGAAAAACATTTTCTTTATCGCGCCAACGTTTCGATCTTTATTGAGATCATCTTCAGAACTCAAGATGTTTGTCTTCTGTGTATTTGTGCCATTCTTCGGTGTCGTGTTAAGAGTGCCCAACTACAGAAGAAAATTTGTTTCTGATCACACCAGAATAATTATCGATTAATGCAATTATCGACGCATTGCTTTGATTTAATATAAAAACTATATTTTGCATTGTATAAATTCTTTTTGTCCACATCCTACATATATTTGCTAAATGTAAATAATGTTTGTAAATCCCAGGCCCTGAAGATGGTCTTGATAAAGATCGAAACGTTGGCACGATAAAGTAAATGTTTTTCTGACACCTACATCACACCAGACCGCATCTCACGATATCTGAATAATTATCGAATATCGGTTACTAATCTCTACACGGAACAGCGAAATTTGGCCTAAATTTTCTTTTTAAAAAATCGTATCATCATTGACTTGCAGTTACTATCCCTTGGGGTTAGAAATCATTGCTATTCTTGGCGAATGTTGATATTTTATTTGTAGTTATAATTGTGGGTAATTAAATTTTAGTTACCTTCACTGTCAGATTATACGTGACATAAATGAGCAGAATAAGGCTGTGGAGTTAATAAAAATCCCATAATGTAATTGTAGAATTGGGAAGAGAAATGTTTAAAGTTTCAAGTGGCAAAAATACCCAGAAAAGAATGGAGTGTATTTTGTCGAATATAGGCATTTTGAAATTTTATTTATAACTAATCATTTATGTATGGTGATTAGCGACCGTCAGTCTGTGATTATTCGGAAATCGTGAATTGCGGTCGGATGTGACGTAGGTTTCGATAAAACAGAAGGGCACACTCAAAACGACGCCCAGAATGGCACAAATACACAGAAGCCAAACATCTTGAGCTCTGAAGATGATCTCAATAAAGATCGAAACGTTGGCACGATAAAGAAAATGTTTTTCTGAAACCTACATCACACCA
>CM077102.1:6815711-6828723 GCA_039619505.1 Cimex hemipterus
TGTGTGTGTGTGTGTGTGTGTGTGTGTGTGTGTGTGTGTGTGTGTGTGTGTGTGTGTGTGTGTGTGTGTGGTGTGTGTGTCCCTTGGTCAATATTTTCATTCTTCCCTTTCGCCGATTGAGTTTATTATGGAAGCTATTTGATCCATTCCTACATCGCCCGATTTGCTTACGCGGTCCATAAAGGTCGTTTGTATTGGAGTTTATTTTTGCTTCAAATGGCATGTCCTTTCGCGATCGCAGCCGTTCCACGCCATTTGAGGGAGAAACGGTGATTCAAAAGCTATCAGCCCATCCAGACCAGTCTGAATGCCACTGTAAGTCTCTTGGCATGGTTTGTGAAAATTTCTATCCGTGATGTACAAACCAAAACCTATTAATGACGTTATTGTTGAACTTTTGGATGATAATATTTTCGTTGTGCATCTTTAGTTCACCGATCCAAAGCAACGAGTGAAACTGCGAAGCTGTACGTTAATGATTTACCAAACTAATTTTCTAGAACACAATTAAATTTTAATGAAATGAAAAAAGGTTTTTTTTTCAAAAGATTTGCGCTTTTATTTTATTTTATTTTTTTAAGAAAAAGCAATAAAGTTTTTAAGGAATTTTTAATTTGTTCATTAATGGTTACTTTTTGGCATAAATTTATTTTAAAATTTTTATTGAAATTCAATTTCAGATATATATATTAGATACAACCTTAACGAACAATATAACATTGGCAATCTCAACACGACACGCAAGAATGGCGCAATTACTAATAACATATACACTTTGAGCCCTGAAGATCATCTCAATAAAAGATCGAAACGTTGGCACGATAAAGAAAACGTTTTTCTGAAACGTACATCACACCAGACCGCATCTCACGATATCTCAATAATTATCGATTCACGGTGACTAATCTCTACATGTAACAGCGAAATTTGGCCTAAATTTTCTTTATAAAAAACGTGTCATCATTGACTTGTAATTACTATTTCTTAGAAATCATTGCTATTCTTGGTGAATGTTGATTATTTATTTGTGGGTAATTAAATTTTTACTTACCTTCATTTCCCAAAATGTAATTGTACAATTCACCGGAGAGTTGTAGAAATGTTTAAAGTTTCAAGTGGTAGAAATACTCAGAAAAGAATGGAGTGTATTTTATCGAATATAGGCGATTTGAAATTTGGTGATTAGTGACCGTTAGACACAATCAATATTCCACATGTAAATAAGTGGATGTATGCACGTTTATGTGATGATAAAATCAAATAGAAAATGACTGTAGGTATCAGAAATGCATTTTCTTTATCGTGCAAACGTTTCGATCTTTTATTGAGATCATCTTCAGGGCTCAAAGTGTTTGTCTTCTGTGTAATTGTGCCATTCTTGCGTGTCGTGCTAAGAGTGCCCTTATTCTTCGTTCTCCTCGTGTAGAAATGTGTAGAGATTAGTGACCGTTAATAGATAATTTTTCATAAATCGTGAGATGCGGTCTGGCGTGATGTAGGTTTCAGAAAAACATTTTTTTTTTTTTTTTTTGTCATGACACGTTTCCACCTTTATTGAGATCATCTTCAGGGCTTGAGATTTACAACACGACACCCAAAAATGGCACAATTACACAAAAGACAAACTCTTGTGAGTGAAAAAAAAATTATTCCGAGATCGTGAGATGCGATCTGGTGTTACGTAGATTTTAGAAAAAATATTTTCTCTATCCTGCCGACGTTTCGATCTTTGAGATCATCATCACTGGTCAAAGTGTTTGTCTTTTGTGTACTTGTGCCGTTCTTGTGTGTCGTGTTGAGAGAGACAGTGAAATATTGATGTTTTATTTTTATATTCGTTAGATTTTGAAGGGGTAAATATATGAGTGAGTAGAAGTTCTTTGATTGAATATAAAAAATCTATATTTTCCATTGTATAAATTCACTTTTTTCCAAATCCAAATGTACTTGTTGAATTTAAACAATGTTTGTAAATCCCAGGCTCTGAAGTTGATCTCAATAAAGATGGAAACGTTGGCACGATAAAGAAAATGTTTTTCTGAAACCTACGTTGTACCAGATCGCATCTCACGATTTCCGAATAATCATACAGTCACTAATCATCATACCTTTTATAATTATTAATTAATTGAATATAATTTATTTTAATGATTACAAAAGCAAAACACTGGACATTTGATCTGCACAATTTCAAAAAGGCACAAACCTAGGAAATTAATATTATCGGAATTATGTAACGTAATTACTATGGTAAGAGAAATGAACTATAAACACGGAATAAGGTAAAAGTTAAATAACATTATTAGTGAATTAACCATTTTCAGAAAATAATAATTGAGAAATTGCCTGTAATTTTCTTTATCTAACGTTCAAACATTTGGTGGAATAGAAATATTGTCAAAACTAGTATATTTTGCATTGTTTAAATTCACTTTCCAAATCCTACATGTATTTGTTAAATGTAAACAATTTTTGTAAATCCCAAGCCCTGAAAATGATCTCAATAAAGATCGATACGTTGGCACGATAAAGAAAATGTTTTTTTGAAACCTACATCACACCTGAGAGCATCTCACGATTTCTGAATAATTACTAATTATTTATATTTAAGGGTATTTCTGATATTTCTTACGTACCTACTTTCTGGAAACATCATTTTTCTTCAGCTTCTCAGCACTGTCTTTCTAGCCAAAAAATGAAGATAAGCGACTGTGTATCCAAAATGTCCACGAAATGATAGATCATCAAAGGTGAAAGTGACCCTTAAGTGTGCTCGTCAGATGAGATAACAACACCGAAATGTTCAATATTTACTCATACGAGCCGAACCAAGTTACAAGAAATGTGTCTCATGTTTACTATCATTTCCTATAAAACGATCGTTATCATCAATTCTTTCTTTACTTTTCCAATTTATAATTCATTATAACGATTATTTAGGCGTACATGTTTTTCTACATACCCCGTAAGTACAACCGATTAAAGTTATATTGATATTCCTGTAGATATCTCCAATTGTTGTTTATTATTTTAAGTAATATTTTTATACGTAATATTTATATTGCGTTTTAAGAAAAATATATTTGATGAGCATCTTACACAAGCATTATGCTATTGAAATAAGAAAATTATGAAATTTCGATAATTATTTATAGATTTGTATTTAAGACATTTCAGATTTTTCCTTTTTTGGCCTGTTTGAAGAAAGGTGTCGGCTTTTATATATGTGCCTGTCCTGGTTAAAACCCATACGCAACTGACAGATCACGTAAGAATAAGCAAAATTTCAGAATCTATCGATTACTAGAAGACCGAACCAATAAGTCAGAAAATCTTTAAAAAATTAATAACTTCATGTGGTGATTAGTAACCGTTAGTCGATGATTATTCGGAAATCGTGGGATGCGGTCTGGTGTGATTCAGGTTTCAGATCAATATTTTCTTTATCGTGCCAACGTTTCGATCTTTACTGAGATCATCTTCAGGGCTCAAGTGTCTTATATTTGCCATTCTGTGAGAGTGCCCATGGCACAATATTCTCAACTCGACACGCAAAAATGGCACGATTACACAAAATATCTACACTTTCAGCCCTGAAGATGATGTCAATAAATCTCCAAACGTTGGCACGATAAATTTTTTTTTTCTAAAACCTACATCACATCATACCGCATCTCAAATCTCTTGATTAATTATAATTTTTTTGCATTGTATAAATTCTATTTTTTACACATCCTACATGTATATTTAACAAATACATTCATACATGTAAACAATGTTTGTAAATCCCAAACCCTGAAGATGATCTGAATAAAGACCGAAACGCTGGCACGATAAAGTAAATGTTTTTCTGACACCTACACACCAGACTGCATCTCACGATATCTGAATAATTATCGAATAACGGTTACTAATCTCTACACGTAACAGCGAAATTTGGCCTAAATTTTCTTTTTAAAAAATCGTGTCATCATTGACTTGCAATTACTATCCCTTGGGGTTAGAAATCATTGCTATTCTTGGCACGATAAAAAAAAATGTTTTTCTGAAACCCACATTTCACCAGACTGCATCTCCTTTCTTCCTGTCGATGCATGGTGCACTAAATCAACCTTGTTTGTTTCACCAAGCTTTTTATAACACCTTTTATAAAGTCATAAATCTTATTCCAGGCAGCGATCTTGATATCTGAGCAAGCAGTGTGGGACGTGCATGACTCAATCAAACCCAGCAGTTTAATTCGGCTTCTACGCTCTGTAAAATCAAAATTTTCATGACACTGTTTTTCTAAAGCAAATAGATTTAAATAAATTATATTTTGATCTGCCTCGGTCGAGAGAAAAGAAAGAGAAAAAGCTAGGAGGGAGATTCACCTTAGGCTCAGTACGCCGCTGCACTAGCCAATTGAGAAGTCACGATAGCTCAAGTGATTCGAGCAGCGATTTAAGGTCGTGGGTTCGAATCTTACTCGTCACATCAGCTTTTATCTCAATCAGAAACTTAGACAAAAAGTATCTCAATTTAAATAATTAATATAGTCAATTATGACAAGTAAAACAGTGATATTTTATGTTTTGACTCCAAAGTGTCAATAAACTGGGTTAAATTCCTAGAAAAAATTACAATTTATGTTTCCTGAGAGAACATAATTTCACAAAGATATAGTTTGAATCTCTCTATTCGTTAACAGATAATGAAATGTCATTAGTTGATGGTGTAGTTAATTTAGAAAAGTTATTAAATAAAAGAAGAGGGAAGTATCGCTAAGTAAAAGTAACAAACCAGGTACAAATCACCTGATTCCCACAAACCATTGTTGAAATATATGTTTCCAGGAGTGGAGTACCGTTGACGGATCGCCCACTTGGGAGGATGAGTTGAGTTAAATACCTCGGTCCGAGTTATTTTAAAAAAGTCGTTTAAACCACGGAACGCTCACTCGTCTAACATTTTTTTTCCTCTCGACTTGGTTCGGGGATTTGGTGTGGGAGTTATCAAATGAAATATTGAGTTTTACGCGCACCGACCCCCCTACTTGCCATCTCTTTTCCCAAAAGTTGTGGGTTATTTTCTTTTATTTATCCTAATTAAATTAGACGGTATTTTCTCCGCTCGCCTGGCATTTCGGAAAAGGAAGAATGAAACGACAAAAGAGTTTTCACGTACAACCATAAAATGAAGATTCGTAGGTATATAAAAACAAGTACACCCCCTTTTTCTATATGCTTTTTTATAATGAACAACGTGTGGTTTATAAAACAAACACTCAATATTCCAGTTTTAAATTTGAATTTGCTATTAACACAACTAACTATATCAGACTTTCATCCCTTATGAAATAAAATAAGTATTACGTATAATTACCAAGTTTTGAGGAGATAGATAAACATACAAAATCAAATTGAAACATTTAAACAAGACAGCAGCTATGCATACATATCGACAACGGCCTGCCGATTGCTTGCATATCCGATTATCAATACATGAATAATTGGCTGTTTCTCAGGAAACCGACACTGATTATAGAAACATAGAGTTTAAATATAATATGAAGCTGAGGAATAGATGAAACGTTCTTGTTAGACAGAACAGGGTACAATTGCGCATTAGCTTCGAAATTTCTGTTCCATTCAAACTACTGAAATTAAACCTCTTAAACATTTAAGAATAAAATTGATTTTATAACAAAGCAATGGTGAAATTTACAATCAAATTTAGGCCTTTTCCCAAATTATTTTACGATTGAATGCCTGCTAATGTCTGCATAAGAGTTGTGCTGCATGATTTCAGAGGTTTTTGAGGCTGCCGGAGCGGAAAAATAAAATAAAATGGAAGACAATAAAAATTGCGGGGTAATGCACTGCAATGCCCAATATCGCAATTTAAATAAGAAAAATATCTCCTTCAAAAAAAAATGTTATTGTGTTTTGTTTTTTATTATTGTTATGTAGAATCATACTTAAATGGAAGAATAAAAGGATAAAGATGAGCCTATAATCACGCTGAGACTGTTGCTAGTCTGACTCCGTTATTATTATTAAGCCTATGGGGAAATTTTAAACTATGGAAAAAACTTAAAAATCTTTTAATTTAAAAAAAAAGAAACAGAATTAAATTTTATAATTTTATTAAATTTATTGTAACTTGGCCTACCGAATTAAGAATTTAAAAAAGAAAATCAAAGCTTGGATGGCAATAGGATAAATTAGATTACGAGTGAATGTTTGGAGTCAGAGCTTTATAGCACTCAGAAGAGATATAGCTAAGCTAAAATAGAATGTTTGGGTGTTAGGGCGTGAAATGACCTTAGCCGTTAAAACGCCCTTAAAAATTAATAATAATAATAAATCAATGGTTTACTTTTGGAATTGAGTAGCTTTACAAAAATTATTTAATTGAATTTGCGAAACGCAAAATATAACACACCCCCCACGCAGGTAAAATAATAAAACCTACAACAAGAAAAAGTATGTTAAAACTACAAGAAAAGATAAGAAAGTGTATGATATGTTAAAAATACTACACTGATGGACAAATTTAACGCAATATTAAATTATTTCGTTTAAAAGTAAATCTATTATTGCACACAAATCGTGAGATGCGGTCTGGTGTGACGTAGGTTTCAGAAAAACATTTTCTTTATCGTGCCTACGTTTCGATCTTTATTGAGATAATCTTCAGGGCCTGGGATTTACAAACATAGTTTACATTGAACAAATAAATTTTGTTATATATTTTTTCAATCAATGATGTTTTCTTTGTACTTGTGCCATTCTTGCGTGTCGTGTTGAGAGTGCAAGTGGGATATTGCTGTTTTATGTTTATATACGTTGGATTTTGAAGGGGTGGAGAAGGAAGTCTGTATAGAAAAGACATTTTTATATAAGACATCAAATTCTTTAAAAGAGCAGACGAAGAGAAAAAGGTTGGTAACGGTCCGTCCAGATTATCCTTCCAGGATGATATAGAAGGTAAATAGGAAAATGACATGCATTATACAAAAATGTCTTTTCTATACCGATTTCCTTCCCCACCTTGTCAAAATCCAACGTATATAAACATAAACCAGCAATATCCCACTTGCACTCTCAACACGACACGCAAGAATGGCACAATTACACAGAAAATAAGCACTTCAGAGTTAATCGAAACACTTCAGGAATTTAAAAAATATTTTTTTTGCGCTGTATAAATTCACTTTTTCCACATCCTACATGTATTTGTAAAATTTAAACTATGTTTGTAAATCCTAGGACCGGAAGATGATCTCAATAAAGATCAAAACATTGGCACGATAAGGAAAATGTTGTTTTGAAATGTATGGTGATTAGTGACTGTTATTCGATAATTATTTAAAAATCGTGAGATGCGGTATGGTGTGATGTAGGTTTAAGAAAAACATTTTCTTTATCGTGTCAACGTTTCAATAAAGATCGAAACGTTGACGGGATAAAAAAAATAGTTTTTCTGAAACCAACATCGCATCATACCGCATCTCACGATTACTGAATAATTAAATTTTTCTTAAAAATTACATCACAGCAGACCGCATCTCACGATTTCTGAATAATTAAATTTTTCTGAAACCAACATCGCATCATACCGCATCTCACGATTACTGAATAATTAAATTTTTCTGAAACTTACATCACACCAGACCGCATCTCACGATTTCTGAATAAATAAGTTTTTCTGAAACCAACATCAAATCATACCACATCTCACGGTGTCTGAATAATTATCGATTAACGGTCTCTAATCACCACACATTACATTTATTATTTTCTATTTTAGTTACGGATAACTAGAAGCTATCGCAGTCAAAATAAGCAACAAATAAAGCTTTCGTTACTTCCTTTGTTTTTTTGTTTTTTGTTTTTTGTTCTGATTAATCCCATTTGAACAAAAAGTAGAGATATGCTCTTCCATTATGCTAGTCCGAATGATCGTTTTCAGTTAATTTATTTCCTTGGATGATTTCGTTCGATATTATCGTTAATTCAATTAATTAAGGTTTGTAGTTGAAATAAAAAGTCCGTGGCACGAGCGAGGTTCGAACCCACGACCTTCGGCTAGATACGCTGCTGCTTTACTGCGAGAGCTTTCTTGACCTTAATCCATTCGGACACTAACTTCTCATCTCAACCCCACCTTTTTGAATTTTCCCTCCTTTTTGCCATTTTTCAAAGGATATCAAAGAGGTAATACATTTAAGCGCTATGCGTTTATTTTGTCCGACATGCAAATACACCATGTTATCAATAGATAATGATTTACGAAATTAATTTTTTTTTCTTGTTAAAATGGTCTAATAAATGTTAAAAATATGTCTAATGAAAAATAGCAATATACAATTTAAAACTATATATGGGTTTTGGAAATTTCGTTTTTCTCCCTCTTTCCTCATCCCTCTAATTCATCTTAACTTCATTTGATTGATTATCTATTTCTACTCTCCTTAATTCTTATTATATCTTCCGCATTTGCTGTTGTTTCACGTAAATATTAATAAAATACTAAAAACGAGGAAGTTGGTACAAACAGCAACAGTAAAAAATAGAAAACACCCCTCAGTAACAAGAAGAATCCTGATACGTAAAACTTGACGTTAAATTTCACATTCTCGGGAGGGAAAAAATTTAATTTCGTTAACCACGAAAAGTTGGAAACCCTGAAAAAAAAATATAACAGTCACAAACTGACTTGATTAAAACCAGTCAACAGGAAATATGGAATAGTTTTACGCAGCGTAGATAAGGCGAGTAAAGACCAAATTGCATGGCTCGTACCCCAATGAACCAGCGAATTATTCAGGAGAATAATTACATTCGAGATAGGAATTGTTTCCATAGAATAAGATACGTGGGCAAATACATCCTAGCTGTATAAACCCATAGATATAGTACCAAATGACATTTCCAAGTATTACAAATATTTGATAGAAATTGCAGGTAGATAATAATACATATTCTGTGTGTTGCGCTATAATCTAGTTATTTAACAAAAGAACGCTTAGAATAGATAGCCTTAGTACTATTTCTCAGACTTGAAATATAGAGGTTATTGCTATTATAATCTATGGAGTACAAATATTATTTCTTTATTGTACAATTTTAATATTTGTTCTTTTGATTTAATTGAAATACTTTTCTAAATTTATCGCAAGAAAATAATAATAATACTTTGCAATTCACTAGTTTCCGTGGTCCACTTGACCAATTATTATCTTTCAACTAATTAAGAGTTATAGTTGAGATAAAAAGTCAGCGTTACGAGCGAGATTCGAACCCACGATGTTCGGCTTGATATGCCGCTGCTCTACCACTTGAGTTATGGTGACCTCGATCCACTCGGATGCTAACTTCCCATCTCAACCCCTCCTTTTTTGACATTTTTCAAATGTCGTGTAATCTTTTGATTCTCAGAGACTAATGAAATAGCCACGGAAATTTTTAATGAAGGTGTACTTCCTTTTAACAACTTTAAATTCACTAGTTTTCATGGTCCGCTTCACCAATTAATATATTTCAATTAATTAAGGTTTTTAGTTGAGATTTAAAAAATGGCAAAGAGGAGGGAAAATTCAAAACGTGGGGTTGAGATGGGAAGTTTAAATTTCCGATATATTTTATGAATATAAATATAATTCTAAAAATTTGCATCCAATGTTTTTTTGTGTGTAGATATCGTGAGATGCCGTCTGGTGTGATATCGGTATCAGAAAAACATTTTCTTTATCGTGCCGACGTTTCGATCTTTTATTGAAATCATCTTTAGGGCCTGGGATTTACAAACATAGTTTACGTTTAGAAAATACATATAGGATGTGGAAAAGTGAATTTATACAATGCAAAATATATTTTATATTCTATCAAAGAAAATGTTCTGATACCTACATCACACCAGACCGCATCTCACGATGTCTGAATAATGAAGTTGGTGTTTTTGTTTTGTTTTTTTGGTCACATTTTTCATCTAAAACGTGTGCAAGTATTTTCAACCTTTTAAATAAAAAGTTTCGTACATAACAATCATTGATTGAGTAAAATTAAAATAATATTGTTACTTTTTGGTTTTTAAATTTGGAAAGAAATGTAATTTAATTAATTGCTTCGAAAAGCGATAGTTCTCTGTCCAGGGGTGAAATCACGTCTATGAAGGTCTCAGCGTGATTAGAAGAAATGGGCAAGTTTAAAGCAGAGGAAGGTCACATCGTTCATGGCGGAAAAACGGCGAACCTGACGTTTCAGGAGAAGGAAGGAAAGAAAGGAGCCTTTAGGGTCGGCGCAGATGAAAAATTACGGAGTGCTCCGTGTTGGAGAACCGGTCTCAACTCTTAGATAAATCTTCACCGTCAGACCCAAATTAGTTTTCGCCTTGGGATCTGTTCTCCTTAAAGCCCCTTTTTCTTCGGGAGGCTTCATTTCGCCCGCCCTCGCGTCTGGAAATACATCCTGGCCTCCATCCGGGGGAGGCTGTGTGGATTTAGCAGTTGAGCCCTCACTATCTGACATTGTTACTTGTTGCCGGTTAGAATTGCGTTTTTCCTACAACCGCACAGAAGGATTCGACTTCTGAAAACTGATGAAAACACTTTGCTGCCCCATATTTTTCCAATTTATAACAACAATTTATTTATAATTACTTAATTCCCCGCCCAATGGTTGTCTATTATCGTCAGAACCAAACATAGATACTAAAATACTTATTTATAATTAAATAATAACAAAATTAAATGTTAGATAATGCGCGTCGTTCTTCCAACATAGCATACGTGGTTGAAATACGAATACTTTTTTGGGAGGTTTCTCTTTGGGGTCAGGGGGACGATGAACTTTGGTTAGGTCATAAAAGATCATTTGATTTATTTGTTTCCTCGTTTGTTTGTATTAGTGGAACCGAAAATTGACAATTATATTATTATAAAATTTAATTATTGAGAAATCGTGAGATGCGGTCGATGTGGGGAAAAAAGAGAATTTATACAATGCAAAAAATATATTTTTTATATTCAATCAGAATTCAAATTAGAATTATTTTGATCGAATTCTAAATGTTTTTTTTTTTAATTACACAATTTGTGTAAATCCCAGGCCCAGGAGATGATCTCAATAATGATCGAAACGTTGGTACGATAAAGAATATATTTTTCTGTAACCTACATCACACCAGACCGCATCTCACGATCGCCGATTAATCATCAATTAACGGTCACTTATGGCCACACATTATATTTTTTTATGACCGTCTTTCAACTGCGAGGTGCCGGACATTTTGTGGATGTGTTTGTCGGGGATCCGTTGGCCGTCAGGTAGGCACCTTACAGAGATGAGTCACTGTGCCAAAGATGTTGTTTTCTTACATGACAATAAACGATTAAATTTCATTTTGTCCGAAATATTATTTATAACTAACTGGAATATATTTCTTGCAAAGAAAATGCAGTATTTACAAAGCAAATGCCACTACAGATCGTTGATACGCCAAATTTAAGTGGTGTTCATTTTTTACCGATGGTATCCGGAATGTGTTCGTAATTGAACAAAAGGGTCGTGAAACGACACTTCCACACCTTACACCATTCTTTATTTATATATATCCGTTTTTCTCGCAGGAACCCGTTAAAGTGCCTTTTTCACCTCTGGCAGTGAAGCCGTTCTGATAATGTGAAATTCAAGAACGGTTTACAAACCTTTTCCAAATATGGCTAATCAACTCACTTTATGAAATCCGGTTGTTGGCGGTTTTGATTGAAGAGTGGGTGAATTAAATGAAAATTGTCTTTTAAAATATGCATTGACTTTAAATTGAACGAAGTGTTGATGAAGCTTTGGTGATTGGTTCAAATGAAATTTTTAAAAACTGAGAACTTATATTTTAAAAAATAAAGAGCGTGCCAGTGAGATATCGCAGTTTTATGTTGGACTTTGAAGGGGGTGGCGAAGGAAGTCAACACGACAGACAAGAATGGCACAATTGCACAGAAGACAACCACTTTGAGTGAAAGAAGATGATCTCAATAAAGATCGAAACGTTGGCACGATAAAAGTTTTTTTTTCTAAAACCTACATCACACCGTACCTCATCTCAAATCTCTGATTAATTATAGTTTTTTCTTTGCATTGTATAAATTCTCTTTTTTCCACATCCTACATGTATTTGTTAAATTTAGACAATGTTTGTAAATCCCAAACCAGTTATTATGCAAAGAAGGCATGTAGGTCATTAAGGTTTATCATAGATTTTTATTATAGACATTATGATTCTTGTCGAGATCGTCTTCTATCTGTCTTTGAATATTTAAAAATATGTTGCTATTTAAGTTGATGTAAAGTTAATAATTATTCAAAAATCGTGAGATGCGGTTTGGCGTGATGTAGACTTTAGTAAAACATTTTTTTTTGTCGGGCCAACGTTTCGATCATTATTGAGATCATCTTTAGGGCCTGGGAGTTACAATATTGTTTAAATTTGTGGAAAAAAGTGAATTTATACAATGCAAAAAATATTTTTTATATTCAATCGAAATATTTCTACTCATTCAGTGTTTCTTTTTTGCGTGTTTTCTGGTTTGATTGAACACAAAAAACAATTTTTTTCCATTGCATAAATTCACTTTTTTTCCCACATCCCACATGTATTTGTTAAATTTAAACAATGTTTGTAAATCCTAGGTCTTGAAGATGATAAAGATTGAATTGTTGGCACGATAAAGAAAACGTTTTTCTGAAAACTACATCACACCAGACCGCATCTCACGATATCTGATCAATTATTTTTAATTTTATGTAAATATTTCGTTATTTTTATGTGGTGTAACAAAACTTTTGTAGCAATTTGTTCATTAAAAAGAGGTGATCAGTTCAAAATCTGCTTAATACTAATCTGCCTACGTTATGTCCAGTTCGAGCGGCCCTTCGGGCACTCTCAACGCGGCACGCAAGAATGGCACAAGTACACAGAAGACAAACACTTTGAGCCCTGATGATGATCTCAATAAAGATCGAAACGT
>CM077102.1:6829123-6840521 GCA_039619505.1 Cimex hemipterus
ATATATATATATATACATAAATCGTGAGGTAATTTCTGAGTAATCATCAACTAACGGACACTAATCAGCACACATTATAGAAATCCTTAAATCTTTCAAATTATACTGCTATAAAGATCAATTGCCGAATTAATTTTTAACCCAATTATGAAAAAGAAATTTAGAAAAATTTGTTTTGCCCAAAACCACAGCAATAATTACTTAACGATTGAACTATTTTCAAGAAACGTAATTTACAAAGAGTTAACATTTTGTATACGCGCTTGTCAAATTGGCATGAAATATATTTTACTAATTTTGTACTGTCATCGTAGCGAAGCTTGTTTCAAATGGTCTGTGTCTTTTTGAACTTCCACGACGACAAACATAATTGAATATAAATAATAGCTGATTGTTTGTTGGAGATATTTCATGATTTTTAATATCAAATCATGAATGATTTTAAAAAGAGTTAGACGTCCTTTCAACTGGACAAACGTTTAAATGTTGATGATATACGATTAAAAAATAGAATTATATAAAAGGGTTACAATAAAAAGAACGGTTTTCATTTATAACCAAAGAAGTGGTCAACGCTTGATTTTATGGTATATTTTTAACGTGTGTTTCGATTATATTTTAAATTCCTATTCTAGCAGTTCGTATTGCATACGGATCGCCTGCTTGCGTGCAAGCATTATGAAGTTATGAAGGGCCAACATGGTCGGAAAAACATAGCATTTTTATGACAATATTTGCACATAGACTTTTTATTATGGCGCAAGTTTTCACTTATAAAATATTAATAAAGACGATGTTTTTATTTGCAATTATAATGTATAATTATGAACCATTTTGAGGTACCGCTCACATATTTGTAGTGAAATACGTACAATTAATTAAGGGTTTTAGTTGAGATAAAAATTCATTATCACGAGTGGGATTCGAACCCTCGATACGCTAGATACAACTTTAGCTATCGTGACCCTCGATCCTCCCGGACACTAACTCCCATCTCAACCCTCCTTTTTGGCATTTTTTCTTTTTTTTATCTCAACTAAAAATCTAAATTAATTGAAAATTATTAATTGGTTCCTGAAATTTGATATAAACTTCAAACACCCAAGTACTTGTGGTTTGAAAAATACTTAACTATACGAATTTATGAAGTCAGTTGTTATCTACTTCTCTATTTCCGAGCAGTACAAAGTTTGCATCAATGATTATTTGAAGATGCGGCCTGGTGTACCATAGGTTTAGAAAAAAACAACTTTCGTTATCATGCCAACGTTGCGGTCATTTTCAATTAATTATGGTTTTGGTTGAGACAAAAAAGCCAGTGTCATGAGCGGGATTGTAACCCACGACCTTCGGCTAGATACGCCGTTGCTCTTCCACTTGAGCTATCTTGACTCCAATCCCCTCGGACACTAACTTCCCATCTCAACCCGACCTTTTGTATTTGTCCTCCTTTTTGCCATTATTCAAATGTCGTTTACTTTATCTAATTCTCGGCGATTCTTGACTAACTAATTAAAAGATATTAATCGGTCAAGCGTACCACAAAATTTTCCATGTGAATTTTTTTTTAAATATAATATATTTTGGTTTAAAAATAATCGATTTCAACAAATTTGATCAATAAATACGTGGCGAGGAATACAATAGGCTGGTCTCCTTTTGTGCTGAAAGTATTTCCGGAAAGAAGGATCGGGATAAGCAGCGGATCACAAAAATTCCTTGCCCTCCTGACAAACATTTTTTTTTTCTTTAGGACCGTTATCTTGTTGATAAAACGTGTTGACAGTTTTTTTGACATTTTTCGATAACATTTTCTTTATCCAGTCTTGAAACGTGTTCATTAAAGAACAAAGGCAAACATCGGTCGTATCAATAAAAAAATTATTTGTAATAAAGAACTTTTAAACCCTATCGTCGCTGTTTTCCCCTCATTGCATTATACAATTTGATATCAATTTCATCCTAACTATTTTTTACTGATAAATGTGTAGTTTTAGTAAAAAAAATTCTTACTATACGTTTTAGTTATATATATTCATTTTTTGTTAACTTAGTCTTTCCTAACTAAAAAGTATGATGTCATTATTGGAAATACAATAACTTTAAAACATAGTAAAAAAGGTTTAATTAAATATTTTAATTTTTATTTAGATGATTTACCTGTTTTCAGATCATTTGCTCCGTTGATAACCGCAAAAAGTCAATGATTAAAATTATATACTCAGTTGCATCTCGTTTTAATTGTATTTATACAACAGACCGAGCATAATTAACGTAGTTAGCGCTGAGTGGATTTACACAATCCAGCATATCCCTGTAATTTAAAGTGATCTATATTTAAATTTTCAAACCGACCTGATTGGCGGAAATTTAAATCAGTAGTGATTTAATTTGCCACCGTCTCCCTCTTGGATGTTGCATGATTTACACGCAAGGCATGATCAAATATACGTTCATCAAAATAGAGAACCGAGAAAGCTTTGCTTGGTCATACTGTTATGTACATATTTGTAAGAAGGCAAAATACAATTAATGGACATTTTAAATTGACAGTTAACATGTCAAAATTTTCAGCTTACTTTGTGCAAAATAATGTTCCTTCTATACTGTGCAGGGTGAGTAGAATATATATGCTTTGCATAAACATTTATAATATATATTTATTATTATGTATGTATAAATATCGTTTTACATAAATCGATATACGTTTCTGAATACATTTTTAATTTTTTATAATATCAGTTCAACAATATATTATAAAAAGGCTGTAATTTTTGTGCATTTGTGTGTATTTTTCATTTACACTAATTATTTGCACCGATTCCCTGCGTTCTATCTCTTCCTTTTTTTATATTTTCTATCTCTTGTTTCTATCTCTTTATTTTTTATATATTTTATCTCTTGAACGTCTATGTCTAGTTTCTATCTTTATCTTTTTTTTATATTTTATATCTCTTGAACTTCTATCACTTTCTTTTTTATATTTTATATTTCTTCAACTTCTAGCTCTAATTTCTATCTCCTTATTTTTTTCTAACTCTTGAACTTTTATATCTAGTTTCTATCTCTTTATTTTTTACTTTTTCTATTTCTTCAACTTCTAGCTCTAGTTTCTATCTCCTTATTTTTTTTTCTAACTCTTGAACTATTATCTCTAGTTTCTATCTCTTTATTTTTTACTTTTTCTATTTCTTCAACTTCTAGCTCTAGTTTCTATCTCCTTATTTTTTTCTAACTCTTGAACTTTTATATCTAGTTTCTATCTCTTTATTTTTTACTTTTTCTATTTCTTCAACTTCTAGCTCTAGTTTCTATCTCCTTATTTTTTTCTAACTCTTGAACTTTTATATCTAGTTTCTATCTCCTTATTTTTTTCTAACTCTTGAACTTTTATCTCTAGTTTCTATCTCTTCCTTTTTTACTTTTTCTATTTCTTCAACTTCTAGCTCTCGTTTCCATCTCTTTTTTATATATTTTACATCTCTTGAACTTCTATCTCTATTTTCTATCAATTTCTTTTTTATATTTTCTATTTATTGAACTTCTAGCTCTAGTTTCTATCTCCTTATTTTTGAATTTTTCTATCTCTTGAATTTCTATCTCTAGTTTCTATTTTTTCTTTTTGCCTTACTAGTTGGTTCTTTCCCAGGGAAGTGGTTCTTTACCTTCCTTCAATTAATAGGCATAACAACAGAAAGAATATTTAAAAAAAAACAATTCCTATAATGAGAGATTAACAAACTTTGAAATTAATTCAATAGTTTTCGTGATACTCTTAACCAATTAATATCTTTCAATTAATTAAGGTTTTTGTTTGAGATAAAAAAAATGGCGAAAAGGAGGAATAACTCAAAAGATGGGGTTGAGATGGGAAGTTAGTGTCTGAGTGTAGCTGGAGTGGTAGAGCAGCTTGCGTATCCATCCGAAGATCGTGAGTTCGAATCCCGCTAGTGACACCGACTTTTTTATCTCAACTAAAAAGATTAATTATCTGAAATTAATGTTGTCAGTTCGGAACTAAGAACTGGAAATGTTTTAAAGGAAACTGACTGATTTTTTTGTCTATATACAATAGAATACTCAAACAATTCTTGACGAAATATTATTACTATTTTTAAAAAATTGAATAGCTGAAACAATTCTTATATTGTCTATCTAGTATTAATACTAATAATAAAATTAAGTAAACAAACTGCAAGACAAACTTTGTATTGATTAAACAGACGAATTGTGACTCTATTGTAAACTAAATGAAAAAGAAATCCTTTGCAACGTAAAACAAATTAAAATGAAAAAAAACTTGCTTGATGATTCTCGCTAGATGAAAACAGGCTGACTTTTGCTGCTTTTTCACAGGAAAAAAATGTGTCGTAACCGCTTGTCTAGCGCAAGCAAACCCAACAGGCCTCTTCCAGTGGAAGTATCCTTTCTCCTCCTCCTCCTCACATTAGTGGAAGGGCTTTGGACGGCCCTTATAAATTTCATTGTTATAGATAATAGATAGATAGAGAGATAGAGAGAAAGAGAAGGAGAAGGAGAGAGGGAGAGAGAGTGAGAGCGAAGAAGAGGAAGTGAGAAGAAGGGAGGGAGGTAATGATGGAAGGATTGAGGGAGGGTGCTATATGAAGCTGAGAGAGAGAGAGAGAGAGAGAGAGAGAGAGAATGAGTGAGAAAAGGAAATAAGAATGACCGAATGAAAAAAACGAAAATTTGTAGAAGCGATTATTTGATTATGGAATTTATTCCTATAGTTCTAAATGGGTCTTGGCCTTTTTAAAAGGTGAGAGCCAATTTCGTAATCCAATTCTGAAATTCATACGGCGAAACTCTCAAGTGTGAGTTTAATTTCCCCTCGAAAATAACGCCCTTCTGTCCGTCCTTTTATACGAAAAATAGATTTGTATTTTAATTTTCCAATCACAGAGAACCTGCAATTAAATTAGGTTCCGATTCAATTTGCCACAGGTTCGCCCCCGTTTCGGCGGATCTGGTGAATCGAGAGTGACACGAGTGGCGATGGAGTAAAATCAAACAAACATAGGGGAAGGGAAAAAAACGACAATATAATCGGCCGGAGGGTGACCGAGGTATGGAAATCAGCATACAAGCTTCGCATATTGTGGACGTCGGTAACCTGGATACTGCGGGTGATGAATTACAGTTTATAATACAAACTGCGACGCATGACAATGCCCGAGCGGGGACCGCCTATCAAAAGCATCCTATGCCATCACCGTATCGTAAATCACAATTATTGTTGCACAAGAGATCGCCTTAAGGATAATTTTTCCCCTCGAACAACTCCCTGACAAAAAAAATTTAAATCAGTTAAACAAACCCGTTATTCAATAATAAAAACATTCAACAGAAAGCCTTCACTGAAAAATTACGAATTATTTTACATATTTCTATTCGTTTGTGAGCTGTTGGGGGTAACAAATTTGGCAGATATTTATACTGCATACTAAACAACACACAATGACAGCACGTCCAACACGAAGGAACCAATAATTCGTACAAAACCTACACTGCTTAAAAAACGGAAAGGAACACAGAATAACAACCATAATAATGGATTACACAAAAAAATTTAAAAAAAAACGATGACATAGTATTTGGTAATTAGTGACAGTCAGTCTATGATTATTCGGAAATCGTGAAATGCGTTGTGGTGTGACGTAGGTTTGAGAAAAACTTTTCTTTATCCTGCCAACGTTTAGATCTTTATTGACATCATCATCAGAGCTTGGTATTTACAAACATTGTTTAAATTGAACAAATACATATAGGATGTGGAAAAAAGTGAATTTATAAAACGCAAAAAAATATTTTTATTATGTTCAATCAAAGTATTTTCACTCACTCAAAATGATTATTAACCCCTTCAAAATCCAACGAATATAAAAATAAAACAGCAATATTTCACTGTCACTCTCAACACGACACGCAAGAATGGCACAAATACGCAGAAAATAAACACTTTCGGTCAGTAGAAATACTGTGAATGAATATAAAAAAATATTTATGTGGTGATTAGTGGACGTTAATCGATAATTATTTAGAAATCGTGAGATGCGGTCTGGCGTAGCGTAGGTTTCAGAAAAACATTTTATTTATCCTGCCGACGTTTCGATCTTTGACATCATCTTCGGTTCTTAAAGTGTTTGTCTCGACACTAAACGACACGCAAGAATGGCACAAGTACACAAAAGACAAACACTTTGACCCGTGATGATGATCTCAAAGATCGAAACGTCGGCACGATAAAGAAAATATTTTTTCTAAAATCTACGTAACACGGTCTGGTGTTACGTAGATTTTAGAAAAAATTTCACGCCTATCAAATTATCTAACTATCTTCATTTCACGATCTCGGAATAATTATATATATATTTTTTTTTTGCATTGTATAAATTCACTTTTTTCCCACGTACTACGTATATTTGTTAAATTTAAAAAATGTTGTAAATTTGAGGCCCTGAAGATGATCTCAATAAAGATCGAAACGTTGGCACAATAAATACAATGTTTTTCTGAAACCTACACCACACCAGACCACATCTCACGATTTCCGAATAACTAAGAGAAAAGAGTAATTTTCGAAATACGCCGACAGACGAATATTACAACAAACAATCATTTCATGAATATATAATTGATATATACACAAATCAAAAGCTAACTAAATGCTGAGGATACGTAAGACTACTTGACAGTCTATGAATGGCCTCGATATATCGATATATATTTGTCCATGTATCGAGTATATTTTTTATCGATATATCGAGTATATATTTACCGAAAAAAGTACTTTAGAAAAACTTGACTATAAATTTATCTCATTTATTACTGGATAAATAATTAAAAAGCATTTCCAGCTGAGTGCGTCAAACTGCATTAGACTGCCATCGGGCATGCCATAGACGTAACTACATAATTTTAATTGTATCTAAACCGTACTCGGTGAGTATACCTAACTAATCATTATGCCATCTACGTCGGCATCGGCATGTTTGTCTACGTTTCTGCACAAAATTTTCAAACACGCATTTATGATGGGACCTACCCTGGGAAAAAGTCAAAAATGTGTTGTTTGGAAATATGTTAATGCACTGAAAAAAGAATATTCTAAAGTCTTAAATACCTTAATTTTTATAACAATATATTTTATTTTACCCCTTTTTTATTACTACTTAATAATAATTATATAATTATTCATGACCACGAGTATATTTTTACCGTTACTAATATCGTTATTTTCTTTCAGTTGGGTTAGCTCATATGGATATTATAAAATAGTCGTAATGTACCTAAAATTAAATATATCATTATTCAGATATCGTGAGATTCGGTCTGGTGTGATATAGGTTTCAGAAAAGCATTTTATTTATCGTGCTAATGTTTCTAACTTTATTGAGATCATCTTCAGGGCCTGGGATTTACAAACATTGTTTACATTGCAATTAATTACGGTTTTTAGTTGAGATGAAAAAAGTTAATGGCACGAGAGGGATTCGCACCCACGACCTTCGGCTAGATACCCCGCAGCTCTAACACCTGGATTATCTTGACCTCGATCCACTCGGACATCAACTCCCCATCTCAACCTCACCTTTCGAGTTTTCCTTCCTTTTGCCATATTCAAATCCCTGTCGTGCCATTAACTTTTTTTTCATCTCAACTAAAAACCTAATTAATTGTCATATATTAATTGGACGAGCGGACCACGAAAACAGTGAATAATTGTTTACATTTACCAAATACATGTAGGATGTATTAAAACAGCAATATCGCACTGGCACTCACAACACGACACGTGGCACAAGTACACAGAAGACAAGCACTTTGAGCCCTGAAGATGATCTCAATAAAGATCGAAACGTTGGCATGATAAAATGTTTTTCTCAAACCTACATCACGCCAAACCGCATCTCACCATAGCTCAATAATTATCAATTCACGGTCACTATTCTCTACACATTATATATATATATATATATATATATATATATATATATATATATCGATATATTTTTCACGATGTCGGTATCTTTAGTTTTCGATATAACGCACTATATATTGTTATATCACGGATGGTAATATTTCAGAAAAGATTAACTCAAAAAATTTTTTTGTAAAAATTTCAAGTTAGGAAATAACACAAAGTTAGAACACTAGAAAAACAAAATATTGTAGAATGTTCTGATGTAAATTTTATTAACACTGCATTACGAGGGATCGTGTACAAATTCAAATTATTTTTACCCCCGGATATCATACCTTAAGGCGATTTTTTTCCCAGTAAATCAGGGTACGGAGGCTTCTGGGTTGGAGGAGGTGCTTGCAGGTGTGCCACAAGGGTCAATACTCGCTCCCCTATTGTACACAATTCTTACTTCTGATGTACCTACAAATGAGAATAAACTTACCGCTACATATGCAGATGACACCGCCGTATTAACAAGTCTCTTCTACACAAGCTTCTATTATGATACAAAACCACATATCGACAAATGCAAAATGTTAATATTGATGTTGGTGATGAACATGATAAAACTCGAAAAAAAAATTAGTGGTAGTGTAGTGACTAAACCATCATAGGCAGACCAGGTTTATCGGAAACGACCCAATCATCGTCGTTTCGTATTTTAATTTATTATAAAAGTTCTATCACGAAAAAAAATTTAATTTTATCTAAAGATCAAAGGATATAATTTCAACTACAATTTCATAAAATGTATAAATCGAGGTGTATACTAAAATCGATAGCGATGGCTTGAAGGTACATTCCAAAATTTTTCCTTAATTTGTTTACCCATTTACTGTTAATATTTCTAAAACTTATCTTAATTTTATACAACAACAAAAGGCAAACATTTTGCATCAATGCGGAAATTCGTGTTGCTGCTTTTTCACGTTGGGGCTAGGGAAATTTCTTGTGTATTTTAACACATTCTCGATCATTTCATGGTATTTACATTTCTCGAGGAGGAACTGTAACGACAAAGGAGGATTTCCTGGAATTCCTGGAATTGTTCGTGCACGCTCGATCACACCCGGTCACTGAATTGTATAAACAAGTAATCTAATTCGCTAAGGTAGTCAACAGAATCGACTGTAATTTTATTGTATGTACTTGAAATATTATCGATATTCATTTTCCTTTTTTTTTAAATTATAAGTAGCAATTGTTTTAAATTAATTCACTAGTTTTCGTAGCCCGATTGACCAAGTAATATCTTTCAATTAATTAATTGTAATGTAAGGTATTGGTTGAGAAAAAAAGTGAGTGTAACGAGCGGGATTGGAACCCAAGACCTTCGCCTTGTTACGCCGCTATTCCACCACTCGAACTATCCTGACTTCAAAGTTGGCGCCGTAAGATACTATTGGCGTCCGACTGGATCGAAGTCATCTTAATTACATTTTTTAAAGAAGTATATAAACCATTTCAGACAAAAACACACTTTGTTAAAAAAAAAAAAAAAAAGAACACTTAGGCAAGGTATCATAAGTAATAACAGTATTATATTTTTTCCTAAGGTTCTTTGTTGGTTGATGTCGTGAAGGAAGAAGAAAAATTGTTTCGTTCCCAGGTGCCCAAACGCCTGACGTAACTCTTCTTCCAGGTTACTGGAGCGGACCTCCTAGAATGGGCTCGATCCCTCACGAGTTAAACAAATGTTTGCCACTTTTGCGAAATCGTCGGAAGTCCGGATACTCTCGGCCCGTACGACGGCGACGGATATGAAAATGTAATTCACTTGCAAGTGGTGAGCCGTGAGGAAGCATTTGTTAGAAAGAGCGCTCCAGGGGCGGCCGCCCTTCCCCAAAGGCCCAGAGGCAATTTTATTTTATCACTTCTTTGGGACTCCCGGGCCCCGCCTACCCACTCAATTCAACGAAACTATACCAATTAACTGGTGACACGTATTCTCTGTCCTAGGGCAGTTTAATTTTTAACACTCTCCCGCCATTTTTGACCACTTTCTATGCAAATTGATAAGAAGTCTAGTTTAAATCTAAATTTAAATCTCGTCGCTTACAGAGAAAAACACGCTTACAATATCCCTAGTATTTTTCCCAACTATGAAATTGGGTTGCAACAGACGCCTAGGAAATAAAAACCAATTGCAGTATTTTATTTATTTATTGAATTTTCATCATAGGATCATTCTTGTTTATTTTATCTTCTTAAGAACAATTCAGCTTTTCGCCATCTTCGTCATGGGCATAAACAGGAAGAACCTGGCAAACTTGACATAAAGAGGACGAGAATCTGAAACTTGGAACTTGGCATGTTCCAACCTTCAATATAAATATAAATACAAGAAAATATTCTATTCCATCTCTGAAATTGGTTTTTTATGATAATTTATCAATCGGGTTTAAAACGGAATATTTTCATAGTCTCCCAACGAGGCCATACTTAATTCTTGCAAATGCTTTGGCATCAATAGGCGAATTTTAACCTCTTTGACAACTCGTCCTAAAAGAGTTCGTTTTGTTCAAGTCGGGACTTCCTCCTGTTCACTCAAACGTTGAATTGAAGTATTTCTTATTTCAGGTAATTACCAACGATCCCAGCTGTTTGAGGCCTTGCAACGTTACACAAAAACACCATCACCAATTAGTGAAATACGAGGAACATTTGCTTCTGATAACATATTTTCAATGTATCGCGCAGATGTTACGGTTCTGATAACATATTTTCAATGTATCGCGCAGATGTTACGGAACCCTCGAAAAATATCGAGTCTATGCGGCCTTCCATATAAATCCGTAATTCAGCTAGCTCCATAGCTTTTCCGGAGTGAAAATATTACTGGGATATATCACTCTCCTGTACTCCTTCACACCCTTTCTCAAAAAACCTCAAACAACACCACATCCGAAATTTTCTCTCAAAGCAAAACGCTCAATTCAATTGGAGTTATTCCTACCAAAATTTAACCGGGCTGTTCAGTGCCTTAATGGTAATTCTTGATTCTTCTTATCCAAGTAATTCAGCTTCTGAATGTCTGAACCTTACAGGCACTGACATTAATTTTTCTAACTTGTTGAATTCGTTGCTTCATGACAATAGCGGTAAAATGTCCATTACAGAATACATTACAAACAATAAAAGGATCATCTCTCTAAGGTGTAACACAATGGGGTATTTGCGATGTTTGTGTTAACCCTGTTAACTCTGTTAGGAGGTTATGTTAGACGGAGAAAAATGATGACGTAGACTTGTAAGAATCGGCTAGTGAACATTGCTCGTAATTCACTGGTTTCGTGGTCCGTTCGACCAATTAATATAACACAATTAATTACGGTTTTTAGTTGAGATGAAAAAAAGTTAATGGCACGAGAGGGATTCGAACCCACGACCTTCGGCTAGATACGCCGCTGC
>CM077102.1:6840921-6852305 GCA_039619505.1 Cimex hemipterus
GCAGCGGCGTATCTAGCCGAAGGTCGTGGGTTCGAATCCCTCTCGTGACATTAACTTTTTTCATCTCAACTAAAAACCGTAATTAATTGCTCGTAATGTTAGGCCAGGGCCAATGTGTGGTGTTAGGTCGACAATGTGTTCCCATTACTACCCGTTAGGGCGTAGGTAACTAACATGGCAGCCATGAATTTAATAGCTGTTTTTTACACGTATATTTATTCTTAAATACACATTATTTAAATTAGACCAACACATTGCTTTTGTTGATTTCTGACCTGTCCTGTTACGCTCATTCATGCTAGATACATACCCTATCATATAAAATGGTAGGCTTTAGGAGTAGTTCCTAACGTCTGTTAGGATACAAGTTACGTATGTCGGCAGTAATGTATTTGTTAGAAAGAAAATGGTCGATTCACGCATACACCACATTTGCGATGCAGTGCAGTAATAATCTCTGATAAGCACAAAATGCATGAGGTACACATGTTAAGGGCGCCCAGTTAACTCTGTAGGTCCTGTTAGATCTTTTAATAATCGACACGTTAACAGCGCTCGATCTAACAGGCCAGTTCCGTTGGTATCCGTTAGGGCGTTGGTAACCAACATGGCAGCCATGAATGTAACAGCTGGGTTTTTTTTGTTCACGCATAATTTTATTCTTAAATACACATTAATTAGATTAGACCAACACATTTCTTTTGTTGATTTCTGACCTGTATACTATCATTAATACTAATACTAATTCTCTCATTCATAATAGATACATCCCATTCCTATAAAACGTTAGGATGTAAGACGTTAAGGTTACAAGTTAGGCATGTCGGCACGAATTGTAGCGTGTCATTTGTCAGTACTTTTCGCGTGCGGAAAAATTAACGTTTAACATGCTAAGAAAAGAAAGTGGCGTTCAAGATCTTACTATCTATCTATCTCTTCTTCAAGTAACAAACGTGTAAATAAATTGCAGATATTTTACAGCCTTAATGATTCATTTTCATTTTTATAGAAATTGCATAGATAAAATTTTGAGTGAATGAGTTGATTAAGTTTTTTTATTAACTTCTGTCTTACAATTTCACACAAAATAAAACCAAACAACAACAAGCCATCAAGGACTGTTATAGTTTATTGTTTGGTCCTTCCAATCGCCTTCGCACAACATTGGGGGAAAATTGACCCAATTGATTTCAAGATCTAACTGGACATTTCTTTCGAGTTAACATTTCACAAACATCGTAAGTACACCTAATGTCGACTTATCCGTACCTCCTTGAATAACCTCAACTATTCTGGTAGCGATGGAAGACTCGTCTGATAATTGTTCCTTCACCTTGGCCACATACCCTTGACTTATTCCATCTTCCAAGCATGCTATAATTCGAGCTGAATCTGTATCATTAAAACTATCAAACTTGTAAATGGTACATCATAAAAAACAATCAACCAGGGAAAGATTAGACTGCAAACCAATAAATAATAGATTCACTATGCAAAGATTTATTTTAAAAATTCAATTGTAACCACAAGTAAGAGATTTTATTTGTGTTTTATTTATCTGTAATCTTAAAACACACCAAACAGTGTTGTGAGAATGGAGGATCTCATTAATTATTAGTAGATGTAAAAGAAGGCGAAAAAATGTTATGTACAATTTGTTTAAATGAACTATGATATCTAATATGGAAATCTTATTTTAATATTCAATATATTTTACTAATAAATTTATCTTTATGTAAGGTATTGGGTGAGATAAAAAAGTAAGTGTCACGTGCGGGATTCGAACCCATGACATTCGGCATGATATGCCACTGCTCTACCGGTTGAGCTAACGGTCAATCCACTCGGACACTAACTTCCCATCTCAAGCCCACCTTTTGAATTCCCCCCCCCCTTTTGTCACGATAGCTCAAGAGTGGGAGCAGCGGCCTATCTAGCCGAAGATCGTGGGTTCGAATCCCGCTCGTGACGCTCGCTTTTTCATCTCAACCAATACCTTACATAAAAATTAATTAATTGAAAGATGTCATTTGGTCAATCGGACCACGAAATCTAATGAATATGTTTTTACCTTTAATTTATTCCAGTATTTATTTAAAATATTGCCTAGAAAGATGGATGATTTATAAATGTAAAAGAAATTTTCAATGAAATGGACTGGCGAAGCAGAAGGTTCATTATCAGCAAAACGCCCGACCATTTAATCCAATTAAAGATCGCCCCGTTGAAGGCTACAACGTCGGGTGCATTCCAGTTAAATAATTTAAACTGATATGTTTTTCACATCAATTAACTCTTTTTATCTGTTCAATGTTGATTAATTACAATATTGCTTTATAATTAAGGAGATTTTTTTAATTTATCCTTTTCAATGATAAATGATTCGTTCTTCTAAATTGAATAACGATGACATATTTCCGGCGATGTTAATTTTTTTCCAATTTCAAGGTGGAACTTAAGAACACATTAGTTTCTTGAGATATTCAAAAAAATTTCCTTATTTGGTCGGACGATGATTTCGTTACGCCGATGTATAAGTTTCTAACTCTCGTTACAGAAACCTATTTCGTGCGAACTTGGTTCTCTCTCGCCTGGTGAATTGAGGCTTTTAAATTTTTTTTCTCCGTTTTACCATACTCATACATAAAAGTGAGGAGGAGGTTTTTTTTTTTTTTTTTTTTTTTTTTTTCTTGAGCCGTATCTAAAGAAAATATGATTGTCAAATAACGGCGCGTGACGAAATAAAAGTTGTCTTTCCGTTCCCCAAGCTTTAGGTGTTTTCCTTTTAATTTATGAATAACCGGACAGTTATTTCAGCAGTGTCACACCGTGCGAAATGGGAATCTTTCAGTTGTGCTTTTTTATAAGAGTAGCGGTAGTACAAAATATTCACTGATTGAATTACCTAGATTTTTAAGGATCGGCAAGTTAACACAGCGCGATCTAACAGGCCAGGGCCAATATTAAATGTTAACAATTAATTAAAGTTTTTAGTTGAGATAAAAAAGTGTACCTCTACCACTTGCGGTGTGACCTCGATCCACTCGGACACTAACTTCATCTCAACCCCACCTTTTGAATTTTCTCTCCTTTTTGCCATTTTTCAAATGTCGTGTAATCGGATTGGATTTTCGGCGGCAAATGAAATATATAGCTTTAGTGAAGTGATGCTTCATTCAAACTTATTAAATTCTCTCGATTTCGTGGTCCGTTAACCAATTACTATCCGTCAATTAATTAAAGTGTTAAGTTGAGATAAAAAGGTCAGTGTCACGAGAGGGATTTCGATATTGATTGGTCAAGCGAACCACGAAAACTAGTGATTGTAATTAGTTGAAATGGGTTGATATGGGAAGTTATGTCCGAGTGGATCGAGGTCAGGATAGTTCAAGTGGTAGAGCAGCGGCGTATCTCACCGTGGGTTCGAATCCCGCTCGTGACCACGACATTTTTATCTCAACTAAAAACTTTAGTTAATTGATAGATATTAATTATTCAAGCGGACCACGAAAACTGTGTAGTTAAATGTTAAGCCGAAAATGTAGTGCCATTGCTATCCGTTAGGGCGTAGGTGACCAACATGGCAGCCATGAATTTAACAGCTGTTTTTGTTAACCCGTATTTTTATTCTTAAACACCCAATAATTTAATCAGATCAAAACATTTCTTTTGTTAATTTCTGACCTATCCTTATACTCTTAGCATACTAAATACATTCCATGTCCTATAAAGTTTTAGGCTGTAAGACGTTAGGATACAAGTTAGGTATGTCGGCACGAATTGAAGCGTGTCATTTGTTAGCACTTTTCGCGTGCATAGCATAGTGGAAAAATTAACGTTTAACATGCTAAAAAAAATGGCGTTCACGATCTTACTATATATATCTATATATATCTCTCTATGTATCTATCTATCTATTTCTCTATCTCTCTATATATATATATATATATATATATATATATATATATAGAGAGAGAGAGAGAGAGAGAGAGAGAGAAAGAGAGAAAGAGAGACTCACAGCCTCAATGATTCATATTTATTTTTATAGACATTTCCGTCAATTTAATTTATTGCGATAAACTTAAGTATTTATTTGAATGTTGTCTGACATACCTGGAAAACAAGAAAGTTAAAGCTAAATGGCTAAGAGAATTCTATTTTCCAATCCTTTCAAAGTTCTAATTTGTTTGGGCTGAACAAGAGAGTAGTTTGGTGGTAACTCTGTTTAGCTGACGAGTTGACCAGAGAGCTAACTTAATATCATCTCCCCCTCATCCTCCGTGTGCCCCACAACGTTTGTGCACACCTGCGAATCGAATCACTGACCCGTCGTCATTAGCGAATTAAATTTTCAAACCCAAATCCGCTCGAAAGCCTTGTAAATTTTGTTACAAATTTTAATTAGGTCAACCTTGAATTATATTGTAATTATCACACAATTGGCATTTATCCTTTTACGAAACACATGATGTTCTCTTTTGCCTATTGGTTTATTCATGAGCAAATTAAATGATTGTTTTTTTTTTTTCGAATGAACAACGAGTAAAGAAAACAGTTTTGTTTCTGTTTATATGCAACTTATGGAACTTAAACATAGCCTATCGAAAAGAAAGCACTGAATGAAATCCATCAATTTATGTTGAATTAGATGGGAAAAGGAGTAGTTAATGAATAAATGATGCTTCCTATACTTTTGTACTGAGTAATCCCATTTGCACAAAAACTAGCATTACTCCCTTCCATTCTGGAGCATCTAAAGATCTCTTTCGGCCAATATTTTCCTTCGTTGATTTTATTTGACATTTTTAAAACTTTGTCAATGGCTTCAGTCATGTGTAAACAGAGTCAGAGTCATAACATTATTAAAGGGAGGATACGCCAGGGGATTGGGTGTAAAGTTGGGTGCACACTTTGTAGGAGTGTACACTACTCTCGGCTGCGATGGTCAAATTTTTCCCCTCCATGCGATTAGCACAGGGGTTTTGGGTTTTGCATTTCCAGGAGTCCCACGTCACAATAGTTAGCTTCGTCTTTACAAACATGGCGTCCGAGGGCAACCGAATATCTGACCACCCCGGCGCACACTAGGACTGAAATCCTTTTGAAATGCCTATTTCCTCCGGCTCCGAGCCGACACGATGGCTCAAGTGGTAGAGCACCGGCGTAACCTTTGATAAACGGCAAAAGGGAGGGAAAATTCAAAAGGTGGGGTTGAGACGGAAAGTTAGTGTCCGAGGGGATCGGAGTCACGATAGATCAAGTGGTAGATCAACGGCGTATTTAACCGCGAAGGTCGTGGGTTAGAATCCCACTCGTGACACTGACTTTTTTATCTCAACCAAAGCCATAATCGGTTGAAAATGACCGCAACGTTGGCATGATAAAAAAAAGTTTGTTTTTTTCTAAACCTATGTTACACCAGGCCGCATTTGACGATTTTCAAATAATCATTAATGCAAACTTTGTGCTGCTCGGAAATAGAGAAATAGATAACAATTGACTTCATAATTTCACACAGTTAAGTATTTTTTCAAACTTGTTATTTTTTTAAAGTTTATATCAAGTTTCCGGAACTGTATAAACATTTATATACGTAAGTTCATTGCTCCAGACAGATTTGACTAATGATCAGACTTTTTTTTACAACCATTGACTAAGAAACGAACTAATCCATAAACAAACACGCTTCAACAAAATCCTAGAAAGAAACTTCCGATCTTTTCTTAAAATAAAGTTGACCTTGTTTCCTCTTTCTTAAACGGATCAGATATACCATTACATAATTTATTCAAAACGTACTGTTCAAAATGCAAGTTCTGTTATTTTAATGGATTATTATAAAGTTAAACGATTCGTTTGGGACTTAAAGATTTAATGGGATAGAGCCAGTACAATTAGTAGATTATCTTCTCAAAAATTGCACCCGTAAGTTGTTTTGTTTTTTTATACTGCCACGTTAAAAAACTAGATGTAAGTTTATTCTTTTTCTTTGTATTTCGGTAGATGATGATAATTTTTTTTTTCCTTTCGGAAGAGAATTAATATTCAATGGTTGTTCCCATCGATCGAACAGTACTGATGATTAGGCCTCAAAAGCTGGAATGGTAATGTGCGTACGATTTCTGGTGCTGCTCGCGAAATCGGCTTTGATCACCGCCATCGAATGACAACAACCCTTTTCTCTATTCCAAAAAAGCGAACTGTGTATCAAAACACAGCCCTTCTGCAACATTCCAGCGTATGAAGGCCGGATTCGAAAAAAAAACGTACACAAACAGACAATATAAGAACTACGAAGACAGTATGAAATAAGAACAACCGTTTACAGAGCTAAATTATTTGTGTATAGAAATTAAAAACGCTTATTTTCCTGAAAATTGCCAACTTTACGATATTGATAATAAACCGGCCTTCATTTTAATGGCATAATTTTGCTTCTATTTTTCTAACTCTTAACTACGTATATGAATTTAGACTTTACCATAATTAACATGCCAAAAGAAACCCTTCAGAACCCAAAAATAATCTACCTTTCAAAATATGGGAAA
Organism: Cimex hemipterus; assembly: GCA_039619505.1. Classification (NCBI taxonomy): domain Eukaryota; kingdom Metazoa; phylum Arthropoda; class Insecta; order Hemiptera; family Cimicidae; genus Cimex; species Cimex hemipterus. Next base: position 6,847,470 of record CM077102.1, read on the forward strand.
ATGTAATAAGTTTTATCAGGATCTGTCCTCGTCTCTGGTGGTCACAATTATCCTCAACTGGTCTGCTGGTATGGGGATTTTAACGACTATCAATAAAAAGACAAAGTAAAAGCAGTACAAACGATCTGCATTAGGAAGACTATGATCAGTGTCAAATAATTTACAGTTCATTACCACTCTGCCTTCAAGTAAATTTTACAGAACGTATTTAAGTGAAAATAATTAGTATAAACTTATTTGCGTAAAGAACAAAAGGAAATTCAGCAGAGACGTTTGTACAAATATTTTTTTAGTGCTACAACTACTAAAGTCATTATTACAAATCACTACTAGAAAAACCAATTTACAATTCATAAAATCTATATCTCAAATCAAGTGAAATATCGTTAAATCTATAAGAATTCAGGTATACATTCGATTATATAATATTGAATGTATAAAATTTTTTTTTCCATTTTATAAAATCACTTTATTTTACATTCAACATGTTTTTGATAAATTTAAACAATATTTGTAAATCCCAGGCTCTGAAGATGATCTCAATAAAGATCGAAACGGTGGCACGATAAAGAAACTGTTTTTCTGAAACCTACATCACACCAGACCACATCTCACGATATCTGAGCAATTATTTTTAATTTTATGTAAATATTTCGTCATTTTTATGATAATTATGGTGTAACAAAACTTTTGTAGCAATTTGTTCATTAAAAAGGGGTGAACAGTTCAAAATCTGCTTAATACTAATCCGCCTAAGTCATGTCCAGTTCGGGCGGCCCTTTGAGCCCTGATGATGATCTCAATAAAGATCGAAACGGTGGCACGATAAAGAAACTGTTTTTCTGAAACCTACATCACACCAGACCGCATCACACGATATCCGAATAATTATCGATCAACGGTCACTAATTTCTACACGTTTCAATCTGTATTGAGAACATCTTCAGAGACTGCGATTTACAACACGACACCCAAAAATGGCACAATTACACAGAAGACAAACACTTTTAGTGAGTAGAAATACTTCGATTGAATTTTTAAAAAAATATATTTTACATTGTATAAATTCACTTTTCCACATCCTACATGTATTTATTAAATTTAAACAATGTAAATCCCAAGCTCTGAAGATGATCTCGATAAAACGTTGAAACGTTGGCACGATAAAGAAATTTTTTTTGAAACCTACATCACACCAGAACGCATTTCACGATTTTCGAACAACCCCACACATTAACCAGTAAGTAATATAATAATACAATAACATATATAAATATGTCGGGATACTTGGCCGCTAGATTTGAACACGACACCCACAATGCAAGCGATAAGCGGCGTGTTCACACTAATAAAGTTGCTGCCACCAAACCTGACAAGTAATTAAATTTAAGTACGTTACAAAACCTTTCATGGAATTTTACATAAACTTTTGTTTCTCTTTCGCAATGAGAAAGTTACTAGTCAAAGTAGCCAAAAAAGAAAGGGAGTCGGTGGGCTTTTATCGATTTGTTTACCGTTTGAGATATGCATCTACAATTTGTGGCCACTGCTGCTTGACTGAGTCACGAGTCAATTGTGGGCGAGGGGCGGACTTGATGATATGTCAGCATGATTTAATGCCGTTTGGTGCTGTGCCAAATTTTCATCCATAACATCAGGCCTATGCTTACAGACGATGGTTGTTTTAACATTGTGAAGCGAATACGCGCATGAAACCAGCCATGAGATTATCGCGGTTTTTGATCAGGGTGTGTTCCTTTTTGTTGGTTTTTACCCGTACACTTTAATGGATGATGGCCTCTTTATCACGGCCACAGACCACGAATCAACCCGTTCGTATAAAGAACCCTTTTGATCCGGGGACATTCAACAAGTCAATAACTATCATGATACTGACATTTCCACTTAAAGTGGGTTTGTAAGAGCTTTATTTACAGAGAAAGAATGTTTGTATTACCGCAGGTCGAATCAGTTACAAAAGTCTGTCTAATTAGCATCACAGGAAAAGCGCGTTTCTATTCGTGCTTCTTTTCTGTTTATCAAAGCCATTCGTGTTTCAAAGAGCCGGAAAAATATGTCCAAGCGGCTTTGAAAACTCTTGGTTTTCAGTGCCTCGTGATCTTTTCACGGGCACTGTAAAGGAATAAACTAATAATGGGATAATTTGAGATAATTATGATGATCGTACTAAGCCATTGCTTTGTTTATATTATTTTATCATTGGTTTCAGATTTGTCTTGTAAAACCACAAAAACGAAACGAATTAATCATCAGCGAATATGACGATTCTGTAATAGCTCCAAACCAAACCATTCACGTAAATTAAAAAAAAAAAGTCAATCCGGTTAGAAGCACAAACCCAGTTCTGGAGTTACGGAATTGATAAACATCTTTTAGCCAGGCTCGGCTATATTTTTCGTGTGTTTTATTCCTACTATTATATTCATTGATGAGCAAATTAACATTAAAACAGAAAAAATAACTGTTATTAATTTAAATTTAAGTTTAAATTAATTTAATCATGGGTTTTTATGTTTTTAAATAATAATTTTAATGGTTTTGTAGAAAATTTATCAAAACATCGGAATAACATTGAGTGATAGAATGAATTTAACTAACAATTTATTAGATGGTTTTGCTCAAAATTATGCATTAAGAACAAAAGAGGCGTTACGATTGTGATATTTATTTGTGATACGCGCTGTATGACTGTGTGTGGCGTTCGCTTGACGTCGTATAGATGTATACACCCTACCAAAACGCGGAAAGGCGTCGGAGCGTCAAGTCGCCTTGCGTTGCAGGTATGTTCCACTCATAAAAAAAGTAGTAGCGTCAATGGGCGGGATCGACAGAGAAAATCCCGCACATGAAGAGCACCGTGGATAGGTGGCACTCGCAGGATCCGACTCGTAAAAAAGGGGTGTCCTAACCCCATTAAGAATAGGCATGCTGGATTGACACATTATTTTTGACCACAGCCAACGTATGGTATGCACAGAAAGGGTGCTGATGCGACCCACCTAATTAAAAGGTGCAATTCCTTCACTCAATCCAAAAAACACACAGAAAAGCCATCACACCAAGCCAATTATGCTTGAGCACGGCAGCAACCATTTCTGCCTTTTGTACCGATTCTTGGTGGGCACAGGGTTGTTCTAATGTATGTAGTAATGGCAGTTTCGTATATCTTGTTCATGTTGAGAGTGAATGTATTCATTAGCGTGTTTTTTACAAGGTGTATGGTCTATCCATCGACCCTCAATTAGGTCAGCTGTACAATATGGGTCAACGGTATATATAGAGAACTCCATCGTCCTAATTGAACGAACGTGAGCACGAATGAGTGGATGCTGAATTGTCCTAGCTGTTGGCAGCACCCCCTCCCGGACTCCAATGTAGGTGGCTGGAAGGAAGAGACGGAAATCTGCCCCCGGACTGCCAACACCGTGGTCCGATTGACCAATTAACATTTTTTCAATTAATTAACTACACGGCATTTGAAAAATGGCAGAACGGAGAGAAAATTCGAGAGGTGAGGAATTTAGTGTTCGAGCGGATCGAAGTCACGATAGCAAAAGTCGTAGAGTAGTAACCGAAAATCGTGGGTTCGAATCCCACTCGTGACAATGACTTTTTTATCTCGACCAATACCTTTCCCAACTCGACACAGGCGGTATAAAAATGGATCCTCGTACGACCGCTGCATTGCTAGTACTAAATGCGGAAACTTTCAGTTTATGGCGTCAATAAAATATTGAAATGTGATTTGAAACTGAATATACTAAAAGACCTACATTATGTCATGAGCGAAGGGACAATAAACATAAATAATTAATTACACAAACCACTAATAGTACTGAAACATTATGATATTTACATACAATAAAAATTATTCAGATATCGTGAGATGCGGTCTGGTGTGATGTAAGTTTCAGAAAAACATTTTCTTTTTATTGAGATCATCTTGAAGGTTCAAAGTGCCACTAATTTCTGCCCATAATAAAAGAGAAAACATTAGAAGTTTTAACGAATTTAAAGTATTAATAAAAACACTTAATGAAAAGCCTACAGTTTATAAATGTATGCGCAAGAGGTGGATAAACAATGAGTGTTTACTGATACAATCTTATTACTCGTACAAGGAACGGGACGCAATTGAATTTATAACAAAGTGATACTGTTCTGAAAATTAAATATCATAAAAATAGCTTGGCTAATTCAAAATAAACATAAATAAACTTCAAAGAGAAATAGTAACGATTTAACGGTTTTAACGATTTTCCATTTAAAGGGAGACTTCATTCTACCGTAGAATAGCTATTTACGGAAGGGAATAGTTTTAACATAGAACCAACAGATGGGAAAGACGAATAAAAGAAATCTCTTTTAACATTGTACACTGCTGAAAGTTTGTCACTCCACTTTCACAACGACTCACTCATTCGAATGCTCGAATACAACCGACTGAGAAACGTGGAAAACATATATTCAAGTTTTACACAAGTATCGAAGTTATCCAATTATAGAAGACGGAAATTTCGAGGATGGAATTTGGCTGAAACGAACAACAGAAAGTTTTGGAGTGAGAGCCATCCGACTGTGTCATGTCTGTCTATAGTTGGTGCGTTTCATCGTAAATAGCAGACTGAGAAATTCCCTAATAAAAGTTCACGTCGTTTACAATTACAGCTTTTATGAGAAGATAGTATCCAGATAGTTTAAGAAGTACACTCTTCAATTTCCATGCTTCGACCAAATAGCAGTTTCTATTTATATAATAATACCTCCATCTCTCTCTCTCTCTCTCTCTCTCTCTCTCTCTCTCTCTCTCTCTCT
>CM077102.1:6852705-6880588 GCA_039619505.1 Cimex hemipterus
CTCTCTCTCTCTCTCTCTCTCTCTCTCTCTCTCTCTCTCTCTCTCTCTCTCTCTCTCTTTCTTACATCATTTTTTTAAATTTCAGATTAATAATGGTCCTTTCAAATTGGTAATAATCTGTTTTCTCGTCTTCAGTTTCTTGCTCATTGAATTCTAAAGTCAGAAATGGCTGGTAAAAACATGATGCGATGTCTTCGTTAACGAAGGGCGATACTTGAACTTGTGATAGTGTTAAGGAAAAAATTAAAAATTATTCGCACATCTTCAATACCGTAGGAAAAATTTTAAAATGTCGGTTGGCTTGGAGATGAAAATGTTCAAATTATTACATTTAATTTTAATTTATCCCTTTTCTAGGGAGGCTGAATGCTGTGTCGGTCTAAAAATCCTTCGATAAACCTACTACGGAAATCCGGCGTATACACCTTGCTTGTCTACTCAAGGATCTGTACCCTCTTTGACGTTGTATCTGATTGCTGTAAATAATAACATCGCCAATAAAATAGAAGCTCAGACACAGAGATAAAGATCCCAACAATCTTCTCCAAGAGCGGTTACAGAAGATATAACACGAAAAATACAGAACAATATATATATAAATAAATTTATTATCGAGGGTCAGGCTATAGGATTCATATTTTCGATTGCCAAAGTGAAACAAGCATTTTTGCACGTTGAGGATGTAACATACGAATCCCTCCTCCAACTATAAAGCGAGGGACTCTACAGTATGCGGAGAATGAACGCATCCTCGACCTGATATTTAAACGTCGATGGCAACACCACACTTTACAAATTACACAATCCAAACAATAAAGGTACTTAATATTATATAATGTTTGAGTTAGTATAAATAGAGAGCTTCAAAAGAAGTACTTCAGGTGTTTAAATCACTTCTGAGTACGAAATTATATTACGGATCTATGGTGTACTCTTCGGCTAGAAATAGATCCAAAAAGCTAGAAAGTATATACGATAGCAGGAGGAATACTTGCAACATGAGCTTTTCGGAGTTGCCCAGTAAACAACTGCATTGAAGCTAGTGTTCTGCCCCCGGCGATATGATACACTGGATTAAACAACTGTGGTACGATGTCGTCTAGGAAACTACACGTTTTATTCAATTTGTTGTTCGATCCGGCCTGGAATAAGGAGTATGCCCAGCTAACTCGGCCATTAGGATGAAACCATTATACCTGAGGGGAGCAGCGATACCCAAAGTTCTAGAAATTAGGGAACCGTGATCATGCCGATCTTTCCACGTGCAAGTCGACATAGCAGATTTAAGGAAGGATAATACATAAAGCCAGATTCGAATAACTCAGAGAAAAAATTCATCAAACAACAACAGTTCCACTAACAGATCCACAGAGGGAGTTGTAGTCCACTTAATGTGGAACTACAACGACGACGGGTGGTTCAAAGTGGTTAAGGCTCGGACCCAAGAAAGATGAACCTCGTGTCCTCATCCACGTCCAGGTTCGTTCAGTGTTCTCTGTGTCCCTTCTTCGACCTTGGCTACAATTGTGGTCCTGGCGCAAAATAATGGTTCAGCCCTGAGGGCGTGGCAACTACTCTAAACCTGTACTCGTGTCGGCCTCGGGACGGTATGGAGCGGAGGGTGCCTTATCAGAGGCATACGATGTTTAGGGTACCAGATCCTGTTTTTATGGACGGGGTTACAGAAATGTTCCAAGGTTGAGCCTCTGTTTCATTGGGTAGTGGTTGTTGGTGACGCGCCTGATGGGGGCTTAGAGAAGAGACTGTCTTTTATTACCTTCGCACGTAACTTGCGTATGACCATCCTTATACACCCGGCCTCACGGGATTCGGCGGATCGGGCCGAACATATAACCGTTGAAGACGGTGTAATACGCTGGAAAGTCCCTCGAATGCGTGAGTAGTGAGTAACGGATAGAAATAGGTAGTGAATAAGTTGCTCCTATTCGAGTATGCTTTACATGTAGGTGTAGACTGAGCTCGATTGGAGGAGGCTTTTACCGTAGGCGGTCTACGCTAGGGGGTGGTTAGGTTGGCAATACCACTTTAAACAAAACCGCGATCGTAGCAGAACAGGTACAGCTACGCCTGAGAAGCTCCATTACTCTGGGAGATAGAGTGCCCTTCTCTATCTAGGAGGACCAGGATGATATATTTCGCCTTAGATAGCCTTTTGCGTGCGGTATACGGTTCGATACTTAATGTGGACCGGACCACTCGTAATAGGCAGCAGCGAGCGAGGTTGTTTTGGCCCATCGGAGCTGAGCAGCTTCTACTATCTGCTATACAGTAACAGTGATAGAATTAGTGACACTAGTCTCAATTAAGTAGAAAATAACCGGTAGTTTCTACGCTTGAGAAGTTCCAATACTCTGGGAGATAGAGTGACCTTCTCTACATACGTGCGCGGCATACGGTTCGATGCTTAATGCGCACCCGACCTCTCGGAATGGTCAAGCGGGGAGAGAGGTTTCAATAGCGCTAGGGTACAGCTGATCTGACTGCTTGTCATTGTTAACTGTACTGACTCGCTCAGCGTCATCGTAGCCATCCGTGATGTTCTCCAAGGCTCCACTTATTCAGTGTACGAAAAACCAAATTAATAAAAAGAGAAGGGAAAGAAACAATGTAAGGTCGGGAAACGTCAGTTAGTCCAGCGGATTTGGAAAATTACATTAAAAACCAATGCTGGAAAGAATGGCAAACCACTGGACCACCATGACCAACAAACTACATGAAATATCACCGTCAGACATGGAGGAAATAAGGAAAAAAGAAAGAATAACACTAACTCGCTTTCGGATAAGCCGCACCAGGCTGACACATGGTCACCTCCTCTCCAAAGGACCACAGTTGTGCCCCTTAAGCGGTGCACACGTTTCTGTAAAGCTCATAACGAAAGTGTTCCGCATATAAATATGGTATACCCTGCCTGCGGACAAGTTCTAACTAGTGGTTACAAAATAAATTTGATTCGTTACCTGAAGCACATAAACATGTATTTATCGCATATAAGGAATCCTTCCGTTCGAGAAAAATCGGAGAGCTTTTCACTGAAGATGGCGTAATGCCGAAACGCGTTTGAATAACTCAAACAAAAACCCGAGAGTGAAAACAGACTCAGTAGTGCCCGGGTGCCGATTCAACATGAAATAACATCGTTAATTTGATTGAATGTTTTTATTAACAAGAACAAGAAGTAGGCTTGGATATGTTTGAGAGGGAATATCGAGTACCCATAGACAGTCGAACCAATTAAATTAACTTAGGGAGGGGCTTATTTGCATGAAGAGCGTCAAAATGAAAATCGCCTTGCCCGGCTCTCGACCGTACGTTTAGACTGTACATAACTTTAGCATAGGATCTCGGCGAGACATCGAGAACCGTGAGAGACCCACCAAACTTAAGTTAGATAATGTTTTATACAGCATGAATGTATTTTTTAAATTGATTTAGATCATACCGTCATCATAACGTGTGGAAGGGTTAAACATATCGATTATGAATATGTAATATGATATAGCCAACGAGTATAGCTAGCTGCTATCCGTCCGAAAAAAATGTCTTAAAGTTGAAATATTTGTACACGTTGGTACGAAAAATGTTATTTTCAAATATGTACAGCAAATATGGGAAGGCATCTACATGCTAATAATTTATGAAATCCGTAAATTCCAAAGGGGCTGAACCCGACGAGCCAGGGACCCTTCCAGTGATAGGTCGCGCGTTGTCACCGACGCGATTTTTTATTTTGAAAAAAAAAACTTTCAAATATTTAAGTAAAAGTGTGATGATTTATAAACGTGCGGAAATTATAGGGCTACACTACACTCTTCGTATGCGTAAAAAAGTTTAAAATTTTAAATTTTGAACCGTATTGTAAATCAGACATTTTCAATAAATGAATAAGATAATTACTTGATGTTTAGGATGTACATCAACACATTATACAAGAATGATTGTATTGTATAAAAAGCCAAAGAATATGACAAAAGTGCTAAAACGTAATTTTAAAAAATAAAAAGTGTGATATGCGCTTTAAATTAGTCAAAGGAAAACCATTGAATATATCAATTGTTTAAAAAAAGGCTTTATAGGGATTTTTCAAATCAGAAAGTTAAAAATGTATTGACCTTTCGAACAACAGTGTTGAATTTAACATTTATTTTTACTTTACTAAAATCTTAATAAATAGTCAATGGATTTAAAATAATTGTCAGTTTAAGAGTTTGAACAGTTAAGACTAGGAATGCGTATTAATAAAGAAACCTGCAACTCTTTGTCTACCTTTTTTCTCTTTTATTTTTGTCCATTTAAAATTTAAATTGAAAATAAAAGCTCATATAAACCAAATTAGAAAATATTGCGCAAAAAAAGACAACTGGTATTTACCATGCATTCTTCAATTTGGTCTAAATTGCTCAAAATAATCAGAAATTAAAAAAAAACATTTCAATTTTTCAAAATTAAGATACAAAATATTGTGATTATTTTTTTAAATTATTATTTTCCAACAGAGTTCGGTAGTTATTACGAAGAAACCGTCCTATAATTTAAAACAAGCATTTTATGATAGATGTGTACTGTTTTTTTTTTTTGTTTTGTTTTTTTATAATAAAAACTCTCTATGGGAAAATATTTTATCAAATTGGTTATCTAGATAAGATTTTATCTAAATTATATTTAAACCTCTACGTACATAAAATCTTGGAAAACTCGTATTTTATTTGTTACGGGGCATTTTGGCCAATAACAGATCATTCATTCTAATGAAAAATTATTTATACTTGTAAAAAATGTATACCTTGAAAGAAAATGCAGACAATAAAAATTGGTAGTGCGTAGTTTTCGAACATTTTCACAAGACACTGACTCAGTAGGAAACCAGGCCAAATTCGAAAAGCCGCGGATCCAAATTGGATATCGGTTAAATCTCCTCGATTCGAACAATACTGAAAAACTTTCCCTATTGTTTCTTCTTTTTTTTTCAGTTTAGCCCGTCGAACACGTCATGTTCGCGCTTCGCAACCAACCGGGTCGGAGAGGTCGTCAGTTTCACCGGTTCGAATGTTAGGGGTGAACTAACTGAGCCACACGGATATCCTCACCCCCTCCCAGAACTTCCACTCCTGCGCCAGAGTACACCACTTTCTAAGACCCTCGACTGCATTAGTGTAGTTACAATTTTTAAACCCCGTTAATTAATTTTTTTGAGTCTGTATTACGATTGAGTGGACAAGACGTAAGATTTCTTCAATTCTAGATTCAAAAACGCGATGCAGTTTGGATTTAAATTATGAAAACACCTGTTCGGCATTTTCCAAACACTAACGTGAACAAACAGAACACAGATGGATCTAGAACACAAGAAGGTATGGAGCAGGAGTGTTTGGATCCGGAACCAAATACTCAGAACCCATGGGAAAACACATCAGTATCTTCCAGGCTGAGATTTACTCAATTGAAAGATGTGTCCCATTCAATATAAGTAAAGGGTAAGTATCATGGTACTGAACTTCAAAAACAAATTAAACGCACTAGGTATCCAGAATAAAGTTAGCCTCTGCTTGGGACACTTGGGAGTAGAAGGAAACGAGAAAGCGTACACCCTTGCACGGCAAGGAGCTGCTACACCACTGACAGGACTTGAACCCTTCTCTGCCATAGGAACCCACACTATGAACGAATATCTCAGACAGAAGGTCAAAAAGAAAATTAATGAACAATGGGATTCACTCATTGGACATGGACAATCACCAATTTTGGCAAGAAAGAAATCACAGAATGTGTCAAAGGAAGCAGAAACAGACTGCTATTCCTAACAGGACAATGCAGATTAAATGCACACCTAAAGAAAATTGGCACATGGAGATTCTGCAAGGTGGCAGAAGAGACACCAACGCGTTTACCAGCAAACTGCGGAGCTACATTGCAGGAGGAAATGTCTTGGGATGAATAATGCGACCATAGAAGAGCTTCAACCACTGAAACCGGGCCAATTAATCAAATTTCTTGATGAAATATGACTCACCGATGTGCTTTAGGCAGAGACTGGGGGATACATACAATAGCTCTTAAAGGGCGCAGTATACCATACCCTGAAAAAATTACATCTACTTCTACATCTACATCTAACATAAAAATAATAGTTTGGGGATGGTTAGGAATCGTGAGGAGTGTCATATTAAAACGTTTGTTCCTAGTCTGAATAAGTACCTCAGTGGCTCTTTTTTAAAACTAAAAATAAACCGTTATAAAATATAAATGACTGACGACCACTTTTTTAACCATTGTGTTAACTCACCTGAAAAATGGTTAAAATCAATCCGAAACGTTGGGGATGAAAACTGACAGTGACATGACCTATTATCCCACCTTCTAAGAAGGAAAAATCATAGCTGATTCAAAACCACAAATAAGCAGGACCTAAGAAAATCCATACAGGCCATCAATAATAGTTGAAAAATGCAACCACGTACTACAAACAACAAACAACATATCAAGGGAACAGTGGCTACAAAACAGTCAAAACAATAAAGAAGTAATCAAAAACATAACTAGCCACCTTAAAGGCAGACTAAATGAATCACAATAACTACATAATGAAAGAGACAACTAACAAATTAGATAAACAAACAATACACGTATGGGGATTCCTGAGATAAAACGACAAAGAGACAAACACAATAATTTAGAAATTGTGAGAAGAAAATGCCGGACAAACAACAATAAAACTAAAGACAAAGGGTAAAGGCAAAGATGGAAAATCCAATTACGCAAACCTATCTCACATAAAATCATTACGACCTTTGAACATAAACAAGCTTTAAACAACGCACAAAACTGGGGGGGAAATTGGACGTACATAAAAATCTGGGGTTTCTTACTGAAGAAGCAATACCGAAACGCGTTTGAATGACAGCCGCTAGTGAAGGCAGACACAGTTGAGCAAAAAATCCATCATCCATTATAACCTGAAAATACCCAAATACAACCGATTCAATATAAAATTTGATTCATGTCCAATTCACACCTACAATTGATTTATTTAATTACTCTACTCCCCAGTCACTGGCACTCTCAACACGACACGCAATAATGGCACAATTACACAGAAGACAAACATTTTGAGCCCTGAAGATGATCTCAATAAAGACCGAAACGTTGGCACGATAAAAAAAATGTTTTTCTACATCACACCAGACCACATCTCACGATATCTCAATTTTTTTTTTCAAATGTTTAACTTCAACGTTCTATGTCCGCACACATCCTGATACATGATTTTAACGGATATGTTATGCTTAAAACAATTGTGCAATTGGAATATAAATTAGTCCAAAAATGACAATTGTTATGGCAAAAAGAAACCAGAACATTAATTTCGACGAGAGGCTGAATATTTCAATGTTTTATAGAGAAAATCTAAATTCTTCTCTCCGAAATGTTTGAATGGTTTTAGGTTTTCGACGAAATAAAATTAGAGATGGATCCGTACTTACGATATACGCTCACATCTTTTCCAGGGTCATCGGGGTTCTGATTATGACAGAGCGTCAAACGTTCCTTGCGCAAATATCGATTTGTGATGCTGAAGTAAACGTTCTTCCATTCATCCTATGGGCTGATGAATCCAAGTTCGCCTCTAATGGCATGCCGAACCGTTGTAATTTTCGAACGTGGGTAGAAGACAATCCGAGAATTTCGTATTTTCATCATCAGTTTGGTTTGGACTTCCCGGAAATATATTAATCGGGCCTTATTTCTACCAAATTATTCAAATTGTTCTTAGCTCCTGAATTTTTGAGGGAAGTTTTACCGACGTTTTGTACGATGTTAGTCCGCAACGACGACAAAGACAATTCTCCATCTTGATGGATGCTCCGCACATAATTCTTTGTAGGTGAGATAATTGAATCGTCACTACCGGAAAAGGACGTCCTACCTCTTGACCCGATCTGTTGGCCTCCTCGGCCACTAGACATAACTCAACTTCACTGTTTTCTGTAGGGCAATTTGAAAGTCAGCGTCTACACCCATCAAATCTCAGCAAGCTCAGTTGAAAAAGTGCAGCAAAGAATAGAAAATATTCGTCAATCCATCTCTCCTGACTCTACAGATCTGAGCACCGTTGAATATGATTTAAATAGAGCAAATATATGCATCTTTAAGCGAGTAAGGCATTTAGAACATGAAATGTCATTAACATATAGCAAACCAAATAACGCTTGTTAAGGCGATCAAACCAGCAGAATATTCTGTCGGGCCACTGTCTACTGAGAAGACTCTTCGTAATGGGTATCCTACCAGATCCCTTTTGCCGTTTCTGCGAAATAAAAAAAGAAACGGCTAGGCACCACCTACCAGAGTGTGATAGGTATGCTAGGTGTAGTCCATCTTTGAAGGAGAGGACATCACCAAATCACTCCCCGAGTTAAAATGGTCCGGAATCTTGGGATTGTGAACCAGCCTAAGAGATTTAAACAGGACACGTGAGCCGACCAAGTCCCGGACCTTTTGGGGAATGAGGTACGAGTCTTCCCAGGCATTTAACCCCTCGGGGTTAAACTCACCCTGCATAGTTTATATAAACCAAACAACTTGTTTTTCATACGTTTTGCCATAACTTTGCCATTTTTTGACCAATTTAAAATATAATCGTACCATTGTTATCACCTTAAAAATTAGTATAAAATGATGTGACAGGATGTATAGGGTCATATTTAAAATTAAGAAGTAGAACTGTGCTTGAGGATCCCAGAAATTTTTCCCCCAAAGAAGTAAAACTGTGAAACTAAACTACAAAATATTAAACTGTTTTTAAGCATTGTATGGCCTGGTGATGTTATCGTAAAAATGATTTGTTTTTTTGTTTTTTTTAACTAGTCCATACCTAGTACATTTTCAGGAATACTGTTGCTTCGGTGGGAAGTTAGAAAAAATTAAAGTTTACATACCAACTTATAGGAATTTTATTTTGGGAAGAGTAAATTTGACGTTTGATTATTTGAGTTTCAAGGTAAGACAATTATTGTTAAAAAGCGTTTATTTATCGTTTACCTCTTTTTTGTTTGCCCCGTTTCATAACTATACATAAAGTAGGGATCTTGCGGTCGCCCCATTTTGCTTGACATACGCACTCTCTCCCCACCGCCCAGCCCTTTTCCGGCAAGATGGATTACAGCCCTCGAGCTATGTATCACATACGCAGCTGCTCATTAAAAATTACGGCATACTACGTTTACGCAAGATGCAACATTAAACAAAGCTGGCTAAATATTAATTTTTATAATTAAAACGTCAATGTAGCAGCATTTTCGACGGATCAACTTTTATACCCAGTATTCAAACCATGAAATGTCATTAATAAATAGCAAACCAAATAATTTATTTTCAAACTTTTGGCCATAACTTTGTCATTTTATGATCCGACTGAATAACGCAGTCCGGATTGTACCTTGTTATAAGAGTAAAAATTACTTTACAATGATATGTGAGGATGCATAGGGTCATATTTAAAATTCCGAAATGGAACTGGGCTTGATGTACCCGAACATTTTTATCCAAAAAAGTAAAATTGTGAAACGGGACTTTTTTTATTAGATGGCTTGGTGATGTTATTATCAATGTGATTTGTTGTATTCTCATCAACCATGGAAAAACTTATCTTGAGCCAGAAGATGGCAATATTCTTGTTGGAATATTACCTCAATACGACACAAAAGGATGGCAATAAGGCAAAACAAACACTTTGAGGCCTGAAGATGATCTCAATAAAGATCGAAACGTTGGCACGACAAAAAAATGTTTTTCGAAAACGTACTTCTCACCAGACCGTATCTCACGCCCTCCGAATTATTATTGTGTGAACGAGTCATAGAGTTCGCCGGCAAGCCGATATCCCAGAGAACGTTGGCGTTTCCAGCAACCTCAATTGAAAAACCGCGGCAAAGGATAGAAAATGCCTGTCAGCCGAACATGAAATTTCATTAGTAAATAGCAAACCAAATAACGCTGTAACATTGTTATCAATGAAAAAATTACTTTAAAATGATGTGTGAGAAAATATTTTTACCAAAAAATAAAACTGTACTATTTTTTTTATTATTATTATTTTTTTTTTTTTTTTTTTGAGGAGGGGAGATTAGATAGCCTGGTGATGTTATTATTAAAGTGATTCATTGTATTTTCGTGATTGTACGTACCATGGAAAAACTTCTCTTGAACCGAAAGTTGGCAATACTCCTGTGTGTACTTCAATACGACCCACAAAAATGGCACAATTACGCAGAAAACTAACACTTTGAAACCGGACTATATTTGTAATAAAGATCGAAACAATTGGCACGATAAGAAAATGTTTTTCGAAAACGTACTTTTCACCAGACCGTATCTCACGCCCTCCGAATAATTATTGTGAGAATGAGTCATCGCGGTCGCCGGCAAGCGGGTATCCCAGAGAATGTTGATGTTTCGAGCAACCTCAGTTGAAAAATCGCGGCAAAGGATAGAAAATTCTCGTCAACCGAACATGAACTTTCATTAATAAATAGCAAACCAAATAACTTATTGTTTAAACTTTTTATCATTTTTGATGGAGGATAATGTAAAATAGTTTGTTAAAATTAATAAAATATTATTAAAAAATTAATAAATTTTCATGGCCACAAGCATTATTTATAATTCAAAAATTACCGTATTTATTATAATCTCGATTTTATTGGGAAAACATGCATACTTACCCTGCTGCAAAAATTATAAAAAAAATAAATAAATAAATTTAGGTTTCAATCCAAATAAAACTGTACCCTTACTACGTTTTATTAGGTTTTATGGCTTGACCAAATAATTTTTTTCTTCAAGTTATTTAGGTTTGGATAAAAAAGAAAAGGTCGCAAGCGGGGTTCGAACCCACGACCTTCGGGTCCTGACACTGGCTTTGTTATCTTAACCCATACCTTTCATAAATATTAATTAATGGAAAAATTGTAATTGGTCAAGCGGACCACGGAAACTAGTGACTTTAATAAGTTAAAATGAAGTATATCTTCACTAAAGCTCTCCACGGCCATTTCATTTGTCGCCGAGAAACAAATAGATTGCACGACATTTGAAAAATGGCAAAAAGGAGGGAAAATTCAAAAGGTGGCGGTTAAGATGGCAAGTTAGTGTCCGAATAAATTGAGGTCCGATCTCTACAGTAGCTCAAGTGGTAGAGCACCGGCGAATTTAGCCGAAGGTCGTGGGTTCGAATCCCTCTCGTGACACTGACTTTTTTTATCTCGATCAATGACTCTCATAAATTTTAATTAATTGAAAAATGCTAATTGGTCAATCGGATCACGAACTTTAATGGATATTTTTCAGCGCGACGTGTTGGACGCGGAAATCGTGGGTTTGTTACACCTCACATCCAAGATTGTTCACTTGCTTGAAGAAAAGGAGATGACGGTACACGCCATGTTTCTTAGTGCGAAAAAATCAAAAAGACAAAAAATCAGATTATCAATTGGTTATTGATTGTAGACATTGAACTCTAAGATTAATTATGCTACTCAACAAACCCCTCCAGTTGAAGAGGCGTTGAATTTATTTGCGTACTAGACGTGTTTTTCCGTATTCGATGTGAATTCCGCGTTACACCTGATACCACTGTCCGAAAATTTAAAAAAATTACATCCTGATGTACGCAGACTTATAAAAAATATCCTTCGGGTTGACTGCATGAGGCCAAATGTTGATCATAAATGTAGATTATTTTATATATTATTATGTATGCATATATATTGTTTTTTGTTTGGATAAGATCTCGTGGTTTACCCCGAAAATTATGAGTGTCGTAAGGAACACAGTAGGTTTCGATAAGTTACGGGACGCGAAACTCACAACCAACCCAACTAAAATTCAAAAAGCTCAAAACAAAATAAAATTTCTAGGGCATGGCAGACTGTCCGTTATAGAACACCGGAAACCAAGCAATTCGAAACATTCGCTCGATTCACAGGTGAATTGAATTTTTTTCGCGAGGTTTTATTCTCATCACGCCAAAGTTGCCAACCCACTTAATGAGTCTCAAAATTAATTTGGATGGACGCGTGCGAAAAAGCATGGAACGAAGTTAAGAAAAGAATAACGAATCCAAAGGTTTAAATGACCCCTCATTTCATGAAACGTTTCGTATTGTTCACTGATGACAGTAAGCTTGATGTATCAGCGTGTTTGGCCCAAGAAGTAGAAGGGGCGTTCAAGCCAGTCGACCTTCCCTTTTCACAAATTTAAACGCGCAAAAGAAACTTACTCTATGCCCCGGCAATAGATTTTACCTTAGAAAAATGGGCCGTACTTAGAATATAATGAGTTTGATTTAATTATTGATCATAAGCGGTCGTCATCTGACGATGGTAGTCAATATGCGTCAAGGCAGAGTCGGGGCGGTCGACATGCTAGATGTGGTCCTCGGTTAATGTTTTTCTGACACGGCGTTAGACGAGCCGAAAGCCGTTTATACTTTGAAATCAATCCCTCAGACATTTAAAATCGTGCGCTTAGAGCGGACGAAGGTTCCTGACATCAACATGAAAATAAAATTACAGAATGGGGAAAATTTTGACTACATTTAAAAAAATCATTGACTTAATTAATTTTACGGATTTGAAACGATTTTTGTCTGAAAATGTCAAACAATGATCAACATTCGCCAAGTCTAAACCTGAACAAAGATTGCCGAAGGGAGTCAAGAGCAGCTTTGAGGCTGAGGTGCCAAGGACGAAGGTTGTTTATAGATCTGGCGGGTTCGCTACCGTTTTATCTTCATAAAAGTCGACGGTTGTTCCCCTTTCATCATTTTAGCACTCTTGCGTTGTGAAAAGATACAGTACGTTGTATTTTTTTTAACTTGGCTTCGCATCAGCAGAGGTCATATAAACCCTCGGGGTGCTGGCGTTTTTGAAAAAAGTAAGTACGCCCTTTAAATAGATGTGTGTGATGAGCGCCGCGTCAACACCGATGCCACCGACGCCAAGGCAACGAGTAAGCGGATGTCCTTGCATGGATGGGGGCTAAACCGCAATAGGTCGCGAGCCCCCTGTGGCATGAAATTCACTATCAGACAGAAGAATAAAGAGAAAATGAGGGAGCAACGGAATTCACACATTAGACACAAACAATCCAAGAACCTTCTGACAAACTTTGGTAAGGAAGAGGTAATAAAATGCATTGAGGAAGCAGGAAACACTACAATCCTAATAACATTCTTAACAAGACACTGCAAACCAAATATCTAAAAAAGCTAACAAGGCATGTGCAGATTCTGTAAAATAGCAGAGAAGACACCTATTAACAAACCGTGGTTCTATACATGCTAGCAGGAGGTAGTGTTTCTGACGTACCGTAGAAGAGATTCAACCAATGAAACCGGACCATACTTAAGATCCTTGAGAACTACGACTTACTGGCGTGCTTTATGCACAGAAGCAGCATACATGGAATCTTAAATAGTGGAGTGACTAGTGAAGACCCTCCCCGACCAAAACATTAATCTTAGTTGTGAAGAAAAAGGTCAATTATGACCGGTGATATACTGATTAGTATTTTTCTTTTTTACAAGGGTTCGCAATGGCAGAGGTTATATCAACACTCGGGGAGCCGGTGTTTGTGAAAAAAAGCCCATTTGTAAGTAATGCAGAGTCGCTTGATTCAAACCCGGGACCTTTACCTTACAGTGATGAGCGCCGTGTCAACTCCTAAACCGTTGCGGCCACCGACACCCTCTATATATAGCATTAGTGATCTACATGTCAAATAAGGTAAATCATAATCATTGATCACAAAATATATCAATCAATTTTTTTCTTCTGCCTCATTTTTGGCTTGTAATCTTGGATTCTGAAAGTTTGAAATTATATCTTTGATAGGCTTATTTTGAGAGTGCATCCGTTTGTTGGTTATAGCGGCATCGCCCTGTCCCACGATACGTTGTAAGTGTACCGTGCGAATTGCATTTTCAGACGTTTATATGTGATTTATGCGCCCATTAAAAGAAATCTATTTGTAGAAAAGAGTGTAATTTACGGAAACCTACCTTTTATTCTTTATCCATACGAAGGAACGTTAATATTACGTTTAAACAAAGTTATATCCCTCCCTGGGAACGAGTTGGCAAACAGCCGGAATTGCTTTCTTAAATTACTTCATAATACTTACACCAGCAGTAAAGCGGGCGGTGTTCGTGTGTTTAAGAAGATTTGCCGTTTAAAACGGACAAGCTATTAGTCTTAGAAACATGAAAGCTCTCTTTTGAATAAAACCGTTTAAAACAGTGTCATAAATAGGAGCAATTCTAAATGCACAAAGGGAACTATGGAAAAGAAATTTCGCAATACTGCAAAATAAGTGCATTTATTCCACATTTTTTAATATTAAAAACAAGTTCAATGTGATTTTAACTAAGAAGAATTATTTTTGAAAAATGCATATTTATTTAGAAATCGTGAGATGTGGTCTGGAGTGAAGACCGCACCTCACGATTTCTAAATAAATATGTATTTTTCAAAAATAATTCAACGTAACAAAAAGTAAAACTTTGATACTAGTTATTCAGATATCGTGAGATAAGGTCTGGTGTGATGTAGTCTTCAGAAAAACATTTTCTCTATCGTGCCAACGTTTCGATCTTTATTGTGATCATCTTCAGGGCTCAGTGTTTGTTTTCTGTGTCATTCTTGCTTGCTTTTGTTTTATCACAAATTATGTGGCAAGACATAACATAAAGAACTTTAGTTTTTATGCCAATTATTTTTCTTATCAAACAAATTGTTGTTAGTGTATAACAATATTTTTAAAAACGGAAGTTATCTCAAAGGATAAGCTAATCCCCTACAGCAGGATCGGACAGTGTGAGTTGAGATTTCAGAGGACGAGGAAGGACTGTCTCTCATCTTTTTTTTTAAATCGAACAACCTGCGGTATTTTCAATTTTTAAGGGCAAGGAGTTGGCAGCGTATGTTTTTTTTTATTTGTCACATATTTTATTTTATCAACAAGTATTTGAATATATTATTTTTCGAGACCTTAGTTATTTCTGTGGCACAAAATTCCTTTTCATTTTTTTGGAATTATAAATATTTGTTTCTTATTTTTCATTGTTACACAATTTAGAAGATTTATATGCATCGAGTGAAAGGGATTCACCAAAGATCGTTACAAATATGGTAGCAGAGCGATACTTTCACACGTGCAAATAAATTTAAAAATTATTTCATTAAGTATAACATTTTTTATAGACAGTTAATATATAACCTTGCATTATATTCATTCTCTAAAATTTCCATTTAGTATTTTTTGTTATATTCAAATTTAAACAGTTAAAATTCCACTTTGCATTGTATTCATATCTTAAAATTTTCATTTATCATCAGTTGTTAGAGAGGTACAATTTTATTTTCTATTATATAAATATTTTCAAATTTCCATTCATTCTTTTGTTAATAGTTTAACTAAACTACAATGGGTAAAAATAAAAAAAAATCATCTCACAATTTTAAAAGTTGCACAAAACATGAATTTCAAGAAGCTATTAGGCAGAATACAGTAACCACTTTATTAGATTCTATCACACAAGAGGCTGAAAAATTTTGTGTAGAGGATAATAAAACAGCGTTTTGTGAGGCTATAAGGAATATTGCTCAACAAATATTTCCTACTTCTTTGGAGGGATTTCAGACTTCAGAACCACCCTCATGTAGCAAATCTATGTTGCCTTCCTCTCCGGACATTCATGAAAAAATTATAGAAGACATCAATCTTACTAACTTAAAAATAGCCCTAAATGAATCCTCTTTACAGCCAACAGAAATCTCAAAGATCGTTCAGAAATATGAACAATTACAGACGCAAACAAAAATAGCAGTAAAGCAATTGCCCACAAATTCAACCTTTCTAACTAAACCAAATGTTAAGGATTTCCCCGATTTCAGTGCTCTTCAAGCAATAGATGATGACGCCTCCACCAGCGAATCGAGTTCCGACTTCTATCCACTTAATCGTGTAAAAAATAGCAAAAAGGATAAAAATAATACCTTTTTATCGCACACATTAGAAAGTAAATTACGTTCTTTGCCATTTTTCAAATTATATCACCCTCATTCTATCATAAATTTTCTACAAAAATTATTTCCAATAGCCCAAAGAAACTGCAACAAATTTAAATTGATATTATCTATTTTGGCGGAAAGAGAATCTGACCCTATGGCTTCAAACTTTTTATATAACGCTCTTACTCATCATAACACTACATTCGAGATATTTTCCGAATCGTTGATGAGGAACGGAATGTCGGATAAACAATATATTCAATTAAAATCTCAACTTGTCTTTTCCCCGCAAGCAGAACACACTCCATTAAGAAATTACATTGATTCACAAATTATACTCTTGAAATTATTCAGATCTTTGGACGAAAAAGAAAATATCTTTAATCTAATTAGAAGTACTCATCCTAAATATTTATTATTAATGGGAAACACAGATGGTATTTTCACTTACGGAGAATTGTACTCGAAAATCAAAGAAGTGGAAATAAGATTAAACGAGCGAGAAAATGGGACTTGTAATATTCCAAATTTCAATAAACCTACTTATTCGGAAGTTCTTAGAAACAATAAAAAAAATGTTGACTTGCACAATGATCGATTTAATGGTAATTTCAATCGTAGCTATTACAGATCTAATAAACCACCTTACACATTCAATAATTATATTCGTTATCCGCAACAGAACAGGAAAAATTTTAATTATTATAACTCTAGAAGTCAAAACAGAGTAAATTCAAACAATTACAATTGTATTTATAACCGTGACCGCCCTTATTATCGTAATAACTACAGTCCACCTTTTGATCCAAATTATAACAGGCAAAATTATTACAGATACAATAAACATTCATATCCTAACACTCGTCCACAATACAAGGGTCACAATTATAATTACAGGCAAAATCAAAACACTGATAATCGCCCGGAACAAAACAAAAAATTTGGCAATCCAGCCAGACAGCATCAATATAAAAGAAACGCGTATTATCAAAATACAAAAAACAAACCCCTTAGACGAGAAGACCACACCTTTGTCTCCTTGACCAAAAACGTTGAACAAATTTTGGAACTTCAAAAACTTCTTGCTCAGATAAATAATCAACAACAACAGCAATCAAAACTACAACAACACGTAACTCCCTAATTCACATTCCAAAACTTCAAAAAACTAAAGCCTGGGCAGATCGTCATAAATATTCTTAGGAAAAAATTTGCAACACCCAATAATATTAAAATTAAATATAGAAAATGATATTTCACAGTTTTCGTCTGAAGAATTAAAAAATTTGTATTCACAAACGTTCACAAACCTTGAAAAGGCATACAAAAAAAGACTTAATAACTATAAAAATGAAAAAGCATCCACACAACCCAAGATAGGAGACATAGTTTTTTATAAAACATACATTTTGTCAAATAAATTAAAAAAAGGTACAATCGTCACTATGCGAAAAATATTCAGGTCCCTACAAAATAATCAAAATTTTTAATAAGGTATCATTTTTAATACAATCTCTTGATAACCCAGAATTGACAATCCAAGCACACATAACTCAATTAAAACCTCAGACCGCATTGCAAAGTAGATTACATCCAGCAAATAATGATGGTGATAATAATTGAAAAATAAACTAAAATAAAAATTAAATTAAGCTAAAAATGTTTGAAAATGAATATAGAATAAAATTTCATAACCGATACTGCGGTGGAGATGTTATCTTGCAAATCCTGAAAAGCAAAACAATTTCCAGACCTTATTTACCATTACTGTATTACTGTATTCCACAACTATGTAAAGAGATCTGATAAGGCATCTTTATACTTTACAATATTTTCTTTGAACTAGAAAAACTTTCGTAGTGATTTATAAAATTATATAAAACAGTACCAGCTTTGAATATACTGCTATTTGCTATTTTGAATATAATTTTAAACATTTTGGGATAAGTCCTCTGTCAAAAAAAAAAAAAAAAAAAAAAAAAAAAAAATCCCATATTTTTTCCGTTTTTTTGTAACTTGTCACCTCTTATTTAAATTTTAAAGGAAATCATTACAATTTTGTTATTATGGATTAAAAAGGAGCTTATGTTTATTTTCATTTATTATTAATAGAATTTTTATCAAATATTAGAATTA
Organism: Cimex hemipterus; assembly: GCA_039619505.1. Classification (NCBI taxonomy): domain Eukaryota; kingdom Metazoa; phylum Arthropoda; class Insecta; order Hemiptera; family Cimicidae; genus Cimex; species Cimex hemipterus. The sequence continues at coordinate 6,870,933 of CM077102.1, forward strand.
AATTTATTTTACTTCATGGAAATACTTCTTAAGTTTTCATTTAAAATTGTATTATTATTAATACATGCACATGAATAGTTTTTATATTTTGAAATCAAGAAAGAATTATACTGCAATTTTAATAAAATATATAAATAAATACATAAAAAAGAAAATAATAAAAAATAAAAATAAGAAATAAATAGAAAAGTGCCACAAAATTCACAATTATCACGATCATTCTATAAATCTAATATTACAATACAAACATATGTGATCAACTCTGATAATACCTATTCCATACCTATTGCAAAAGGAAAAGAAGCTCTAGTCTATTTGATTTATGCAGCAGATATTAGAGAAACTACAGCTCCATCCGTATTCCTCAACATGTCTCACAACACTTCTGGATGCCTAGCCTTTGTATTCCAGGACTTGGGGCTTATGGACTGCATTTATCTACAACCATCCTCTCAATTGAGTGTACCTGTTACTGTCCTTACATCGTCGAGCAGTACAGAACACCATTTTCTACACTTATTGTTCCGGCCTTTCCTCCACAACTGAAAGTGGATACTCCTGGACAGCAGCTCGTACTACTCCAAGGACAACCTTCTTGTTCAACTGCTTCTTGTTCAAAGCATGGCACATCTCACCTTACCAAATAGCCTTTATTCAGACCAGCATGACAATCTCTACATCAAAAGGGAAACTGATGAGGACTCCATCGTTGTCTGCACCTACGCACATCTCTAACGAAATTTTGACACCATTATTTCTTCAAGATCTTCAGCCGTTTCGAATACTTGTCGGGATATAATAATTATTGTAAACTGTCAAAATTATTTCATTAAGCTCCTCCTTGCCATATTTCAAACACTTGTATTTATAAGAGTCTATAAGAATACCAATTTTCTTTTTTTCTCTTTTTTTCTTTTAGTTTTTTTGAGGAATTTTTATAACAATATTTTTAAAAACGGAAGTTATCTCAAAGGATAAGCTAATCCCCTACAGCAGGATCGGACAGTGTGAGTTGAGATTTCAGAGGACGAGGAAGGACTGTCTCTCATCTTTTTTTTTAAATCGAACAACCTGCGGTATTTTCAATTTTTAAGGGCAAGGAGTTGGCAGCGTATGTTTTTTTTTTATTTGTCACATATTTTATTTTATCAACAAGTATTTGAATATATTATTTTTCGAGACCTTAGTTATTTCTGTGGCACAAAATTCCTTTTCATTTTTTTGGAATTATAAATATTTGTTTCTTATTTTTCATTGTTACACAATTTAGAAGATTTATATGCATCGAGTGAAAGGGATTCACCAAAGATCGTTACAAGTGTTAACAAATAATTACAACTTGACAGAGTTGGTTTCATTTTATTTTAATATTTAAATAAAGAGCAATACCCCAAAGTATTGAGGACCTTCTTTCACAAAGACTAGAAAATTTTCTTTTTCTATAATTATTCAGATATCGTGAGATGCGGTCTGGTGTGATGTAGAATTTAGAAAAACATTTTCTTTTTCGTGCCAACGTTTCGATCTTTATTGTGAGCATCTTCAGGGCTCAAAGTGTTTGTCTTCTGTGTAATTGGGTCATTCTTGCGTGTCGCATTGATAGTATGTTTCTGTAATATCGTGAAAAGTGAAAATACAAAAAAAAATTAAATAAAAGGGAAACGAACGAAGAATGTTTTTTGTTTTTATTGTTTCGGCTATGCTTCACACTTTACCTATGAAAATTCTTAGTCGGCTCATAGATAGCTCTTATGTTGTATTTCCAACTTAAAAAATATTTCTCCTTGTTCGAAAATATAAAACCTCGATATCCTTAAAAATTATAATTTTTACAATTAAATTTAAGTTTTTTTTAACTATTCGGAAATCGCAGTAAAAATTTTGAAAACAGTGTAGCAAGTATTGACCCTTGTAGCACACAGTAGCCGTAAAGAAAACGTTTCTCTGAAACCTACATCATGCCAAACCGCCTCTCACGATTTCTGACGAATTAAACGATTATATTGAAATTGTGAGATGCGGTCAGGTGTGATGTAGGTTTCAGAAAAACATTTTTTTTATCGTGCCAACGTTTCGATCTGGATTGAGAGAGAAGAAACTCGCATGCTATCAATCAGAGAACTTTTGTATTGAAATGCAGACAACTCAAGACCCTGAAGATGATTTCAATAAAGATCGAAACGCACTAATTCTGAACAATTATTTTTAATTATGACAAAAATGTTTACGTTGAACAATAAATAATAAACATTTTGACTATTCATTTCCTTCAGTATTATAATATGCCGCAATACAAATTATTTCTGATAATTAATATCAGCCTTCATTAATTTTATATAAAACCAGTGATTAGGCCAATTAATAAGAAAACACTCAATTCCTTCATCGAAAGCTCTAAGCCATTTTTATTTTCAAATGGTCCTTATCCCTGGTTTTCAATATACACTTATTATTATACAGTAAAATACAAAATGTATTTGCAGCCTTGTCCACAGTTTGGGAAATATTTAAGGTAATGGCCCAATCATAATCCAAATAACGTCCTGCGGGCCCTTATTTGATTAACATCTTAACTTTATTACGTACAATTCACTAATTTCGTGGTCCGCTTGACCAATTAATATATTACAATTAATTATGGTTTTTAATTGAGATAAAAAAGTCGATTACACATTTGAAAAATGGCAAAAACGAGGGAAAATTCAAAAGGTGGGGATGAGATGGAAACTTAAAAGTCCGAGTCACGATAGTTCATGTGGTAGAGCAGTGGCGTATCAAGCCGAAGATCGTGGGTTCGAGTCCCGCACGTGCCATTGACTGCCATCTCAACTAAAAACGTTAATTAACTTTATCAGGAACATTTTTCATAGGAACTCACTTAATAATAATGTGTAGTACACTCTTGACCTTAGAACATGTCCTTCCACACACAGTGTAGACAAAACGATTTGTCAATTCTAATGTTAAAGTATTGTCATTTTTTAAAAATACATATTTGACTTCATTTCTTTAATGATATTAACATGAACATTAATTAAACAAAACATGGAAACGCGTAACAGCGAACATAGTAATAATAGTACCATTGCATACAGTGTTTTAATATTGTGTGTGGTGATTAGTGACCGTTAATCGATAATTATTTACAAATCGTGAGATGCGTTCTGCAGTAATGTAGGTTTCAGAAAAGCATTATCTTTATCGTGCCAACGTTTCGATCTTTGTTGAAATCATCTTCTGGGCCATATAGTTGAAATTTGTTCATAGAATCCCATGTTCTTTGTTCTTCTCGTGTAAAACTGTCTGGTGATTAGTGACCGTTAATCGATAATTATCCGGAAATCGTGGGATGAAGTCTGGTGTGATGTAGGTTTAAGAAAAATATTTTCTTTATCGTGCCAACGTTTTGGGCCCTCTCAACACGACACGCAAGAATGGCATATTTTGAGCCCTGAAGATTATCTCAATAAAGATCCAAAAGTTGGCACGAAAAAGAAAATGTTTTTCTGAAACCGACATCACACCAGATCGCATCTCACGATTTCAAAATAAATATCTTATCATTATGTTTTCCTATTGCATAAATCTCCAATACTCTCAGATTAAAAAAACAGTCAGTTATAATGTTTTATTGCCTACTTAATCAACAATCAAAACTTTCGACATAAACATACTCAAACCTATTTGGATGTATGGATCGGTTAAATATTCAAACATTGAAAATTTTTAATCCAACATTTTAAGACTACTTTTTTCTGCCCCATTTTACGTAAACACTAATATTTCACATGTCAATAGTCTTTTCATCCATCAAAACATATTATAGACGAAAAAACTAGCACATTTTCATAGTAAATTACAAAATCACTCTGACACACAAATAGGACTACTACATGCTCCATAATTTCTACGTAACCGACTGAAAATTCATAAGGAAACTTTCATTATAACGCCGGTATGCCACAATAAATTTAAATCCAATCTGCAGGTTGTATATAATACATACATCGTTCAAGATAAAAATAAATTTCAAAAGATAAAAAGTTCAGAAAATCGTTCAAATGTCATGAAAATAAGTAATGAAACTCTTTGTCAAAGTCATGCAGAAACTAGTCAATGTTGAAAAGGCCTTTGATAATGTCTTGCTTCCAGGTTCCTTTATACTTCTCTTAGAATACAATTTCACTTTAATTCCCCGCAAATACCGATTTATTATCTCAATAACGTTCTACGTTAATAACTTATCGAATACTGTTCAACGAGGTTCTTTATTAGGGTTTATGTTACTTATTTAATTCACTAGTTTTCGTTGTCCACTTGGCCAATTAATATTTTTCAATTAATTAAGGCTTTTAGTTGAGATAAAAAGTCAGTGTCACGAGCGGGATTCGAACCTACGACCTTCGGCTAGACGGCCGTTGCTCTACCACTTGAGCTGTAGTGACCTCGATTCACTCGGTCACTTCCCATCTCAACCCCACCTTTTGAATTTTCCCTCCTTTTTCAGGTTTCAGAAAAAAACATTTTCTTTGTCGGGCATAGGTTTGCATCTTTATTGAGATCATCTTCAGCTCCTGGGAATTACAAACATTGATTACATTTAACTATTAATTATAAGATGTGGAATAAAAGTGAGTTCATACAATGCGAAATATATTTTATATTCAAATGTTTTTCTGAACACCACGTCATATCAGACCGCATCTCACGATATATTTAACACCTTATGTTTTGTACACTTATATTATAAATAAATAAAAAAATTACAATAAAAAACAAGAAGACCTGACGATAATTCACCTTACACTCTGTAATATGTAAAATTTTATCTTCTATTTGTTGTCTTGTGTGTAGTTTACATGTCATTCTTGGTTTGCGTTGTCACAGTTCAATTTTGTTTATAAATGTGTAGAGATTAGTGACCGTTAACGGATAATTATTCAGATATCGTGAGATGCGGTCGCAAACATTTTGTTTGTAAATCCCAGGCCCTGAAGATTATCTCAACAAAAGATCGAAACGTTGGCACGATAAAGAAAATGTTTTTCTGATACCTACATCACACCAGACCGCATCTCACGATTTCCTAATAATTATCGATTAACGGTCACTAATCACCACTCTAATCACACGATATCTGAATAATTATTTGTTTATAAATCTAACTTTATGTAAAACTTTTGAACTAATTAAGGTTTTTCGTTGAAATAAAAAAGTGTTTGTAATCGGCGGGATTCGAACCCACGACCGTAGGCTAGATACGCCGCTGCTCTACCACTTGAGATGTGACCTTGATCCACTCGGGCACTAACTTCCCATCTCAACACCACCTTTTTAATTATCCTTCCTTTTTGCCATTTTTCCGGATCGGAAAATCGGATTGGATTCTCGTCGGCAAATAAAATGTCCGCGGAGAGCATAGTGAAGATATTCTTCATTTTAAACTTATTAAATTCAATAATTTCGTGGTCCGCTTGACCAGTTAATATATTACAATTAATTAAGATTTTTAGTTGAGAAAAAAGTCAGTGTCACGAGCGGGGTTCGAACCACGACCTTCCGCTAGATACGCCGCTACTCTACCTTTGAGCTATCGTAGCCTCGATCCACTTGGACACTAACTTGCCACCTCAACCCCACCTTTTGAATTTTCCCTTCTTTCTGCCATTTTTCAAATGTCGTGTATTCTATTTGATTATCGGCGACGATGTTATGTTTCATTACGGTTAAGTCACTATCTACCCCTGGCTTAATGGCCATCGCATTCAGCCTGTTTATTAATTTCCACCGGTATTTTCCATGAATCCGTTTTAGTAAAAGCACATAGCAAAGATAAAGGCAAAGTAACTCAGTAACAAAAATTAAAGGTATTCCTGAAAACAACTCAATAATTTTCACTGAACGCAGTGCAAATGATAAAGTGGAGAAAGTCTATTGTTTTGACTGCTACAGTTGCATAAATGTGACCTTGGATTTTAAAAAACCAACAAGTTAAAGTCAAGACGGTAATTTTTCTTGTTCTTTCCTGTTTGACGACGTAATTTAACTTGTTTGAAGTGTAGAAGAACAATTTGTAAAAAGGTTATAAGCGCAACGATGTATCATGTCTTAGCCTGGAGTTTTGTGAACTAGGTATTAAATAAAGAACAGATAGTAGAGAATAAATTCCTCTCACGAGTTACCAAAATAGCCTCCATGAGGGAGAAAAGGGAAAAAAGCTTCCAGCTCTAAGAGATTCCTCAAATCCCGCTTCAATAAACTTCTGTCTGCCCTAAACTCCAATTTTCCCTCTCCTAAAGTTGGCAGGTAAGACTTTATTTCTCGGTTACGACAAAGAAAGATTAAAGCCAACCTATATTAAGCACTGTGTATGTCTGGTATTTAATCAAGTGATGCTCTTCTCGAACAATGTTTTACGTTACAAAAAGAAAGTATAAACCTCAAAGGTAAAATTTACCCATCAGCTGGAAATGTATTTATAAGACACAAATCAATTGTAACATCATTTCTTGGGATCTGCAAGGTGAAAAACCTGTTGTAGGTCAATTCCTTTCATTTTGATTAACAATCCTTGCTGGTATCTATGTAAGGATCGTTCGGTTCTAATGTGGCATCAACTGGTTTTTGATTACATCGACATATTAACTATTTATTTTAATTATTAATGTATGATTCATCTCGATATTGTATTTTTCTTTATATCATTCCGACCTTAAAATATTACCTTTTAGGAATAGTTAACATATATAGACAATATTAGTAGAAGAGGGGTCATCCACACCTGATTAAGAATAGACCTTGTGAGGTTGACCCACGGACATTTATTTTTTGATCCAAGTCCACGTAAATGTCCGACATGCAGAGAAAGATTGATCGATGAGCCCCACCTAATAGAAAGGTGCAATTCCCTGGTTCCATATAGTGCATAGAAATGAATATATGTGACAACATTGAATAAGTAGGACGAAATGGTTCTTTTATTTACGTTTGAATATGATGGAAATAGTCTATTGAGTGTGAATATATTTATTAGCGTGAATGCGAAGTAGGAAAGATTCTAGATATGGTGTATGATGGAGTGAGTCGGTGTGCAATCCTTTTTTAAAAGATATTTCCTACTCCCATTAAGTTGTTTTCCAACGATCCAGATTTCGAGCCATTAGCTCATCATCAGGTTGAAGGATTTCTACAATCCCCCTACGACCGTTAAGTAGCATAGTTTTGTAACAGTTATGAAGGAATATCGAGTACTCCACCCCATAATTGAGGGAATGATATGTAAATAGAAGTAATGGGTTGAAGGATGGCTGGGTGGGGTCTAGGAATTGCATGCTGAATTTAACTAAAATTTCCAAATAATTTTAATCAGCACTTAAACATGTTTAAGAATGGTACCATGTACTGGTATACAGACGGATCTACAACGCAAGAAGGTACGGGGCAGGAGCGTTCGGTCCGCAACCAAATATTCAGAACCCATAGAAATGGACAAGTATCGTCCAAGATGAAGACAATTCAATCCGGATAAGTGGTAAAAATACAAGAATATAGCTATCATGCCAGATAACCAAACAGCCATCACAGGATAAGATCAAAAATCATTAGCTGAAAAATGGCGGTGAATTGCAAAACTAAACTAATTAAGTACACAGAACAAAATCAGCCCCTGCTTAATAACTGGACATTGGAAGTAGAACGCAACGAATAAGCGGATGTCCTTCCAAGGAAAGGAAAGTACCGCAATACTACCCGAGCCCCTTGTGGTATGGAAACATAGCATAAGACAGAATAATAAAGAGAAAATGAGGGAACAACGGAACTCAATCATGGACACAAACAAACCAAGAACCTTCTAACAAACGATGGAAAAACTGCGAATCCTAACATGACACTGCAAACTAAATGGGTATCTAAAAAAGAATGGCATAATCCAACAAGGCACCTGTAGATTCTGTAAAAGAGTAGAGGAGACACCTATTAACAAACCGTGGTTCTATACATGCTAGCAGGAGGAAGTGTTTCTGACGTAACCGCAGAAGAGATTCAATCAGTGAAACCGGACTTAATACTTAAGATCCTTGAGGAACTAAGACTTACCGGCGTACTTTATGTACAGAACGGAGCATACATTGGCTCTTAAATAGTGGAGTGACTAGTGAAGACTCACCCCGACTAATACTTTTATATATCTAACTGAATAATATACAACTTCACACGCTCCAAAATGGGACAACGTTTAAACGTTGCAGAGGACAGTGTACCGGCACGTTAAATTACACGCAGATAAACATGTATTATTATTTTTTACAGCAGAGATCTAGGAACACTCGGTGTGCCGGTATTTGTGAAAAAAACATTTGTAAGTAATGCAGGGGCGCTGGATTCGAACCCGGGACCTTTACCTTACAGTCAACAACATAAACCGTTGCGGCCACCAACGCCCCCTAAATGCATTATTATTTTAATCAATATATATTATTAGTTATCATAATTGAATATGCATATGGCAAAAAGAGGAAAAAATTCAAAATATATTAGGGTGAGATGAGGAGTCCAACTGGATCCTTGATCAAGCGATTAGAGCAGTTCATGACACTGCTTTTTTGTCTCAAACAAAACCTTAGATTAAAATTTTGATTGGTTAAAATGATTATTAATATTACAATAAATAAACCAAAATAACGAATCTTCGTTACATCAAACTTTTTGTTGTGTAACAATGAATGATTACTTCCGGTCGGTTCATTGTTACAGCATTAAAAAGGAAAGTTGTAATTTATTCCCCCTTCGGAAACGACGTCACTGAGGAAAGGGTTGTGATTGCCAGTAAGGATTATTCTCAGTTACCGGTTCGCCGAAGGGTGCAATCAGTCAATACAGAAAATAATTGATGAGCAACTCCATCAAATTAACTTGTCTCAAGATCGAGCAAACGTGTCAACATGACGCGCGGATGATCACATCCTTCCAATAGCACAAAACAGCATAATGCTTAAACGTCACTCACGTCTATCACCGACGTGTAATTGATGTCCTCGTCGGGCGGAACAGTGTTGAGCTTACCAAGTTTGGGCTGAGTACATTAGGAAAATATTGTTTAAAATATAGTAGTATAACATATTTCATAAGAGTTTTGAGTGTAATTGAAGTGTGATTTAACTTCGAAAAGATATTACTTATAATTTGATTTCACTAAAAAAACCAGTTGTTAAATAAAATTCTTAGGAACAGTAAACTGTGTTTTTTTTCTACAAGCTAGACAATATTTGTATTGGAATGGGAAAAAAATAAGAAAGAAAAAAGATAGATAGTTGGATAGAGAGGAGAGAGGGTAAGAAAGAAAGAAAGAGAGAGAGAGAGATAGTGAGAAGTGAGAGGGAGAGAAAGAAAGAAAGGGAGAGAGAGAAAGTGAGAGATGGACAGAGAGAGACAGAGAGAGAAAGGATTAAAGAAAGAAAGAGAGAGTGAGAGAGATAAAGAAAGGAAGAAATAAAGAAAGAGAGAGTGACAGAGATAAAGAAAGGAAGAAAGAAAGAAAGAAAGAGAGAGTGAGAGAGATAAAGAAAGGAAGAAAGAAACAAAGAGAGAGTGAGAGAGATAAAGAAAGGAAGAAAGAAACAAAGAGAGAGTGAGAGAGATAAAGAAAGGAAGAAAGA
>CM077102.1:6880598-6892328 GCA_039619505.1 Cimex hemipterus
AGAAAGAAACAAAGAGAGAGTGAGAGAGATAAAGAAAGGAAGAAAGAGAGAGAGAGAGAGAGAGAGAGAGAGAGGAGAGAGAGAGAGAGGAGAGAGAGAGAGAGAAGTAAGAGGGTGAGTGACTAAACGGGAACGAGTGTGAGTGTATGGGAGGAAGAAATGTATATATGCTGAACTGTATACTGGTAAAAGGAATCATAAATTGTTTTATTCCTGATCAGTTTCTATACTACCATTCACGGTTTATATTTTTTTATGACTAACGAAAAAATAACTTTCACTTTAACACACAACAGGTTTTTCACTAATGTATTATACTTAATAATAAATTTTAATTATAACTTTAAAATATTTAGAAAATGGTAATGTTGCAGTCAAATAGAAGGTTATATTTAAATTATTACTTTGACCCTTTTGAAATCAACATTTGAAATATGCACGTGACCATTTAGTTAAACCTGGCATAAAAATTTTAATGTTCAACTATATATCATACGTTCATGTTGTAGGTCATCAAATATTAAAAAATCATGTAATTTTACGAGATTTTCTTTCATTTTCTTGTCAAAATAACATGTGGAGTTTAGCGAGCATCTACACAGAAAAGAAATAATTTGCATGAGCACAAATATTTTGAATTTAAAATTTCTAGTACTCGATCGATTCATTTTTTTTTCACAACCTACATGTACAATCTACACCATGTTTATAAACCCCAAAACCTGGAGGCGATCTCAATAATGGCCGAAACTTTGGCACGATAAAGAAAATGATTTTCTGAAACCTACGTCACACCAGACCGCACCTCACGATCTCCAAATAATCATTAACTAACGGTCACTAAATACCACGTGTATAATATCTTATGAAACATTATTATAATTTATAGAACTGAAATCAGAATTTCTCATCCCCCCTGGTGGCTTACTTATTGTCATAGTCAAGGTTTCACTTTGTTAATTATTATTTAGAAATCGTGAGATGCGGTCTGGTGTGATGTAGGTTTCGGAAAAACATTTTCTTTATCGTGCCAACGTTTCGATCTTTATTGAGATCATCTTCAGGGACTGGGCTTTATAAACATTATTTAAATTTAATGAATACATGTGGGGTGTGGAAAAATGTGACTTTATACAATGGAATGAAAAAAACATTTTTTATATTCAATTAAAATGTTCTTCTCTCTCGAAGTGTTCGTTTTCTGTGTAATTCAGCCATTCTTGCGTGTTGTGTTGAGAGTGCCAGTGGGATATTGCTATTTTATGTTTATATACGTTGGATTTTGAAGGGGTGGGAAAGGAAGTCGGGATAGGAAGGCATTTTTGTACAAGGGGGCAGCATCTTTTAGATGAAAAGAGCCGATAATAGCTAGAAGGAACGATGAAAAGAGTAATAGGGAATAGAGAAAATGTTTTATAAGGCAATAAAAAAAGAAAACTAAATGATAAAACTATGAATAAAAATAAATTTTAACAAAACTTAACGACGGATAATTAAGTAGAAAATAATAGAGCAAGTGATAGCGAGAGAGACAGAGAGAGAGAGAGAGAGAGAGAGAGAGTGAGAGAGAGAGAGACGAACAGACAGACATTGTACATTAATTGCAATAAATAAATTGATTTTGAAGAGCTGGATCTCAATTTTGAATGATAAGCAAATTCAGCCATTGAATAAAACTATGTAAGAGAATGAACAAATAAAAATGATATATGGCACTCTCAACATGCAGGAATGGCACATTTACAAAGAAAACAAACCTTCGAGCCCTGATCTCAATAAAGCTCGAAACATTGGCACGATAAAGAAAATGTTTTTCTGAAACCTACATCACACCAGACCGCATCTCACGATTTCTGAATAACCATCAACTAACGGTCACTAATCACCACACATTTCACTTTGTCTAAAGACATAATAATTAAATAGCAACTACAGTATTATCAATATACTACAATATAGTATTTTACTGAAAAATACGTTTTTATCCCACGTTTTCGTTAAAAATACTGGCAAGAAAGAAACGTGTAACCTGTAAATAACAGAATACATCAAACGATCAAGTTATGAGACGTTAGATAAAATTAAATTAATGAAAATTAAATGAAACCTTGTTTTTGGATGGCAGGTAAACTTAATTCTTTGGAAAATCATTTTTCCCGTAAAAGTCATGTCGATGGTTAGGGAAACTACGTTTACGAGAAAAAATCCTATTCATATTCATAATTCAAACTCGCAGCCGAAGGAACGATCGATGCTGAAATACATCTGCGTTCGGTGTTTATTCAAAGCCAGGCAGCATCAGGCCTTATCTCTTCACGCTGAAAAGATATGTTTGTATGAACACGCCGCGTACGTGCCTCGTGGCCGAGTCATGCACCTGGTAAACAACTGCATTTTTATCTTCCGCCCGCCGCAGGCCGTAAAATTATGTGGTTAAATTGAGAGCATCTGCCTCTTCCCCAGGTATACCATATCAAACCATCCCAACACGAGATATCTCCAACCGGTAACAAAATATTTATCATCGGATAAAGCTAAGTATAAAAATATATTACTAAATATTCGTTCAGAATGCAGTATATTATAAAATATATTACAGAAAATGAAAACAGAAAAAGATAGATAGATAGATAGATAGAGAGAAAGAGAGAGAGAAAGAGAGAGAGCGAGTGAGAGTGAAGTTGACAAAAAGAGAGAGAAAAGAAAGAAAGAGACGCAAGAGAAAGAAAGAGATAGAGAGAGAGAAAGAAAAAAGAGAGAGAGCGAGTGAGAGTGAAGTTGACAAGAAGAGAGAGAAAAGAAAGAAAGAGACGCAAGAGAAAGAAAGAGATAGAGAGAAAGAAAAAAAGAGAGACAGACAGACAGACAGGCAGAGAGACAGAGAAAGTACATATATATACGCTGTTTCGGCGGCTTGCCGAATGAAATAAAATTAATTAATTAACTGAATAAATTTAAAAAATACAGGATAAAAGTTACGTCTAATTGCGAAAAAATCTGTGCTGAAAATAACATAAAGAGTAAATGAAAACCTAATAAAAATTAATTGTGGGGGGAATTGGCTTATGGAGGAAAACGGAGAAGGAAAAATCGCACTCACTTTATGGCTACTGCCCGACGACGCTGGGCAAGATGTCGGAGTTCATGTCCTCCTGTTCGTTGAAGCGAAATGCAAGTGTCGAGGGAAAGAAAAAAAAATGGTTCGGAGATATTGGCGTGGTCAAGACCTGATGAATGGTGGTCAGTATCGAGCCTGCCTCTCCTGGAGCAAAATGCCCGGCACAAACGTCGGCCCGGCCAAAACACGAGGTAGGCCATAAGCACAATCCCACGAAAGCCACAAGAATTATGAAAATGTAGAAATTTTCCTGGCGTTAACATCCGCATAAGAGGTTATTCTGGAGGAGGGAGTGAAATCAGTAGCCGACTTCATGCGAACCTCCGCGACCCAAAGACCCGAATCACACCATCAGGGCGGAGAAAGACATGCTCAATTCGTCCTATGAGCTAGACAAGGAGCAATGGTGATTCCTATTAGGAAGACGATGTTTCCAACTTCCAAAGCTTACTACCAGCTGTTGCCACAAGGAGAAGAATTAAAGCCGTAGGTTAGAGTTTGAACTACCCTACTGTTGGCTTATGCTTATTGGTTCTCCAAAACACATGCTGGTAATGCCGATCCTGGGTATCATCTTGGCGTCGAGCAGGATTTCAGGCCCGATTCCCACTGCTCTCTTTGTTGCTTAGCAGTTGTTTTAACCCGATACCCAAGTCAGCGGGACTGCGATGGCCGCGTAATGGTGGGTGTCCGTTTCGTATTTGCTACGCTAGTTTTTCTTGCTTCGAATCTTAGTGTAGGGGCCGCTTGAAGCTACTGCTGGATGCCACAACGATCTGTAGAATGTTCTCGCCCTCCACTCTGCAGCCCATCAGAGTAGAGTCCTTCCCTATATAAGCAGAGGCATCGCCTCGCTAGAATCAGCCTCGTCCGCGCGACGAGGCCTCACTCATCACTAATGGACAATATAAACAGACTCATTCATGCAACGAGTTCTTTACACATCACTAATGGGTAACATGAGAAGACTCGTCATTCCGACGAGCCATCACTAAAGGAACACCGTCGACGACAACAAGTGCTCGCAGCATTAGCCTGATCCCGCCTTCTAAACAGCCCACTTGGCCGTAAACGCCAAACACTGCTCTCGGTTATTGCTGCACCGCAGTACCTCGGCCACTGTGGAGTCAACCGACTTCAGCCAACGGATTATTCATGGTAATCACCACCAACGGCGCCACGCACACGGTCACGACCTCGATCCATCGTCACGGCTTCTCTACACAACACCGGCCCTTCTCAGGGCCACAAAACTCCCTGTCACTAAACCTAGCAAAGAAGATAGTGTTTTTAAAAGAATAATTCAAACATGCCTTAAAGATTGGAATACTCCTTCGTCGGCCACACCCAACAGGTAGTTAGACGTTCCGTCCTCCTGTAAGATACATGTAAGTAAGTAATAACTTGGCATTTTGATCCGAATTATGCACTGTTCATTGCCTTTGGTAAAATCGTTTTAAAATTAAGCTAAATGTAATCAATTGAGATATTTGATTAACTTTTGTAATATTATTTTATTGCACGTACACATTTTCTCTCTCTCCCTCTCTTTCTTTCTTTCTCGCGCGTTCCCTCACTCTTCCACTCAATTATCCACTCCTCTCTTCAAAGGGTAAAGTTTTCAGTCTCAAAGTAAATATCATTTGCAACTAGGCAAGGAAAAGCACGAAAGTCGCTCCAAGTAAGACAATAAAAAGGGACCATAATGGTTTCAAGAGGTACCGGCCAAGAAAACATTATTATTCTAGCCTTTCTTCCCCCGTCCTTCACTTTTTGACTTCTCTGCGTAGTTTGTAGCGTGGTCTTTTAAACAGTTGTTTTCTATTACTTCTGCAAGTCCATCGGCTTTGGACTACTTAACATCTATTCCAAAATTTAAAAGGAAGTCGTTTAGAAAATATTAAATTTGGGTCATGCGATACGCAAGTAGAAAAACTAAAACATTATTATTTAAAAAGGGTAAAATTTATAAAAGTCTATAGTTTTAAGTGGACTGTAAATACCGTTTGTAGAAATACATGTTATTAAAGATGTATTTATTATGAACTATCATCTTATTTTATACATATATTTAAATACTTTTGTCCGATAAAGTGGACTGTATGGATTTAAAATTAAAATAAAACAAAATGAATTATAAATAAACGATAAAACAGACTCACCTCCGGTAACGATAGTCCAGCTACCACCTCAACTGAGGTGAAGAGAGATGTAAGGGAGTAAATGGTCGGAAAAGACAGGAAACGTTTGGACGGGGACCTTTACCACGCTGATGTCACAGGAACTTCACCAACCGGAGCGATGGCAACGATAAATGCATAAAGCGTCGACAATGAACGAAACAAAAGAAACTAAGTTGGATCACGACTTTATAAAAATTACAACTGCTAAACACGACGAAGCCGGGAGCATGGCGGGGGTTTTTCCGAAATGTTAGCCCAGTAATCCTTATAGCGTAAACATGTTTTAACTGCTAAAACTCAAGAAGTTAAAAACTCTTCAACAAATTTAATTACATAACTCGATCTTTTGTTAATTGTTAAAAATCATTAACTAACGGTTACTAAACACCATATAAAACTTTGCAAATTTGATTATTCGAAAATCGTGAGATGCAGTCATGTGTCATGTAGGTTTCAGAAAAACATTTTCTTTATCATGCAATAGTTTGTAAATTTTAGGCCCTGACGATGGTCTCAATAAAGATCAAAACGTCAGCATAAAGAAAATGTTTTTCTGAAACCTACATCACACCAGACCGCATCTCATGATTTCCGAATATTTATCGATTAACGGTCACTATTCACCACACATTAAAATAGCCATTTAAAATTGAAGGTTGGTAGACTAACCTACATCATACCAGACCGCATCTCACGATTTCTGAATAGTTATTAAATGATGTTGTTACTTTGCTTTAATAATCATAAAAATCACATGAAAGTGTTTCAGACATCAACCAGTAATTTAAACAATCTTTTTTAAATCTCAGGCTCTGAAGATGATCTCAATAAAGATCGAAACGTTGACACGATAAAGAAAATATTTTCCTGAAACTTCATCACACCAGACCGCATCTTACGATTTCTAAATAATTATCGATTAACGGTCACTAATCACCACATATTAGCGTAAGGATAACGCACATATCTCGTTGTCGATCCTTGATGGAAAAAGGCTATAATTTATCTTTCACGGTAATTCGCCCTAATTCACTGAATAAGGTAAAGGGAGAATCCGCTTAGTAATCATTTCAATTGTATTTCGAATTCTCGTTATTCGATTGCGGCGCCAATTTAGCGTTGAGTAGGCCTATTCAGCAGTAAGAAAGCTGTTTGAATGACAATTGTCCTCAGAGGTGTACGGTTACAATTGAGCATTGTCTCAGATCCCTTCTACACTCATCACAGTCCAAGAAATCTAAAAGAGATCCTTGACCGCCTACCGTTTTTCGCTCGTGTAAACTGTGCATTCCGACTCTGCTTTACTTGGCAACCTTGAATGACTACTTCAATTTTGAACAACGAAAAACGAATTAATTTAG
Source organism: Cimex hemipterus (assembly GCA_039619505.1). Classification (NCBI taxonomy): domain Eukaryota; kingdom Metazoa; phylum Arthropoda; class Insecta; order Hemiptera; family Cimicidae; genus Cimex; species Cimex hemipterus. The sequence continues at coordinate 6,887,261 of CM077102.1, forward strand.
AGGGAGAATTAACTATATATTTGATGTATTCGGTGGGTTGAATTTTCTCTTTTCATTGGTCAAGGGAAAGCCTAAAGAGACGAAATACCGTGCAGACCAAAACCTTTGAAATGAGGGCTTTCTGTAAATACTGTGGAAAGAGGCCAGAACTTTCATGTGTACAGCCAACTTTTGTGTGCCGATGTGATGGGGTAAACAACCAGTTTCAATGTTGAACACATGGCAATCAGACTGAAGTTATTCCTATCCAATTATATATTAATTCTCTTTTGAAAAACAACGTCAAATACAATTTTCAATAAACGCCATACATCGTCAGAACTCGCTTTAAAAAGCAAAACGAAATATGTATATCTATATGTGTCGTAGATTTAGGATGATCGAGAGACAGACGGATATTTCAAAGGCTTGATCATCCGTCAGGGTCGCCTTTTCTTTTGAATACGTCATTGAGTCCATAAAAAAGAAATGTGGGTCTTGCAAAACAACGGTTATTAACTGCAACAAATTACGACATATGACAAAAAAACTAATGGGAAAACTAAAAAGGTTGGGGAAGTTAGTGTATGCGTGGGATCGAGGTCACGATAGCTCAAGTGTTAGAGCAGCGACATATCTAGCCAAAGGTTGTGGGTTCAAATCCCGATCGGGCGATTGACTTTATTATCTCAACTCAAAACCCCACCTTTTAAATTTTCCCTTCTCTTTGCCATTTTTGAAGGTTTTTTAAATTTTATTTGTCGCCGAGAATCAGATACATTACATGAAATTTGAAACATGGCAAAATTAGAAAAAATTCCAAAGGTGGGGTTGAGATGGGAAGTTAAGTGTCCGAGTGGCTCAGGTGGTAGAGCAGCTGCGTGTCTAGCCGAAGGTCGAGGGTTCGAATCTCGCTCGTGATACTGACTTTTTTTATTTCAACTAAAAACCCTACTTCCCTCCTTACACTAAATAAAATTTAAAATATATATTTAAAAATTATTATAACATCCACCTGAAAGCATTGCCAAACGTAAAATCATCATTATAAACTCTCGTAAAATTTTGTCGTTGTGTTTTGTCTTAAATAAACTAATTTTAGTTCAAATAAAAATACAGTAAAATATGAAAAACTTTTTAAATAACTTCATGGATTTTACAACGTTCTAAAAATAAACAAGAAGAAAGTTGTTTTATGCAATTCGTTGAGGACTCGGTTCGGTTCGGATTATTAGCGGGATTTAATTAACTAAAGTAAACTGTACTTTTAAGAACGTTATTATTAATCAACAGAGATAACATAATTAAGTTTAGGCTTTTTACATAAATAGACAAAAAAGGGACAAGAAAAAGGGGATGTAATGGTGCCACAATCGGGCGGGAGTTATTTGAAGTACTTCCTCAGCTTCACCATCCCGCCAGCCTCGAAGCACTTTCGTCAGTCCATCCTGCGATTGCTCCTCAAGCTGACCAACCGGCAGAGCAGCCAACTTGGAGATAGGCCTTTTTTTAGTATCCATAGACAATCCTGACAGTCCTCTAACAGGTCCAGGATGAACTTCGATAATCCTGCTCTTCTTCAACCACGAGTCGTTCCAAGAGTTCCCAGTCATCAACACAAATTGTCTGATAGAAATGATCAATGATGCTGTGTGTGGTTCAATCCTTTTTCAAAAAGCAAGTTCCTACTCACAGTAAGAAGTCGTTCACTTAATGAAGAGCTAAAAGGCTCAAAATCCGGATCGTAGCAGAACAACTTACTATGAGTAGGAACTACCTTTTTAAAACAAGTTGTCTAATTTAAAGTTGTCAGATTTAATTAACTAAAGTGGACTGTATTTTTAAGAAGGTTATTATTAATCAAAAGAGAGGACAGAATTAAGTTTAGGTTTTTCACATTAAAAAATTAGTCAAAGGGTTACGCAAACAAGAGGATGTAATGGTGTCAGCCTGGCAGTAGCAATTTGTAGTAAGACTTCAATACAATTAAACTATAAACCCGAATTTTAAAAAATTTATTGACAAACCTTTAGGCTGTAATGCCGTGCTTGAACAAACTAATATCGTTAATAAACATAGTAACCAACTCAAAACACATACTAGGTTTCAACAAAATCATTAATATCTCACTAGCACTCTCAACGGGGGAAGGAGTAGCCGAGTGGTTAGAACGACTCTCTGCTAGTAGATCCCTTGGTCGTGGGTTCGATCCCCACCGCTTCTGTAATTCTTCTGACGCCTAAGTAGACCGGTGGCCGCAATTGAAAGAACTTGACACGGCACTCATCAATACAAAGAGCATGACCCGATCTCAGCGACCCTGAATTTGGTCCCAACCCCCTTCAAAAATGAGTTTCTTCGATGAAAGAACATTGGTACAATGGGGGCTCAAGTTCATATTCATGTTCCGAGCCCTCAAAAATATGGAGCCAGGGATATAGTAGAAATAGTACAATAAGCTGAACAGCTGCAGAGCCCAGGAGGAAACGCCTCCAGTCTTTGGTATCTATAAAAAAACCCTAAAATTTTGATATTGTGTACATCATTGAATAAATTCATATTAATATCTTATACATATTTGTGTAGCTTAAACAATATTTATAAATTCTAGGCCCTGAAGATGATCTCAATGAAGATCGAAACGTTGCCACGTTAAAAAAAATGTTTTTCTGAAACCTACATCACACCCAGACCGCATCTCACGATATCTGAATAATTATCGATTAACGGTCACTGATCTCTACACTTAGTAATTATTTTTAGTCGAGAAATTCAATGAAAGTCAGCGCCCTACACGACCATTCGTAAGTTGATTTTCAGTCATAGGTACACTTTTTGTCAGGAAACTTAGAAAAAGCAGGTCCACACTTTTATATTTCACAAAAGGTCACGAACAAGAAAGGAATACACAGGCCAACCAGCGAGGATCAGGTTGGAAAGCTATAAAATAATGACACAAAAACATTGGTGATAACGAATTTAAAACTTGTATGCCATTAAGGATCCGTTATTGGATGTATTATTTTTGTGCCAATGTAGCCACAGTAGGTTTCGAGGCTTAAAGAATTCATACTCGTTCCTATTTTAGCCGACATATCCACCCACTCATTATTTCTATTGACTTCTGCCAGGGATTCCATCCAATCTCATACACTTTTCTGCTTTTATCTAGCATAAGGCTAAAGCCTTAAGTGTTATCTGTCAGAGAAGATAGCTGTCTTCTAAAAATGTGGGTTTCAGAAAAACATTTTCTTTATCGTGCCATGTTTCGAGCTTTATTGAGATCATCTTCAGAGCTGAAGTGTTTGTCTTATATTTGCCATCCTGTGAGAGTGTCCATGGCACAACATTCTCAACTCGATACGCAAGAATGGCGAGATGAAAATGATCTCAATAAAGATCGAAACGTTGGCACTATAAAGAAAATGTTTTCCTGCAACCTACATCACACCAGACCGCATCTCACGAATTCCGAATAACCATAGACGAACGGTCACTATTTACCACATCTTATTAAAGATTAATTAATTGATAATAATTTACTTTAACAATTACAGAAGCAGAGGGCCGGACATTTGGTCTGCACAAATTCAGAAAGGCACAATTCTCGGAAGTTAATATTATCATATTTATGTAACATTATTACTCTGGTATGAGAAACAGAACAAGGTAAAAGGTAAATAACATTCTTCCCGAATTAGCCATTTTCAGAAAATAATAATCGAGAAATTGCCTGTAATTTTCTTTATGTCAAGTGAAATAGATTTCCAAAACTAGAGATATAGAAAACGACCAATGCATTACTAGCATCTGGGTTCAATATTTAAGTAATAATACTTTTGAATTGTTTCGATGTACAAGGTTTTGGTGAGGTATCAAAAGAAAAGTTTTAAAATAGATATATGGTAAAATGAATAATTATTCGGAAATCGTGAGATGCGGTCTGGTGTGATGTAGGTGTCAGAAAAACATTTTCTTTATCGTGCCACGTTTCGATCTTTATTGACATCATCTTCAGGCCCTGGGATTTACAAACATTGCTTAAATTTGAGGATAAAAGTGAATTAATACAATTCAAAAAATATTTCTACTCATTCAAAGTGTTTGTTATTTGTGTGTATTTTCTGGTTTGATTGAATAAAAAAAATTTTTTTTCATCGTATAAATTTTTTCCACACCCCACATGTATTTGTTAAATTTAAGCAATCTTTGTAAATCCCAGGTCCTTGAAGAAGATCTCAATAAAGATCGAAACGTTGGCACGATAAAGCAAATATTTTTCTGAAATCTTCATCACACCAGACCGCATCTCACGATTTCAGAATAATCATCCATTAACACTAATCAAAATTACTAATTACCACACAATAAACATAGCATACTCTCAATAATAAAATACTTCCATCATGTCGAATTATTAATTAATTAATTGTCAGATTCAAAATGGCTAACTTTTCATCAAAATTATTATTCCATAGGCAGTAGGAGGCATTATTTTTTAATCTGTAATTGTTAAAGAGTTTTATTTGATTGAAACCATTAAGGATTGGATAGGACAATTTCATAATTGATTGCCGGCGAACAAAGTTAGACATCGGTTATAGAATCCAGCGGTTGTGCAGTGTGCAATTAAGTGGAGAAGGTCTAAGTAGTTGTAAGTTAGCCACGGAGGAGCGGCTGTCTATCGTTATTTGGTGGCTGACGGGAATGTAATTTAGAAGGCGCTCCTGTCAGAAGAACCACAGACAGTGATTTGCTAACCCAGGATCCAGGGAATTCTTCCACACTTTATTACTGATCCTTTTGTTTGTCCTCTGTCAACTAAACGACCCCTTCCAACGGCTAATCCTTCCTTCCCAGCTGGTATCTCTCTTCTGACGTCTTCATTTGTTCCTCGACGACAGACAACACGAATGTCTTCCAACACAAGAATTTTTCATTTATGCCGGCTACTAACAAACATCTTTGATATTAGAAAACGGTTCTGAGAGTTATTATTATGTCTATCAAAATATCGGAACATCGATCAGTTTTAATCTCTCTCTCTCTTTCTCTCTCTCTCTCTCTCTCTCTCTCTCTCTCTCTCTCT
>CM077102.1:6892728-6948593 GCA_039619505.1 Cimex hemipterus
CTCTCTCTCTCTCTCTCTCTCTCTCTCTCTCTCTCTCTCTCTCTCTTCTACTCACGCTACCTACCTCTCTCTTTCTCTCTTTTTCTTTCACTTCTCTGACAAGGCACGATAAATGTGAACTTCAATATACTACAAGGAATTATCCTACATGACAAATTAAACAAAAATTATCTATTGCCCAAAGTCTATTTCTCGATTGTATTCGAGATATTCACATTTCGGGGTTTTTGTAGTTTGAGCAACTTTTCTGTACCTATCTGTCAGTATTTACTGAACTAAGAAAATCTTACGTAAACTTTGGATACTCTTAAAAGTTTATTTTTGAAATCTAACTCATTTTGTTATTTTGTGTGCTTACAGCTCAACGAAAAATGTGTCGAGATTAGTGACCGTGAATCGATAATTATTATCCGCTTGCCGGCGAGCTCGATGACTCATTCTCACAATAATTATTCGGAGGGCGTGAGATGCGGTCTGGTGTGATGTAGGTTTCAGAAAAACATTTTCTTTATCGTACCAACGTTTCGATCTTTATTATGTCACCAGACCGATCTCACGATATCTGAATAAATACTAAGTGAAAAACTTGAATCTTATAAGGTATGTTCTTGCCATTGATGCAATCCAATTTATCAAAATCACAGTGAAATTATACTATTTTGAGATCGTGGGGATATTATGGAAAAATTAAGGTTTTGAATTGAGATAAAAAGTTAGTGTCACGAGCGGGATTCGAACCCACGACTTCCGGCTAGATACACCACTGCTCTACCACTTGAACCACTCGGACACTAACTTCCCCGCTCAACCACACCTTTTGAATTTTTCCTCCTTTTTGTCATTTTTCAAATGCCGTAATCTATTTGATACTCGGCGACAAATGAAATGTCCACGGAGATTTTTAGTGAATGTATACTTCATTTTAACTTAAATTCACAAGTTTTCGTGGTCCGCTTCACCAATTAATATATTTCAATTAATTAAAGTTTTTAGTTGAGGTAAAAAAGTAAGTGTCACGAGCGGGATTCGAACCCACGATGTTCGGCTAGGTACGCCATCCTGTAATCCATATGTGGATGGAAGTCACGATAACTCACAGATGGTTGTTTTTTCTAAGAAGAAATACTCTAACTTTTATTTTGTTTATTATAAAATAAAATCACTTCATTCTGAAAAAAAAAAAAAAAAAAAAAAAAAAAAAAAAAAAAACGGGGAATATTATCGAAATTAAGTGAAGGTTGTAAAGGTCAAGTAATTTAATTTTTGAAATAAAGAGGAAACATGTTAAATCGTGAGAAAAATCATTAAAATCAATAAGTTCACTAATTTCGTGGTCCGCTCAATTAATATATTACAATTAATTACCGTTTTTAATTGAAATCCATGGCACGAGCAGGAAAAATGGCAAAAAGGAAGGATAATTCAAAAGGTGGTGTTGAGATGGGAAGTTAGTGCCCGAGTGGATCGAGGTCACAATAGCTCAAGTGGTAGAGCAGCGGCGTATCTAGCCGAAGATCGTGGGTTCGAATCCCGCTCTTGCCATTGACTTTTTTATCTCAACTAAAAACGTTAATTATTTGCATTAAAATCAATGTAGAGACATGATAATAACTGAAGTACATGATTATTTGGTACAGCATCAAACTTCCTCCATTATTAAACAATACGCCCGTTATTGTTCGTAATTCTTAAAAAATTGATGACCAAATAACGAATTCGTCTGCAAAATGAGAACCTATCAAAAATTTTATTGAATTGAAGGACAAACCTAAAACTAGCATTAATCCTCGTGGGCATGATAGCTCCTTTAGGTCCTTCGGGAAATTGGTACTTAGTCTGATATGTTGCAACGTCCGACACTTAACCGCTGGTGGTTTTAGCATCGGGGTGAGGCGTTCTCTTTTAATTCATTTAGAACCGATAGGGGCATCGTTTCTTATTGCCAACCATTCATGGGTTATTCAGAAGCGCCAAAACGTTCAAGTTGGAAAGAATCACAATTTTCTATGCAAAGATTGCTTTTGATATTTAAAACCATCCCTTTTATTGTTTCCTTGCATTCCTCGGTCATTTTTTCTAAAATTAGTTTTAATCAGCAATAAAAGATCAAATGTTTAAATATTAACATCATTTTATGGCCAAAGTCAGTTTTTATATTTTAAGGGTAAGCAAAGCATTGGCTATTCTTTTGACTGTTCGTCACTTTCTTTGATAAGGAAGTTATTAATTTACATCATTTTTCCCGTCCATTTGAAATCTATTGTCTCTAAACTTGTATAATTTCTTTAAATATATATTAATTATTAATGATTATTCAGAAATCGTGAGAAAAACAATTTCTTTGTCGTGCCAACGTTTCGGTCTTTATTGAGATCATCTTCATACCTGGGTTGTTTTTGTTTTCCAGGGCCGTTGGATTCGAACCCGGGACCTTTACCTTGCAGTGATGAACGCCGTGTCAATGCCTAAACCGTTGCGGCCACCGAAGCCACCCCCCCAGGGCCTGAGCTTTACAAACATTATTCACTGTTTTCGTGGTCCGCTCGACCAATTAATATATCACAATTAATTACGGTTTTTAGTTGAGACGAAAAAAAGTTAATGGAACGAGAAAAGGATTCGAACCCACGACCTTCGGCTAGATACGCCGCTGCTATCTAATATGACAAGAGGAGGGAAAATTCGTAAGGTGAGGTTGAGATGGGGAGTTGATGTCCGAGTGGATCGAGGTCACGATAGCTCAAGTGGTAGAGCAGCGCGTATCTAGCCGAAAGTCGTGGGTTCGAATCCCTCTCGTGCCATTTTTTTCGTCTCAACTAAAAACCGTAATTTACAAACATTGTTTAAATTTAACAAAAACACGTAGGCGGTGGAAAAAAGTGAATTTATACAATGCAAAAGAATATTTTTTTATATTCAATCAAAGTAAGTTTTAGCGTAATTCTTTTCTATTAAAATCTAATATAGATTTTGCATTTTTTTTCTGTTATGTACTATCACTAAGTATTCTATTACTAGTGGTGGTTTTTTATAGGTGGAAATAATGAAACTTTGGATTTCAGCTCTATATGTCTGTAGGTCTAGAAATGTTATGCTATTTTTCTTCTAGACTGGGTTTTCTTAGATTAGCTAAAGAATATATTGGGTTGTCCGGAAAATAATGCAGGATTTTAAGTTTTCATTAAAAAAAAATCTATATAAAATATTCTGTTTACGTTTACAGGATTACTCATTTGTATGAATGTCAACACTTATTAATCCTCTTCCAAATGATATTGTTTGTTTACCTCTGTAGCATTCCGCTACTTGGAAATAATTCAGTCATCCTTATAATGTCAAAGCGAGAATTTCGTACGATTTTCTTTTACGAGTTTAAACTCGGCCGAAGCGGAGCCCAAACGGCTAGAAACATTAACCAAGTTAATGAGTGCACTGTGCAAAGGTGGCTTAAAAAATTTCGGGAGGGAGATTTCAGCCTTGAAGATGAAGAAGGTCGTGGAAGGCCTTCCTCTCTTAATGATGATGTTCTGCGATCAGTAGTGGAAGAAAACCCCAAAACAACTGTTCGAGAACTTGCAGAGCAACTCAAAGTCAGTAAAACGACCGTCGCTGACCACCTCAAGGCGATTGGAAAAGTGAAAAAAAAAGGTAATGGTTACGGTATGGTGGGCTTCATTTGGTTTAATACACTACAGCTTCTTAAATCCTGGCGAAACCATCAATGCTGAATCATACTGTAACCAAATTAATACCATGCATCAGAAATTGGCAGTAATGAAGCCCTCTTTGGTCAATCGGAAAGGGCCCATTTTGTTGCATGACAACGCTCGACCACATGTGTCACGTGTAACGTCACAAAAATTATTGGAGCTTGGCTATGAAACTTTGCCTCACCCACCCTACTCTCCGGACCTCTCGCCTACTGACTACCATTTTTTTAGACACCTGGACCACTACTTACAACACATAATATTCAAAAATCAAACGGAACTGGAAAATGCATTTATTGACTTTATCAATTCTAAAAATTCTGAATTCTACTCAGACGGAATTAATAAGTTACCAACACGTTGGGAGAAATGTATTGAGAGTATGGGAAATTATTTTGATTAAAGAACATTGCTTTAAAGTAACTAGTTTCTTTTTTTTTGTTTAATACCAAAATCCTGCATTATTTTCCGGACAACCCAATAAAACTTTATGCAGCCAGTATCAGAATTTAATTTCATATTTAGAGGGCAATAATATTCAAAAAGAGCGGAAAAAAATTAAGAAATATAAATTAATGACCGCCACATGAGAGAAACAGTCCTACCGTAGATGTGTCAAAACTGAGTTGGTTTGTACAATTTTATTAACTCCATTACAGTTCGTGGTCCGATGGTGCAATTAACATTTTTTAGTTAATTAATATTTATGAAAGTTATTGGTTTAGAGAAAAAAGTCAGTGTCAAGAGTGGGGTTCGAACCCAAGGTCTCGGCTATATACGCTGCTGCTCTACCACTTGAGCTAACGTGACTTCGATCGTCTCTGGCTCTAACTTCCCATCTCAAGCCCACCTTGTTTTAATTTTCTCTCGATTTTTGCCATTTTTCAATTTTTTATCTCAACCGATACTTTTCATAAATATTAATTACTTGAAGTTATTAAATTCACTAATTTTCGTGGTCGACGTGACCAATTAATATATTTCAATTAACTAATGCTTTTAGTTGAGATAAAAAATTAGTGTCACGAGCGGGATTCGAACCCACGACCGTCGGCTAGATACGCCGCTGCTCTACCACTTGAGCTATCGTGACTTCGATCGTCTCTGGCTCTAACTTCCCATCTCAAGCCCTCCTTTCCCCCCCTCTCCTTTTTGCCATTTTTCAATTTGTTATCATAACCAATACTCTTCATAAATATTAAATACTTGAAGTTATTAAATTCACTAGGTTTCGTGATCCGCTTCACCAATTAATATCTTTCAATTAATTAACGTTTTTATCACCGACCGTAGTGAAATAGGCTAGAGATAGAAAGTGATGAGGCCCTGGATTTAAATCACATAAGCTGGATATGTATAATATATACAGTTGTAAATATAAAATAAATTAATCACAAATGATTTTGAAATTGAATGATTTTGTTAAAATTCAAATGAAAATGCCTCTCTAAAACGAAAAATTGAGTGAAAAAATCCCTTCGGTGTATGAAAGTAAAAAGTTATAAAACTAAATTAAAAACCTTTGGTTACGACACCTCCTCTTGCTGTACAAATTATAATCTTCTCGGCGTGTTAATTATTAAGCCTTTTACCTTGTCTTGACAAATTTCATTACAACTCTCAACTGATGTAACTTTCAGCCTAAGGTCGTAGGGGAGTTTTTTTTTTCGTTTTACACAACGTCCGGGCTCGTCTCAAAAGTGCTCAACTGTTTAAAAATATTTGTGCAACACATATATTGCGTACATTTTACTTCTAATTATATACATTTATACAATTGGAATTATTGTATCGTTTAATGATAAACCGACGCGCAATGATTTGTGTATGTATTTACTGTTTATTAGGAAGAATAATAATGCATGGAGGAAAAAATAATGGTTTCATTTTTCAACGGCGCAACTGAAAAAAACACTAATTAAATTAATAAAGAGCAGACTCTACAAAAATGGGGAATTGCTGCGTTTGCAAGACGTGAGAAAGAAAGCAAGATGAAGAAAAAGAAAATTTACGAGAGCGCCAGCTATAACACTGATGTTGTTGGCTCTCAAACTTTCTATAAACTCGTTTAATAAATGGAGAATAATAATAGTTATCTGCAAAACGATATCATTAATTTTCAACTGTGAAACACCTCTATGAATTGCAAAAATAATAAAAAATTTCCAAATTGCGAATAAATTTGGACGCCATTAAAATGATAAACTGTAACATAATTCCATTTTTTGCTATCGCGTGCTAACACTTTACCTTCAAACCAAAAATTACACAATTAAAATGTACTGATTAAAAAATCAATATTTTTTAAGATTAAATGCTCAACAGTCAACAAATCGATTTTTATTTATGGTTTGTTTGTCAAAAATTAATATTTTTATGGATGTATTTGTGGATGGAAATTGGCACCGGGTTGAATCGCATTTTATCCAGTACTGCGAGCGTTTATATTGACTGTCAATTAAACTAACAAATAAATCAATTGGTTCTTTGTTGAAGAAGTTAACTTTTTTCAAACATCAATATTTAGAAGTATTCAGAAATCGTGAGATGCGGTATAGTGTGATGTAGGTTTCAGAAAAACATTTTGTTTATCGTGCCAACGTTTTGATCCTTATTATTTATTTAGAAATCGTGAGGTGTGGTCTGGTGTGATGTAGGTTTCAGAAAAACATTACCTTTATCGAGCCAACGTTTCGATTTTTATCGAGATCATCTTCAGAGCCTGGATTTACAAACATTGTTCAAATTCACCATTTGTCGTGGCCCGTGCGACCAATTAATAACATTCGATTAATTAAGGTTTTATGTCGAGATAAAAAAGTCAGTGTCACGAGGCTCGAAGGAAATGAGTGGACAGGGCTTGACCAGTATGGTTAGGATGATTCGAAAGGTTGGTATGGAAGGTGTGGAATCTGGATCAGATTAGTTCGTTGACAAAAGGAAAGTTGAGGTCTTTGTGATAGTGAGGTTAGTGGCATAATGAGATGTTTTGACAATTTGTCTAAAGACTTTCGATTGTAAGGACTGGATGCGATGGGCATTGGAAGGCTTGGTAGTGCCCCACAATTCCACTCCGTATGTCCATATTGGTCTTAGTGAAGTCTTGTACAGGGTTAGCCTTGTCTTAATTGTCAAAGTCGATTTCGGTCTTAAAAAGTCTTCGTAGTAGTCCAAGTCTTGTGCTAGGTTGCTGGGGATTCCAAGTCAGTCTGCTGTCCAGATATAGCCTCAGATATTTGACTTAAGTGGAAATGGTATCTCTTTGTTGTTGATGTACAATAAGACAGCTAAGACCGCTTTTTCAACGTAAAAGTGCTTTTTTCGTCGTTAAGTCTTGTGCTCCATTTTTTACACCAGTATTCGATAAGCTCAAGGTGTTCCTGGAGGGTGGATTGTAGTTAGAAAATAGGATTGCGGTGTCGTCCGTGTAGGCGATGATAATAGAGTCAGGATGTTTTGGTAGGTCAGGGTATAAATGGATAGGACAGGACCAAGAATACCTTGCGGTACATCGGCCTGTGACTGTTTGACTTTCGAGAATTCATTACCGCACCTCACTCTGAAATATCGACGGTTAGGTAGGATTATAATAAAAGGTAATGAGAGGATAGGAAGCGCTTATATTTAAAAAGGATGCCTGGCTGCGTCTAAGTACGCGCCCAGGTAATAATACTCCTGAAAGAAGAATTTGAGAATATAAAAAATGCACAGATTTACATACCGCCAGAAAACCAGGCAGCTGTAACGCTTATCTTGTCAATTCCAATGTTGTTTGAGATTGCCTAAATTTCCTAATGACACTGCGAAAGCAAAACACGATTACCGTAAAGTTGGTTTGCCGGACAGGAAGGCATATAAAGAAATAAACAGGCTGAACAATACGCAAAAAAAAGCTGCAAACCTCACATCAAAATAGAACCGGCATCAATACTGGGTGCGTTTGAATGATGAGTAAGCTAGAAAGAAAAAATGGCTTGAGAAAGAAAAACTCGAGCACTGGGCAAAAACACGGCAAGCTAAGAGATTCTTAAATCTTTCTAAAAGGAAGACAAAGAAAATTTTTCCTCTCAGCAGGCAGGATTTGAGAAAAAATGTAGGCTTATTTACTGGCCTCCTACCTCTTAACTTTCCCCTAAAGCTTCAGTTCTTTTCTTCCACAATTTCAAATTATTATGCGGTGTACTGTTATCCTTATTCATTCATATTCTATTCCCAACTTGAGTCTATTTTCTGACAAATAGGTTACAAATTTATCGCTGGGGCGACTTTAGCGAAGAACACACTATATGTGGCTTATGACCGTCATTTCAAAAACAATGCCTCGCTCTTCTCAACTACAATTACTTATTCTCCGATTAATCAACCGACTGTATATAATTATGCACAGTAATATTTGCACAATGTACATTTTCATTTAATTTAAAATTCATTTATGCATTGTTTACGCTTTTGATACCAACTAAACGTTGACTTTACCATCCTGATGCATTTGTAAACAATTCTGAAGAATTATTTATGGCCCGAGTTGTTCACATTGAAACCACTTGTTTTAAAATTAAAAAGATTTTTACGAATTGTTAAATTATTTTAGTGATATTCATTCAATCTAATGTGTATTGAAGAAGCTAATTAAAAAGATATAATTAATTAAAATTAACAAAGTTAAACTGAATAATTAAATCCATCACAGTCCGTGATCCGATTGACCAATTAACATTTTTCAATTAATTAATATTTATGTAAGGTATTGGTTGAGATGAAAACGTCATCGTCAAGAGACGAGATTTTCTCACAAAATCTCACTGGCACTCTCAACACGACACGCAAGAATGGAACAAATACATAGACGACAAACCTTTGAGCCCTGAAGATGATCGCAATAAAGATCGAAACGTTTTCAAGATAAAGAAAATATTTTTTTTTTTTGCAATCTACATCACACCAGACCGTATCTCACGATATCTCAATAATTAAAAAAAAAATTAGTTTATCTCGTATTTTGTTTGAACAATGTAATTTTCAATTCAATTAAAAAGTGGATTAGATGATTTTACTGGTTTTTATAATTGAATTTTTGAACTTCGTTCATTGTTGAGTCGTTTCACGCATGGAAAAACGAATGACTGTCATGATGACGACGTCGTCACGGTTGGCCATCGTTACTCGGTTGACTCATCCAGCATGTGACTCACTCAGACACTCTTGAAAATCGGTTGTCAAGCGTCGTTACCCATCAACTAGAACAGCCCTAATAAATATACAAGAGCTAATCCTTGCTTTTTTAATCTCCAGCATCGATTCGAGTAGATTAACTGACGTCCCTTTTGTAAGATTAACTTGAAGGAAGGGACGGTTTTGATTTCTCGGTCCTCAACACCTTGAACATTTCCTGTTCCTATTGAATATTCAGTAATTAAAAAGAAGGATATATTATTTCTGACACATTTTCATTTAATTTAGCATTACTGATAACTTTCAATTAATTAAGGCTTTTAGTTGAAATAAAAAGTCAGCGTCAAGAGCGGGATTCGAACCCACGATATTCGGCTAGATACGCTCGTGAAACTAACTTTTTTTGATCTCAACTCAAGTTTACCTTCACTAAAACTCGCCATGGCCATTTCATTTGTCCCCAAGAATTAAATAGATTACACGACATTTAAAAATGGCAAAAAGGAGGGAAAATTTAAAAAAAAAAAAAGTGGGGTTGAGATGGGAGGTCACGATAGGGCAAGTGGTAGAGCAGCGGCGTAATTAGCTGACAGTTGTGAGTTCGAATCCCGAATTTGGTGGTCTAATTTACGGGGCAGATAAAATTCAGGAATCATGTCGGCATTGGTCGGGTAGGTTTCATGAATTTTGATTGGTCCAATAGTTAAGCATTGTTCCACAGTTCCCTTTTATCATATAGTAATAAAGTATTTATTTTAGTTATGTCTACCTATAAGCTTATTTAACCAAAACAAACTATATATATATATACATACATTACAGAAACATAGATGTCTGGAAACATTCACTCCCCCAGAGTACTCAATATTCTTCGAGGCGAGGGTATAAGCAACCTCTTCCTTTCACGCTAATAAATTATTTTTACTCTCCAGACGTCATACACTCACCCCAGAGTACTTGATATTCTGCGGGGCGGGGAGCAACAGAAATAATTCTATATTTTAATTGTCCATTATTATTCACATAACATACTATGTTATTTTAAATATTATATAAATGTATGTTTTTACAGAGATTTTTCAGATTATTGCCAGACTAGGTAGATCGGTATAAGGTATGACTAAAATGGGAGCTAATTATTTCGCAGACCTCAGTAAAAGTTCACAATTTTATTATCATTTTTGTCCGTCGTTCTTTTGCAAGGTCGTTTAATTTATTTGGACGCCAATATTTTTTTATGTAAGCGTACATCAACCTCAAAAAATATTTTTTAAACTGCTCTACAGAGTACGAACAATAACAAATCATTAAATTACTGGCTACATAAAAATAAGTAATTTTTTTCAATTCCTGGGATAGTTAATTTAGATTATTAACAATTAAGTACTCACAACAACGGTTTGCTGTAAGCATTCAAGATGTTGATGTGAAGTTTTAAGGTTCAGGATGAGTATCATAAAAAAAGTTATTTATATTTGCAAATTTTTTTCTAGTATGTATTGATTCCGCATTCACTAGAAACTCGATAAAAAGGGACGAAAATATATGCTGATTGCATGCTGTTCTCGGAGTGAGCATTGGCATGAGGAGAATTAATGGCTTTAGGAGGGACAAATTTAGGCGCTGCCATTAAACCGATAGGTACCTTGAATGGGTAGATTATATGATGAAATCCGTTGTTTACCCAATTGTGTTGTTAATGGTGGATAATGATTTGGCTTATTTCGACAGGTTTATGTCTTGCAATATACTTGTTCGTGGCATATGAACCTTCACAACGAACGGAACATTAACGAAGGGCGGTATTTTTATATTAGTGGAGATGGTTGATTGATGTTTTATAAAAATTCACAACTGCAAATACAAAGTTGAGCTTATTACTTTTCGAGTCAACAGGCAATTTCAGTTTTTGTAATTTGCAATTAATGTGCGGTGATTAGTGACAGTTAATCGATAATTATTTAGAAATCGTGAGATGCGGTCTGGTGTAGGTTTCAGGAAAACATTTTCTTTATCCTCCCGACGTTTCGAACTTTACTGATATCATCTTCAGACCTCAGAGTGTTTGTCTTCTGTGTAACTGCCATTCTTGCGTTTTTGATAGTGGCGGCACCACCAAAAGGAGGGAAAATTTGAAAGGTGGTGTTGAAATGGGAGGTGAGTGCCCGAGTCGAAGTCATGATAATTCAAGTGGTAGAGCTGCGGTGTATCAAGCCGTCATTCCCATCCTGACAACGTACCACGTCGCCTCAAACCGACGATGGCCTCAAGACCTCTTTGACCCTTAATCCTTAAGCAATGGCTGGCTCCTCAAATCATGTGTTCTACCTTTGCAGTGCTGGCATTAGTGCTAGTCTTGTGCTGTGTGATATAATCATGTATACATATTTGTATACTATACTATCCTGTATAGGTAATAAATACATTTTAAAAAATCTACTTTTAAATCCTAAGCACAGAGTATTGCACGGAAAAATTGTTGGGGGTTAGTCCAATTGTCTTTGCTAGGGTGTAGATAGGCTATTTTATCCCTAATCCTTGTTCCATCCTTACTCCATCTGTCTGCCAAAAAGTCAGTTTTATCTCATTGTTGCAGACACTGTAAAAACAATTTCTTTTATTTTAATTATTTTCAGCATTTTGCGGTGGCTCTTCAGATCTTTCTTTATTTCCTTATATCTCCAGAAACGGTTGACACCGTACGGTTTCCAATGCTGTAGTGAGGGAGGGATGCATTAAACGATATATTAAAATATCGTTACGTTCTGTTTTTATATTATTTATAAATTACTTATTATAAGCAAATAATAATAACCATAATAACCATATCGGTCTACTGATGAACGTTTGTTTTGTCAGTAAGGCGCGTTTTGAGAAAGATTTATAAGTCGAAAAATCTGCTCCAAAGTACCCGGTATTGTTCGATTTGTGCAAATTTTATTCAGTTCAAAGGTCGTGAAAAGTTTTTGCCATTATTTAATGAAGCTTTTACCGAGGGGGTCTTTTTATCCGGACTTTGACAGCAGCGTGCACAAAGGATTCATTAGCACAACGGCGAAGTGGGCCCGCTGCGCCGACATCCTTGGTGCGCTTAAATCCAATAATAACTCGAGGGTTTCTTGCGAGCACTATCTTATTTTCCAGAATATCCACTAACGCGATTGTTATTGAAATAATTAACAGGTTTAATTTTTTCTTCAAATTTTTGAAAAACATTTCTGCCATTGCAGATATTTTAGCACCGTATTTCTCACTACTTTACTCATTACCACTCACGCTTTTATCCCGTCGTTTTCTCTTTTTGTCAGTCAATCTTTTTATAATTATCTTTATCTGTCTCTCTTTTACTAGCACTATATTCTTCTTACTTTCCTGGGTATTATCTAATAAAACGCTGTAAAGTGTCATGGAAGACTTACACTTAGAGAAAATTAAGGCTGTCAGAGACGAAGCGGTTCGGGGACGTTTCGAGATGCTCAAAAGAGAAAATGCGATATGGATGTTGAAATAACCGGTTAAGCACGTTGACAGAAAAAATTTAAAGGGTTAAATCGATTTTTCAACTAGTGGATGGAAAAATACACATATAAAAATTACTTAGTTCAATTCCTGAAATAGCCGTATAGACAGTCCGCAAAGAAACCGAAGAAAGAAAATTTACTGACAAATATATCATTCTATTTCATCAATCATATTGATTCTCAGGCTCTCAGAATTTCGATTCATCCGTGCTGCCAGATTTCAATTTATGTGATCAAAAGGTAAACATTTTATTATTAAATTATCGATTTAGTTTCGTACTAATTAATTATCCCTGGCCGCCTATTTCCGAATCAAAAACAATCAACGGCAGTTACATCAAAAGTGAAATTAATATCTTATAATTGTATGTTATTACAATTAATTAAGGTTTTTAGTTGAGATGAAAACGTCAATGGAACGGGCGGGAATCGAACCCACGATCTTCGGCTAACTACGCCGCTGCTCACTTGAGCTGTCGTCACCTCGATCCACTCGGACATCAACTCCCCATCTCAACCTCACCTTTTGAATTTTCCCTCCTTTTTGCCATCTTTCTCATTAAGCGGGTTGGCAACTTTGGCGTGATGAGAATAAAACGTGGCGAAAAAAATTCAATGCACCTATAAATCGAGCGAATGTTTCGAATTGCTTGGTTTCCGGTGTTCTATAACGGACAGTCTACCATGCGCTAGAAATTTTATTTTGTTTTGAGCTTTTTGAATTTTAGTTGGGTTGGTTGTGAGTTTCGCGTCCCGTAATATATCGAAACCTACTGTGTTCCTTACGACACTCATAATTTTCGGGGTAAACCACGAGATCTTATCCAAACAAAAAACAATATATATGCATACATAATAATATATAAAATAATCTACATTTATGATCAACGTTTGGTCTCATGCAGTCAATCCGAAGGATATTTTTTATAAGTCTGCGTACATCAGGATGTAATTTTTTTAAATTTTCGGACAGTGGTATCAGGTGTAACGCGAAATTCACATCGAATACGGAAAAACACGTCCAGTACGCAAAATATTCAACGCCTCTTCAACTGGAGGGGTTTGTTGAGTAGCATAATTAATCTTAGAGTTCAATGTCTACAATTAATAACCAATTGGTAATCCGATTTTTTGTCTTTTTGATTTTTTCGCACTAAGAAACATGGGGGCGTGTACCGTCATCTCCCTTTCTTCAAGCAAGTGAAAAATCTTGGATTTGAGGTGTAACAAACCCACGATTTCCGCGTCCAACACGTCGCGCTGAAAAATATCCATTAAAGTTCGTGATCCGATTGACCAATTAACATTTTTCAATTAATTAAAATTTACGAGAGTCATTGATCGAGATAAAAAAAGTCAGTGTCACGAGAGGGATTCGAACCCACGACCTTCGGCTAAATTCGCCGGTGCTCTACCACTTGAGCTACTGTAGAGATCGGACCTCGATCTATTCGGACACTGACTTCCCATCTCAACCTCACCTTGTGAATTTTCCCTCCTTTTTTGCCATTTTTCAAATGTTGTGTAATCGGATTGGATTCTCGGCGACGAATGAAATGGCCAGGCAGTGAAGTGTATTTCATTTTTAAATCATTAAATCCACTAATTTCGTGGTCCGCTCGACCAATTAATATACCTATTACAATTAATTAAGGTGCTTAGATTATAATAGATCGAGGTCGGGCCATTGACTTTTTTTATCTCAACTAAAAACCTTAATTAATTGTAATATATTAATTGGTCAAGCTGACCACGAAATTTGGGACTTGTATATTATGTGAAGGCTATTATCATTTATAGGATTATATTATATATACGGTCACTAAACACTACACATTTCAATAATTTAACGTATTATATTAAGATTTTGATTTATATTTTGCCATTCTAAGTATTTAACAGTTATGCTGATTGTTTAATGTTTTAATATGTAGGAGTTATTGGACTAGACATAATAACAATAAGTTCTTGAGCAAGTGTAGTGTAATAGCTTAACTTAATCTCAGTCCCGCCAAATGAGCAAGTTCTTACGGTCAATAGAAGTTCATTTGAACTTCTCGACTATTGTGTTCCAAATTTATTGTTTATCCTCACTAATTTACTAAGAAATCAATCTTTGCCTATTGAAAGGAAATGGCAGCCGGGATTCTATTGCGTTATCCGCCCTCTGTCGCCCAATTGTTTTTGAGCATGCCATAGAGAAACATGTACAAACAGTCAAGGAATTTATGGATGAATTTACAGAGATTTGCTTTCCTAACCGCTTATATGCGTTAAATCAGCTTTGGTATAATGTAGAAGAGGTAGTACCACCAACTAAGATTTATGGTAAGGACATGGTATAAAATAATTGGTAAAACAATCTCACAAGTTTAAAGGAAGTACAATTTAAAATAATTGCAATTGGTAATTCAATCTAAAATAATACCACGTACATTTTGATATATATACTGTGACATTTATTAGGTTTCGTGGTCCGCCTGCCCAAATATATTCTTTTCATTTAATTAAGGTTTTTGGTTAAGATAAAAAAGTGAGCGTCACAACCGGGATTCGAACCCACGATCTTCGGCTAAATAAGCCGTTGCTCTGACTTGGAGTGGATTGAAGTCACGAAAGGTCAAGTGGTAGAGCAGCGGCGTATCTAGCCGAAGATCGTGGGCTAGAAACTCGCTCGTGACACTGACTTTTTTCTCAACTAAAAACCTTAATTAATTGAAAGATACTAATTGGTCAAACGGACCAAGAAAATTAGTGAACTTACATAAAAATATTGCTTAATTGAAAGAAGTAATTTGGTCAATCAGACCAGTAAATATTCATGCCAATTCAAAATCGTTCAATCAATTTCTACTGGATTTAGAGATAAAAGTTAGTGTCCGAGTAGATCGAGGTCAGGATAGCTCAAGTGGTCGAGCAGCGGCGTATTTGGCCGAAGGTCGTGGGTTCGAATCCCGCTACTGACGCTGACTTTTTATTTCAATACCTTTCATAAATATTAACTAATTAAAAAATGTAAATGGTCATGGACCACGAATTGTAATGGTTGTAATAATTAAACGGAACTTCACTAATCCTCTCCGTGGCCATTTTATTTGTCGCCGAGAATCAAATAGATTACACGACATTTGAAAAAATTCAAAATGTGAGGTTGAGATGGGAAGTTAGTGTCTGAGTGGATTCACGATAGCGTAAAGTGGTAGAGCAGCGGCGTATTTAGCGTTAGAAACCCGTTTGTTACACTCACTTTTTTATATACTGTTACGTATGAATTTGCATATAGAATATTTTTTCTTTCCGTTTACTATTTGAATATTTTTGCTTTAATCGCCGACAAGTAGTGCTTTTTCTTTTTTGAACTGCAAAACATTAAATAAAAAGATTCATAGAGTCCATCTGTAATAATTTACGTGTGAAATCAATAAATGTAACCAAAACCTGATGCTCATACTAATCCCATGAGTGTTTAAGTTAAAATGCTCAGTGGTTTTTCACGAACTTTTTGCTCTGATAGGTAAATGGTGAATATCAAGATGCACTACAAATATAAATTAAGACTAATTAGTATAATAAAATAATAAAATTTTTACCAAAAAATAATTCATAATTTAAATTGAGTTTACTTAACGTGTATTTTGCAAGGCTTACCCCCAATTACACCTAAGAATATTGAATACTCTGGGAAAAGAAAAATGAATATGTGCAAGTAATTTATTAATATTTATGAAAGGAATTGGTTGAGATGAAAAAAGTCAATGGGCCGAACGTGATTCGAACCCACGATCTTCGGCTAGGTACGCCGGTGCTCTACCACTTGAGCTACCTTGACTTCGATACTCTCGAGCACTAACTACCGCACTAGGCACCGCTAGAAGTCACGATGGCTCAAGTGATAGAGCAGCGGCGTATTTAGCTGCTCTACCACTTGATCTATCGACCCCTCTCATGACACTGTCTTTTTTATCCACAAATATTAATTAATTGCAAAATGTGTCATTCTGACCAAAAACTCTAATAGATTTAGTAATTTATTAGCCTGAATGCAATTACCCTGAGAAATATCTAGTATTCTTAGTTAAGTGATAATGAACGTGCGTATGTAATTTATTAGCTTAAATGAAGGGCATCTCCATTTACTCCGAGGAATATCGCGTACTCTGGGGTAGTGTTAATTCTATCATATTTTTATCTTGTTTCTGTGTATTTAGGTTATGTTATTGTTTTTTATTTTTTCGACTGAGGTCTAAAAGAGCTCCACAGGTTTTTACAAATAGGTGTAGATCCGAAGACGAATGTGCTGTGCAGTGGCGCATGAGGCCATCCAACTGCGATAAATAATTCATAGGTGTCGGTGGTGTAGGGGACGTCACTCAATTGCACACACAGACTACACAAACACTGAGAGAAATAAAACAGACCGGGTCGTGCATGTTTTCTAAGGGTTGTATTTGAAAAATAAATAAGGCCGAATTTGCATCAGCAGAATAGCCCCCAACCGCCCTCTTTTCCTGAATTAAACACTCGTTCGTAAGCTGTATACTATCGCGGAACGGAAAAATTTCAGTTTTGCAAATACTACCTCGTCAACTGCTATCACAAACTGCCTGTTAAATACTGACCTAAAATACCATCAAAAACATCATTTTCAGTTATTTCAATTTTTAAATGAGAAATACTGAAAACGAAGCGATGTATAGGGAAAATGGTAAAAAAGCATAAATAAGAAAATTTGCCGTTTGACGGCAGGTTGGCAGACGACTGCCATGCTCCTTGGGGCCGAGTGAAACTCGTTAAATGGGGCCAAGTTGGTGGAAGACAGCTCCCTCTCACACACTCTCTCTCTCTCTCTCTCTCTCTCTCTCTCTCTCTCTCACACACAATTTATTTTCTCGTGCTTTTCTAAGTTAAATGAAAAAAAGTGTCCGTCTTTAAACTAATTAACGAGAAGACCGGAAAATGGAAAAAGAGAGGTAAAGGAAAAACGAGATTCCATTAAGAGCTATTTATAAGAAAGAGTTAGATTTTACAGAGGGGAAATTCATGTATTTAAAGAAAAAGAAAATAAA
The DNA here is from genome assembly GCA_039619505.1 of Cimex hemipterus. Classification (NCBI taxonomy): domain Eukaryota; kingdom Metazoa; phylum Arthropoda; class Insecta; order Hemiptera; family Cimicidae; genus Cimex; species Cimex hemipterus. The sequence continues at coordinate 6,910,198 of CM077102.1, forward strand.
TTGTCTGAAGGATGAAAAGATAAGAACTCCATTATTCTTTTGAGCTCGCACGTATCATATAAAGTAAATTATAAATCTCTTTAAAATTAAAAAGTATTATTTATGTTAAAAGATGCCAAATCCGAGAAATCGAAGATTTATGTTCAAGCAACAGAAATTTGCAAGTGGGAAATTTATGTGGTCCGGAAAACAGTTGAGGTCATCGCCGGCCCTCCGCGTGCTTTCCTACTTTTCCCTTCGCGCATATTTTGTTTTAAACTGCAGCCATTTGAGCGTCTCGATCTGTTACTGACTCTCTGATTTCAAATGTATACTACGTTATTATTCTAGAATGCTAGTCTCTCATTTGTACATCAGGTTGTATATATATATTACATGTATATAGATTCATAAGTGGTAGCAAAGCCATAACGACCAGCCCTCTAATTTCACTACCCAAAGGCAGACATATTGTTGAATGCCCTTTTTCTTTAATCACAATGAATAATTTAAGTTGCGAGCTTTGCGGGAGAGAATACGATTTTTTTTACGAGGGTTAGCAACAGCAGAGGTTATATAAACCCTCAGGGTTCCGGTGTTTTCGGAAAAAAATCCCATTTGTAAGTATGTCGGTTTCGAATGCAGGGCCGTTGGATTCGAACCCGGGACCTTTACCTTACAGTGATGAGTGCCGTGTCAAAGACTGAACCTTGCGGCCACCGACGCCCCCTAGAGAATACGATTATCCATAAATAACACTATTAACTGATAAAAAATGCGTACTCTAATAAAAACCAAGAACAATTCTTGTTGTTCAAAAAAGAATAGAGCAAAATGAGGACAAGCTAAAGTTTCTAAAATAAATAAAAGAAAAATTATCAAAACAATTTAAAAACCCTACCGAATTCTTTAATCAATCGATCGAAATTATATACTCGTTACGATCTTTATTGAGATCATCATCAAGGCTCGAAGTGTTTGTTTTCTGCGTAATTGTGCCTTTCTTGCGTGTCGTGTCGCGACTCTCAACACGACACGCAACAATGGAACAATTACGCAGAAAACGAACACATTTTAGTGAGTAGAAATACATTGATTGAATATTAAAGAAATAATTTTTTGAATTGTATAAATTCCCTTTTTTCCACATCCTACATGTATTTTTTAAATGTAAACAATGTTCTCAATGATCAGGGCCTGGATTTTACAAACATTGTATCAATTTCACAAATACATGTAGGATGTGGGGAAAAGTGAACAATGGAAAAAAAAAATTTTATATTCAAACAAAGTATTACTCACTCAGTGTTTGTTTTTTGCGTAATTGTGCCATCTTGCGTGTCGTGCTGAGAGCGCCAGTCAGGGCATGAAGACAGCTCAGTGGCACTTTCTTCTCTACTGAAAAGAATAATTTCGAAATGTCTCCTTTTTTTTGATACATCAAACTAAAACCGATGGAAATTCCAGCCGTTTCTGAACGTTTTTCTTTTATAAATACGAATTTGTTTAGACGTCAGAACAAATGTCAAAAAGTAGGGTAAATAATTTAACTCTGTAGTAAAACTAACGTTAATCGATTTCTAAATCAATAATTTTTTTATGGATCATAGACTTGTACACAATTAACGAATCCGAAAAGGTACATTTAAATAAATCTATACCTAAAACAGTACAATTAAAAAACAGTCATTATTTTATAGTTGATTCAATGCTTCTGTCTTTTTACATTCACCAAGATCCTTAACATGTTCGGTACTTTCAGTACAAATTAATTCTTCAATTACGGAGGTCATGCCAGCTTTAAAAATTACACTTGCGTTGGTCGAAATCTCTGTTTCAGGTTCACAAAACCAAAAAGGAACTAACTTTGAACTATGAAGTCGATTTCTTTAAGTTCTCCTTCCATTGGTTTTGATTACATAGATTGATTTTGAAATTATTTTACATACAACACATACATACAAACATTTTTTGCATGGACCCTTTTCAAACTTCATACAATTTATTCCTGTTTAATTTATTACCATTTGATACATATACACGATCCCTTTTTTATCTGTTTGACTATTCTTTTCTTGTTCTTGTAAAAACCTTTTTCTGTGCTCTGGAACCCTTATCCTCTATCTGCCTGTAGGCGATGTTGATATAATGAAGTTGATACAATTTCAGTTTTTCCAGATAGTGGGTAAGTCGGACAAAGTTTTCACCGTTATTATATTTATTGATAAATAAATAGGCTATTCTCGTCCTTGGTGTATAATAATCAGTTGGTTATTATTCATTTCCCAACGAATTCGGTTTCCCATAATTAGATTTAATCGTTCATTTAAGCCATCTGATTGAGGGTTGTTTACTGATGGATGAACGAGTCTGTAAAGTTGTGGTGATTCGGTCGTCCACATGGGAGAAACTCAACGCTCCAGTGTGGGGATGGTCGGCCTCTGGGGAGTAGCAGGGATTCCTCCTGGGGATTCCGGTTACCCGACTGAGACCTGAGAATGAACGGTCCCGATCCGACTGTGCGCCGCGAAGCCACAGTCTAGAATTCGCTCCTTACAGATGATTGGGCGGGACGGTGCCGACTCGGTCGGCTCTTCAACAGCCATCTTCTTCATCCAATCAGAGGAGTCATAACCCACTTAATGTGGAACTACGGCGTCGATGGGTGGTACAGTGTGGACAAGGCGGGAGGTCCAGAAAAGGTGTACCTTGTCTCTTCCTCATTCACTTATCTTTCTCAATCCGGGTTCCTTCGCTCTTCCTTGCGACCTCTCTCAACACAAGGGTGGTTTCCAGGCGCAGAATAATGGTGCAGCTTTGAGGGCATGGCCTCTAAAGTACAAGCTGCATTTGGTAGGCCTCCGGGTCTGCAGGGGACGGCGGTCCCTTTATCAGAGACACACGTGGGTTAGGATACCCTGTCTAGATAGACGGGGGGAGGGTGCATAACCAACTGCAGTACGGTGTAGTAGAAACGTTCCAACGTCGCTCCTACTACGTTGGGAATGGATTTGTAGTGGTGCGTAGTGAAACCCCTGCCGGTATTTAGAGAAGAGCGACTGTGACCCTCGCCCGAACACTTGCGTGTGACCATTGTTATAAACCCGGTCTCATGGAATACGAACAATAGGACCATCGAAGCCTATAGCGTTGAGGACGATCAGAGTCCCTCGAATACGTGAGAAGTGGCGGATAGGAATGGAAGTGGTCGGTTGCGTGTACTCGGTGTATGTAATGTGCAAGAATGGCCAGGTTTACCGAAGGCTATTTTCTATGGGTGGTTAGCAATTCCACTTTAACAAAACCACGGCCGGAGTGGATCCAGAAGTTCTTACCCTAGAGGAGCCCCATACTCTTGGAGATAGAGCCTTCTCTACCTAGAGAGTGCGCGGGAAATCAGGCTGAGTTATTTTGGGATAGGTAGCCCATGGAGCGTGGCATACTGTTCGAGGCTAAATGCGGACCCCAAACACTCGGAATGGACAAGCGTTATATTTCTTTAAGAGTAATAGTCTCGCAATTCGCAGACGACATCGCTATCTACTCCAGCGGGGCAACCTTGAACTAACCAATATTTAGCATGACCTGTATTATAGAGAATTTCCATAATTGGAACATCAAACTTGGCTTAACTATAGCAGAAGAGAAATGCGCAACAATGACTTTCACGCGCCGGTCTAAAAGTACTAAAATACACCGAGCAACCTGCAAAATGGACTATACAATATCAAAAGTGCTACAACGTTTACATTTTTACGAGTGATTATGGATCGTAAGCAGCTTTGGAAATGTTACATAGACAACGTGGAAGGGAAATGTGAGAAAGCCTTAAATATCATCAAATTACAATATGGCGACCGCCCATTATTTCAGTTATTATATCAAATGCTTATACTATAGCGGATAGACTATGGCAGCCTTTTTTTTACGAAGACGCAGCAACATCCCACTTAACGCGTTTGGATGCGTTCAATGCAGAACAGCTAGATGCTGCATAGGAACCACGGCGTCTACTCTCACCAGCACTCCCTTAGTGGAAGCAGGCATGTGCTCATTATATCTCAGACGTGAAAAACTTGCAAATTCCTGTCCTACCGGGCTAGACAAAAACAAACGCCGTTATATCTGCTTTTGCCCAGAATGATCCAAGTTATCACGGAAGCTCCACATACAGAAAACCTTCCTTACTGCACATCACTATGAAAGGAGCTTTGTCTTGTAAACAACAGAATTAGATCTAGTAAGCCCCCCCCCCCCCGGGGAACACTACAGAGCTAAGCACCATATGGGGTATAAAAATCTAAAAAAATGACAAGCCGGAATTTATTAGATGCTGAACGGAGACTTGACGGTGTTCTTTAACTACGGTTTTACATACTGAAAGATCTAGATCAGCTAGAGAAGTCGGGATAGAGGTATTAAATACAGACAGCGGCCAAGAAATTAAAATCATATGGCCAACGGTAGCGACGATTTTTGTCGCAGAGGGATTAGAATTACTGGAAACCTTGAGCAAATACTTATAGTCCAAGTGTACTAAACGCTTTGAAAAACGGAAACCACATGACCCCATGATTACAAAAATCAGACAAAAGCTGATAGACACGGAAAACAAAGCAATAAAGGTTCATTTAATGTGGGTAAGATTACGAAAAGATATCACTGCATGTGACATTGTAGCGGATCTAAAAATGTATGTAAAAGTCGTAGCGAGAATACGAAAAGTCCATCAGACAGAAAGGGAATGCGTACGCATACAGCCAAATATCCCCCCGTCCCAAACTGTGGTTTGTGAGAATGGGCGGCCCCCGGAAACTGTTCATTCTATGGATGAGACTTATATTAAACCATAACCGGCTTCCTTGCTATCTTGATAAAATAGGTGTCATCGATTCCCCGGCAAACAAATTACCACTAATTCATCAATTTAGCAGGCCACGTGGGCCTTAGAAATTATCCAATAATCAAGTAGAAAACAACCTGGGAAATGTATTAAACAACACCGTTAAACGTAAAAGAATACTGTAAATGACGGGTTATTTTTAGTCTCTGTGAAAAAAAGTTTATCTGTTGTTTTTCTGCGTACATCATTCAATGATGGATGAAGTAGAAAAACACATGACCGAGAACCTACAGCCTATCCTCCTGTCTGCATAAATTCATCCACTATATCACACGATAATACATCATTTTTGTCTCATTTGTCTTTGTTGTGCACGAACAATAAATATATTTAAATAATAATATTTTAACAAAACTCACGTTTTTTTATTCATGAAAGGTTAGTCATTAAAAACAAGGGTAATTGATTATTTAAACGGGTAAATGATTTATTACGTACTAAGTGAGTTATATTTAGTCGTTTAGATGGTACAATATTAAAAATTCTGTGCATAAGATTTAACTTAATGTAACAAAATGTATATTCATAAATCGTGAGATGCGGTCTGGAGTGATGTAGGTTTGAGAAAAACATTTTCTATATCGTGCCAATGTTTCGAGCTTTATTGAGGTCATCTTCAGGGCCAGTGGAAAAAAGGGAATTTATACAATACAAATAAATATTTCTCCTATTTATCCCCGTTTATAATCCTGAAAGGATAATCTTGCTTAACCATTACCAACGTTTTCCCCCATCGTCGGCTCTTTTCACCTCAAAGCAATATCTCACTGGCGCTCACAACACGACACACAAAAAGTACGCAGAAAGACACTTTGAGTGAGTAGAAATTGAATATAAATTTTTTTCGCATTGTATAAATTAACGTTTTCCACATCCTTCATGTATTTGTTAAATGTAAACCATATTTGTAAATCACAGGTCCTGAAGATGAGCTCAATAAAGATCGGAACGTGGCACGATAAAGAAATGCTTTTCTGAATCCTACTTCACACCAGACCGCATCTCACGATTTCCGAATAATCAGCGACAAATAGTCACTAATCACTACACAAAATAAAACGATGACATTCGATCGAGCTATTTTTTACCTCATTGGCTAGTCTACAATTAACCGATCTTTAAATTACAATCGGCATAAAATGATTAAATTGTTAAATTATTGTTTCGTTCTCGTGAACATCAATAGATAAAAACTTCCAGTTTATTGTTGATCATAAACAAGGCCCGTGAGGTGTAACATGTATAGCGACATAACGGAAATTGAAGAGGAAGACAATTTAAGGGCGACCTTTGTTTAAAAAACAAATAGATAACGTTAGTGGCCGTGTTGTTTGCAATTAGGGGAGGTCTGGCTAATCCCCAGTATTAGGATGTGGTGAGATAACAGGAGATGCGGAGGAATTAAATGGGAAGGAAAAGCTGTCGGGGTCGGGCGAACAATTCGATGAAAGCAAACTTTGTAGGTTTCCAGGCAAAAACGGGTGGAAATGAAGAAGCCTTTTACCCCGCCATTCACGCACAGGGGAAAGCATACCCTGCTCTTATTGTTAAGGCTCATTTAAGCCGCTCCATTACATACGACCCCATCTTATATACACCCCCCTCAAACAAACAATAAATACATCGATATATATGTAAATACTTCAATATAATAATAAATGCTGTATTTTCTGCTTTGAACACTTACACAAAACCAAAAGCGTAACTTAAATTTTTTTTTGAAAAATTAGATAGACAAACATAATTTATATTAAGGTAGGGCCTGTAATTGTAATCTTTTTCTTTAACAATTTTTAAGTAAAACTAAATATTTTATTTGACATGAACAAGGACCATTCTTTACGAGGGTTTGCGACAGCAGAGGTCATATCAACCGTCAGGGTGCCGGTGTTGAAAAGAAAAAATTATATTTCGGGTTGGAATGCTGAATGAAGCTGGACTCGAACCCGTGACCTTTACCTTACAGTGATGATCGGCGTGTCAAAGACTAAACCTTGCGGCCACCGACGCCTGCTAATAAGGACCATTGTTGGCTATTGTTATTATTATAATTTATCTTGTGATTTTTTTTCTATTAAATGTTTAGCGCTGATTGAATCGTAATCAAACCATAATTTGTAATAAAGTATATTTTTAATTTACAATTTTATTAAAAATATAACAAAAATTAATAAAACCAATATGTACACATCTAAACTAAAAATAAATACATAACAAATTAAAAAATAAAACAAATGTAAATATACATAATACTGTAGAATTTAAAACATTGAGACAGATAAATAAATCTTAAATCTAAATTTTAATTATTATTTAGAAATCGTAAGATGCGGTCTGACGTGATGTAGGTTTCAGAAAAACTTTTTTTATCGTGCCAACGTTTCGATCTTTATAGAAATCATCTTCAGAGCAATGTTCAAATGATCTCAATAAACATCGAAACGTTGGCACCATAAAGAAAATGTTTTTCTGAAACCTACATAACGCCAGACCGCATCTTACGATTTCTAAATAATAATTAAAATTTAGATTTAAGATTTATTTATCTGTCTCAATGTTTTAAATTCTACAGTATTATGTATATTTACATTTGCTTTATTTTTTAATTTATTATATATTTATTTTTAGTTTAGATGTGTACATATTGGTTTTATTAATTTTTGTTATATTTTTAATAAAATTTATACATGTATTTGTTAAATGTAAACCATATTTGTAAATCGCAGGTCCTGAAGATGATATCAATAAAGATCGGAACGTGGCACGATAAAGAAAATGTTTTTCTGAAACCTACATCACACCAGACTGCATCTCGCGATTTCCGAATAATCATCAACTAACGGTCACTAATCACTACGCATAAAATCAAAACAATAAATCCATTTTTCGATTTGTTCCCTCGAATATGGGATATGGACGGAATTATTCTGCCAACTGAAAATAAACCCGAACAAGAGGTCCAATCATGTTTTGCCTTTTAACATCGGTCTATACAAGATTTGTGCTCACGTCCGAATCACCGCCGAATAAATCTGTAAGAGGGACAATAATAAATAATTATGGTGGAAATTAATTTCCTCTGCGGACAGGCGTTCGGTGTCCTTCGGAGTTTTCATTAGGATTAGTTTTTGGAAGAGTGCGCTTTGTGTGATTGTATGAGACTAATTCAAACATATCACTTCAAATGAACAAAACCATCAGAATCTTGTTTGTGTTGATTTATGACTTGTTTGAGGGGTGGGGCCTCCTAACGCTCCGAATCGGCAGAATCGATCTAACAGCGAGTTATAATTAAAACAACAAAATTGAAAGTCTATTCCCAATCCAATGGCAGAGTTGATATTGTAAGGATTAGCAGTGTTTATTGGTTCCTGGTGGTAAAACCGTTGAAATTGGCAAAATCCCGGCGTTCCAAATATGTTAAATGTTTAAGATTACATTCCCCAACAGTTCAACAATTTATATTATGGCAATCAATATCATTTTGTGTTGTTTTGCAGCTTCCCTAATTTGACGGAACATGAAATGCAAAATTTGTTTAACTTAAAAGAACTGAATTCGAAATATTTCTTCCAAACAAGCATGATAAGAAATTTGTCATAACAGTACTTGTGAAAATCACACTGTTCCCTTATATATAAAAAATAATTTAAGTAAACTCAAATGTTCACACAATCGATAAGAGAGTTTTATTTAATTTTTAATTTATACGATGCAATTACAGTAGATTGTAGGTTAGTTTTGCTTTGTGGTTTGGTTGTGTGGTCTGTAGATAACAACGGGTCTAATTAGGGTAATCTTTGAGCCCAAGGCGCACTATCTTGCAGTTGCAAACTCATATGTTTTGTACTTAACGGCAGCCCGTGGCGTTTTTGTATGGTAAAAAAATTCAAAAATAAGTTGATTCTACTTGTCCTTAAATTGTTCAGATGGTTAATATGACAAATCTATTACAGCGGTCCGATTGACTAATTAACATTTTTCGATGAAAGGTTTTGGTCGAGATAAAAAAAAATCAGTGTCACGAGCGGGATTCGTACCGACGATCTTCGGCTAGATACGCCGCTGCTCTACCACTTGAGCTATCGTGACAAAAAAGGAGGGAAAATTTAAAAGATGGGCTTGAGATGGCAAGTTAGTGTCCGAGTGGATCGAGGTCACGGACAGCTCAAGTGGTAGAGCAGGGGCGTATCTAGCCGAAGGTCGTGGGTTCGAATCCCGCTCGTGCCATTGACTTTTTTACCTCAACTAAAAACCTTAATAAATTGTAATACATTAATTGGTCAGGCGGATCACGAAATTAGTGAATTTAATGTGATGAACGTGATATGTTTTGTGTGATGTCATGATATGTTATTGATCTTGAATGTGACTAATGATGTTATCGTATCTGCGGCTGTGTTTACATGTGTCCTTCCTGTGATTGATGCTGTTTATCTCTGTTGATGTAAACCATTTAAAAAAGTTACGTTTATATTTGTTTTGTTCTGTATGTAATATTTTTTGATTGCGGAAATCCAAATTGTGTTTGTGTTCAAAATGGTTGGTATGGGGGGCAGTAGGATTTTGGTTGGGTTTTTTTGCAATCATAGATATGTTGCTTTACTCTCTTATCCAGATATTGGGATGAAAGACTGATGTAAGATTTATCTGTTATTGTTGTGGGATCTTGAATTTTGGGAAAAAGTGTGGAAAAAAGGAAAAACTAGCTTCCAAAAATTATAGAACAATTCAAACACTTTTTTCCTGAAGACGATCTCAATAAAGATCGAAACGTTGGCACGATAAAGGAAATGTTTTTCTTAAATCTACATCACACCATATTTCCGAATAATAATTGTTTAATTGTTTATTTGATGTATATTGGTTTATGGGTGGGTTTTAGAGAGAAAAAGAGGTTAGACCGAGTAGAGATTAGTGATCGTTAATCGGTAATTATTCAGATATCATGATATGCGTTCTGGTGTGATGTAGGTCTCACAAAAAAAATTCTCACTAATTGAGAACCTTTTTGTTGAAATGCAGACAACACACGATCCCAGGCCCTGAAGATGATCTCAATAATGTACAAAACGTTGGTACGATAAAAGAAATGTTTTTTTCCGAAACCTACATCACACCAGACCACATCTCACATTTTCAATATAATCGTTTAATTCGTCAGAAATCGTGAGAGGCGGTTTGGCGTGATGTAGGTTTCAGAGAAACGTTTTCTTTACGGCTACTCTACGGCTCCTAGAATGGGTGTGCTACAAGGGTCAATACTTGCTACACTGTTTTCAAAATTTTTACTGCGACCTACCTAAAGATATTTGTCCACTTTTTTTATGTTGCATTTCTGAATTATTCTGTGATATTAATTCATATAAGTGCTATTTAGCTATTTATTTATTATACTAAGATATAATGATTTCTAAAAGATCATTATATTTAGAAACAAAAAACAAGAGATGATAAAAAAAAGATTCAAAAAGTTTTGTACATGTCGATCAGAGAAGATAATGCGTAAATATTGTTTGAAAATGTCGTTCCTTAGTCGTTAAATCTATGGTCGATATGTATGTTTTCCATATCACTTTTTGTATGTCGCCCACAGTTGAGGAAACGAATTGATACAATCCGCAAAGAATCTACCCCACGTAATGAAACCGATAGTTCCAACAATGTTTCATTACCGACTTATTCTTGAAGCAGAGAACAATGTTTAAAATGTACCATTTTTATTCGGATATCGTGAGATGCGGTCTGGTGTGATGTAGGTATCAGAAAAACATTTTTTTTATCGTGCCAACGTTTCGATCTTTATTGAGAACATCTTCAGTGCCATTTTTAACGAAACAAGTACACGTATTTGCACAGCTCGATGCTAGGTTTGTTACTTCAGAGTTATTATATTTTCCATGTCAGAAAAAGAAAAGGAATGTGAATAATGCATGATATGCCCTTTAAAAGTTTACATCTGGCTTTGTGACACACGGCTTAGCTGAAAAACTTAACTTCCGTTGTCGACTTACATTAAATTACCCAATAACTTAGGGATCTTATTTCAGTATCTATTTAACAAACATGAAGACGAGTTATTTTATTAATACAATTATTTTGACAAGAAAAACATTTTAAGCACTTGGAAACGGGAGGTAAACTTCTGGTACATTACACCTGTTGTTCGTTATTTACTCAATTCGGAGGAAACGTTTGAATGGAAAAGGACTAGAATCTTGAATAATTGACCACTTCATCTTCTTTCTGTTTTTATTTAGCAAATTTTTAGGCGAATCCAATCAATTATGTGCGTAATTCTTTCTACCGCTCACAACACGACACGTAAGATTGGCACAATTACACAAAAGACAAAACACTTTTAGTAATTAGAAATACTTTGGTTAAATATGTAAAAAATATATTTTGCACTGTATAAATTCACGTTTCCACATTCAAACTGTATTTGCTCAATGTAACAAATGTTTGCAAATCCCAGGCCCTGAACATAGTCTTAATAAAGATCGAAACGTCGGCGAGATAAAGAAAATGTTTTCCTACAATCTACATCACACCAAACCGCATCTCACGATTTCCGAATAACCATAGACTAACGGCCACTATTTACCACACCTCAATTAAAGATTAATTAATTGATAATAATTAACTTTAACAATTACACACAGCAATATCTCAGTGGCACTCACAACACTACACGCAAGAATGGCACAATTACACATAAGACAAACACTTTTGAGTGAGTAGAAATACTTTGGTTGGATATATAAAAAAATATATTTTGCATTTAAATGTAAACAATGTTTGTACATCCCCTGAGGATGATCTCAATAAAGATCGAAACGTTGGCACGATAAAAAAAAAATGTTTTTCTAAAACCTACATCATGCCAGACCGCATCTCACGATTTCTGAATAATTATTCTTTGTACCATGCATATTTTAAAACTTTTCTTTTGATACCTCACCGAAACCTTGTACTTCGAAACAATCCAAAAGTGTATTATTTAAATATTGCACCCAGATGCTAGTAATGCATTGATCGTTTTTCTATTTTGGCAATGTTTCGGTTTCATCAAATGTTTGAACGTGAGATCACGAAAATTGCAGGCAATTTCTCAATTATTATTTTCTCAAAATGGCTAATTCGGGAATAATGGTATTTAACTTTTACCTTTTTCTGTTTACATTTCATTTCCCTTACCAGAGTAATAATGTTACATAATTCTGATAATATTAACTTCCGAGGATTGTGCCTTTCTGAAATTGTGCAGACCAAAGGTCCGGCCATCTGCTTTTGTAATTGTTAAAGTTAATTATTATGAATTAATTAATCTTTAATTGAGGTGTGGTAAATAGTGGCCGTTGGTCTATGGTTATTCGGAAATCGTGAGATGCGGTCTGGTGTGATGTAGATTGCAGGAAAACATTTTCTTTATCGTGCCAATGTTATGAACTTTATTATGATCATCTTCAGGGTCTGGGATTTACAAACATTGTTTAAATTGAACAAATAGATGTAGAAAAAAGTGAATTTATACAATGAAAAAAAAATTTTTTTATTCAAGCGAAGTATTTCTACTCACTCAAAGTGTTCATCTTATGTGTAATTGTGCCATTCTTGCGTGTAGTGTTGTGAGTGCCACTGAGATATTGCTGTTTTACATTTATATACGTTGGATTTCGAAGAACGATATCAGTTTCTTTGAGTTGAAAAGAGCCGACGAAAGAAAAAAATTGTGATTTCCAAGTTGGCGCCGAGCAAGAAGTCTGAGTGGATTGATGTTTTAGAGCAGCTGTATTTAGCCGAAAGTCGTCTGTGAGACCAACTTTTTCACTCCAACCAATACGTTATAAAGATTAATTAATTACTCGGGCTCTAACTTCATATCTCAAACTCACCACCGAAATTTCACTGCTAAATGCGATTCGAAGTCATGAGTTCGAATCCCGCTCGTGACACTGATTTTTTTATCTTAACCAATACCTTTCATCAATATTAATTAATTGATAAATATTAATTGGTCAATCGAACCACAAAATTTAATGGATTTAATAAATTATTTTGCTCATATTGCTACTTGGAAAAAAATAATAAATCCTCTTATAGAAAATCTTAAATATTTTGTATATTCAAACGAAAATCTTGTTTAAATTTGTTGATTCTTCTACTATTGTAGAAGTGACATTTTCAGAATGTCTCACAGATTGCTCTCGTACAAAAATAATCATCTCATAAGAAAGCCCAGAGCTGATCCAATTTATACAAGAAAGTAGCTGCTGTATTTTTTTGTGTGTTTATGCCGTAATGTAAGGAACGCAAGGGGGTGGCGGCCAACGGTAATAAGCCACCCTTCAGTCTACCGCTTAAGTGATTTATTAGAATCTTACGTCTCACTTAGAGAAGGGAAGCAGGGGGTCGGGAAGGACTAGTAAAGTTTGCAATAGCAGATAACTGCCGAGGGTTAAACAAAAGTGTAGCCCCACCCAACTTAATTGCACACCATCCCATCAAAATATTAACCACTCAAAAAGTGGATTAAACTTTGAGGTAATTTACACAGGGCTCTTCCTCTCCATTTTGTAAAATGTTGGGAGGCGGCGGAGCGAAAGATCTTAAAATAAGTTTTTTATTCAGTCCCCCGGAGGGAGGCGACTCTACTCTTGTTTTATTATTACTATAAAAACCTACCTTACACTTATCTACAAATAACTTTCCAACAAAGAGGTGGATAAAATTGATTGGAATTGTTTCGCAAAGGCGAATGAAAACTTTTATTCTTCAAATGAAATAATTTTCTTAGCGAACCATTTCCATATCCCAAATGAAGGATTAATTCAGCAATTTTAACAACAAAGAAACATTTTACACAAACGTTTGAATTTCTCCGGCCATAAATAAATAATTTACTAAGAAGTACTACCTGTAATAAAAACATTTATGTATACATCAATTTCTACCTACCCAATTTACCGAAAAAATACAGATATTTTTTGAGTGTATTATTTTGTACAGCTGGAGCTTTTCTAACTTTAAAGATGTCTCGCTGATTACAACATCTAGTCTGTAATGAAACAAATTTTATCGGAGCCATTTGTGCTGCAAAAAAACACTTGGTCCTTAATCCTTTTTAAAATGATAGTTCCTACTCGCAGTAAGTTGTCCTTCACCGATCCGGATTTCGAGCCTTTCAGCTCATCATCAGATTGAAGGACTTCCACAACCACGTCTATCGACATGCATTGCCAAAGGGAACGCGCGAATGGCGCTCAATTTGAACTTTTATCATCATGTTCAATTTTTCATTTTATAATAGTCTTATAAAAGGGGTGATAAACAATTTAAATAAAGGAAAGAGCGACGTTGTCTCAGGACAGTTGTTTCAGTAAAAAAAAAAAAAGTAGTACAGAAATAGAAAAAAAACATAATCACCTTTCTTTATTAATTCCTTTTTTAGAAAAATCAGAATGAATAAATAAAAAAATAAGATAATTTTTTTTTTTTTTTTGTTAAAGTTATAATAAAATAATATCGTTCGAAAAGCTAACAATCTTGAACTAGGCCCCTTTGGTAAAGATTAAAAAAAGAAAAATTAATATTATGCCGGCAATAACTACAAATGAATCGACATATGTACAAATAAAATAAAAGGAAATACTCTGTGCACAGAGGTTAGTCCTGGAGCGCGCTGAACGGATTCCGGGCTATGATGGTGCAACTCCTTGTCCGCTTCGAAGCGATGTCCCTCCGATGTCCTTCCGCAAAATAGACCGTCAAATCCAGATGATGTCCTCCTCGGTAAAAAAAAAAGAAAAAAAAGGCAAGAACAAGAGGACGATCGATGATATAGCCACCTTCACTCTTCGCCACGCGTTCCTCGTCTGGTCGGAGCCGCTGCGCATCCGGCGAATTTTCCGCGTCACGCGCTCCACGTTTGAAGGTGGTTATAATTTTTTAATTACAAATTTCTCAAACCAATCTAGTTCTTTCCGTTTGTTGAAATTTTTTTTTTGTTGAATTTTGCTGAAACTACTTTCAACGAAGGGAAAGAACTAGATTGATAATTATTTTAATTGTTATTATTTTTATAGTAATTTAATAATATTAAATATTTACTATTATAATATTTATTTGTCTTATAATTTCCGCGTTTCGCACATTTAAATTGTGCGCCATTAAAAAAATCAGCTGTTAATTGGACCGTCGCGTTGGTGGAGGTGTTGGCGTATTCACTTTGGCACTGCATGTCGATAGACGTGGTTGTGGAAGTCCTTCAATCTGATGATGAGCTGAAAGGCGCGAAATCCGGATCGTTGCAAAACAAACTCGCTGCGAGTAGGAGCTGTCTTTTTAAAAAAAAAAAGATTGAAACCCACAATCACTACATCATTGGTCATTTTCACTATGTCACTTATTCGGCCCATGTACACTCGTCGGTTCGGTATGGCTCAAATGCATTTCTCATTTGCAGCACCACCACTTCTGATCGTAACAGTTCAGTAGAGATGGCTGAAAACCAAAACGTGTTTGAGTGACCCCACGAGTATAATCGTATGATACTGAGTCAAGCGGACAACGAAAACTTGTGAATTTAATCATATTTTAGTTTTTTGAAAAGAATTTCGTCATTCAAGATCGGAATGATTGCCCTTCAGGGACTGGAAATCTAGTCTTAAAACAAGCTGAACTAGGAGTTTTTTATTTAGAAATCGTGTAATGCGGTCTGGGGTAATGGAGGCTTCAGAAAAACATTTCTTTATCGTGCCAACGTTTCGATCTTTATTGAGATCATCTTCAGGGCTCAAAGTGTTTGTCTTCTGAGTAATTGTGCCATTTTTGTGGGAACTGAAAATAATTTACTTTAATAATTACAAAAGCAGATGGCTGGACATTTGATCTGCACAATTTCAGAAAGGCACAATCCTCGGAAGTTAATATTCTCATTATTAAGTAA
This sequence comes from Cimex hemipterus, assembly GCA_039619505.1. Lineage (NCBI taxonomy): Eukaryota > Metazoa > Arthropoda > Insecta > Hemiptera > Cimicidae > Cimex > Cimex hemipterus. The sequence continues at coordinate 6,926,031 of CM077102.1, forward strand.
CATTATTACTCTGGTAAGGGAAATGAAACATAAACACAGAACAAGGTAAAAGTTAAATAACATTATGCACGAATTAGCCATTTTAGAAAATAATAATTGAGAAATTGCCTGTAATTTTCTTTATCTCATGTTCAAACATTTGGTGAAATAGAAATATTGCCAAAATTAGTGATATAGAAAAACGACTAATGTATTACTAGCATACTAGTAGTATTAAATTTATTGGCGTAAAACAAAATGAGACGTGTTATGATTAGTGACCGTTAGTTGATGATTATTCAGAAATCGTGAGATGTGGTCTGGTGTGATGTAGGTTTCAGAAAAACATTTTCTTTATCGTGCCATGTTCCGAGCTGTATTAAGAACATCTTCAGGGGTTTTCCGCCTTATCGGCTCTTTTCACCTCAAACAAGCTGCATTCTTATATAAAAATGCCTTTCTATCCCGACTTCCTTCTTCACCCCTCCATAATCCAACGTGAATACATAAAACAGCAATATTACAATGGCACTAGCCATACGGCACACAAGGGTGGCACAATTACGCAGAAAACAAACACTTCAAGTGGGTAGAAATATTTTGAGTGAATACAAATTTTTTTGCATAAATCAACTATTTCCACATCATACATGTATTTGTTATGTAAACAATGTTTGTAAATCCCAGGCCCTGAAGATGATCTCAATAAAGATCGAAACGTCGGCACGATAAAGAAAATGTTTTTCTGAAACCTACATCACACCAGACCGCATCACACGAATTCTAAATAAATATCGATTAACGGACACTAATTACCGCGCACACTATTTGGTTGTTCGTTTTGAGAGTAGACTCCTGTTGGAAAAGGTTTCTAATCCATTTAACGAGGAGTGCATGCAATTTAAATGGTGATGAGCTAACTTCCATCTCATCATCTGTTGTTGGAAATTTATAAAAAACGGAAAAAAGGTGGTGACCGTTAGAGGGCGCATAGTGTCCAGTGGACAGTAGCCTTAACTAACTAACAGTCCAACCTTAGATGAGGCGACGTTGTGTCGTGTTCCCATCTTAATTGTAATTTTTTGTACATATCTTTTTAACAAGCTTTAATTCTAGTCATTGATGTAATATTCTGTGATATCATATGGTTTTAAGAACTAAAAAAGCTGGTAAGAACAAAACCAGCTGGGCGTGTAATTTTATGAAAAATGTTGTGCATATAAATTGTAATTTCTGTCAATGGTTTATGGTAAAATTACTCACTACTTTTCATAGATGGCTTGGTCACCATGTATAATTGAATGCTGGCCATGTGCTTCATAACCTTAACCGGAAACTTTTTGGTTTTCTTTTCTGATTTTTTTTTTTTTTTGACTTCATTTATTTGTATCTACAACTGTACATGCATGATATACAACCAGCAGATTGGATTTCAGACTGTGTGTTTGGCATTATGGGCGTTATAGAGAAAGCTACCCACTGGCAGCCGTTTTCTGAATTTAAATTTGTTTTCCTCTTCTCCTTTGGGAAAAATATGTAGTGTTGGTTTAATTGTTGATTTTTATAATTATGTATATTTTTTCGTAATAAGGCCCTGACGTTGGCAACATAATGTTGCAGGAAGCTTGGTGATCCCAACACTTTTGTTTGTTTTTTTTTTTTTTTTTTTTTTTTTTTTTTTCACCTAAAAAGGGCTTCAATGAAGATTTGAACTCTACATTTATTTAGGAAAACTCTAAATCCTTGTTGCTCAACTTCGTAATCTTTTGAAATAGAAGGTGTCTACGGTTAAGGACAGAATGAACCACACGTAACATAGATTAATGGCGTAGTTCTATTCTACTAAATGTAAAATGTCAAATATTTCATAAAATTTCACGTTGTCATGAGCAACGTTGCTCACCTTTGATAGATTTTTTAAATTACAACTTCAGGTATCGGGCCTTGGTTCCTAAATTGATTTATGATTTTTCACATAAATTGTGGTTCAGAAGCAGCCGTTTTTTTTTTTCTCAGTCACACTTTACAGAAAAACTATAAATGTCCTTAAATAAAAAAACACCAAGAAAATAGCATAAGTAATTAGTAAATTTGGAAGGTCTGAAAAGTTATAGCTGGTTATCATTATTTTCATTCCCCATGATATTTCTTTTTTTTTTACTAATTATCCCCTGTTAGAGGAGGTTAATCCCAGAACGCGCATCCTACGACTACTAAACGTTAATAAGCACTTTTCCCACTGGAAAAGTTCGCTCGGCTCATTGCTGAGAGGGGAGAAATGGATAATATATAAATTTAAGAATTTAACTTTTACCCTGGGGGCGAGTGAATTTCTTGCGGGTAAAGGCTCATTAAACGAGTTCCGTTGCATCCTCAATAAAACAGAAACTGCACGACGTTGCAATGACTCCTAACTCTTCCATTTAATTAAATACATTTAATATCGTTTCGACCAGGTGTCACACGGCGTTCTTATTTGTTCACTAAGGCCACGCGCACAGACCATCTTTCAGGAGGTCGAGCATTCATGGACACAAACGGTTATTTCCCAATAATGTATAATATCAGAATAAACGAGCTATAAGAGGGCGTCGGTGGCCGCAAGGTTCAGTCTTTGACACGGCTCTCATCACTGTAAAGTAAAGGTCACGGGTTTGAATCCAGCGGCCCTGCATTCGAACCCGACAAATGTACAAATGGGCTTTTTTCAAAAACACCGGCACCCTGAGGGTTTATATAACCTCTGCTGTTGCTAACCCTCGTAAAAAAAATCGTATTCTCGTATTCGAATGAATTAAAAATGAAGTACACCTCACTAAAGCTCTCCGTAGCCATTTCATTTGTCGTGGAAGAATCAAATCCGATTACAGGACATTTGAGAAATGAGAAGAAGGGAGGTAGAAACGTACTATCAGAAAACGGGTACACTGTTACCACCTTGTTCTGAGGATTTCGGACGTATTCGTCAGAACAAAATTTCGGTAGAATTCGCGTCCAAAGTGACCGTAACCTGCTGCTCGTCCATTGGAACCGAACTACGACGGCCGTTTCGACAGCCGAACTATTTGACCAAACGGATGACCGGCAATAAAGCCGAACGCCGTCGTCCACTGTAGCCGATTTTTAGCTATCAATGCACTGGCATGTTCAAGGATTACATCAAAATTAGTCAGTGAATGCATCCAAAATCTCCAAAACCTGGGAAAACACAACAAGGTAACGGTATCCTGGGTGCCAGGGCACAGGGGAATTTTGGGTAATGAAGAAGCAGACAGGCTGGCCAGAGGAGGATCCGCAAGACCATACATAGGCCCCGAGCCTATCCTTGGGATATCACAAACAAACATAGGATCCTCCATCGCAGAATGGATCCAAATAAAACAAAGAGAAAAATGGATAAACTCTAGCAGTGCTAGACACAGTAAACTCATGATAAAGCAACCCTCATCAAAACTGGCAAAAACACTGCTACAATTTGAGAGGGCAAATCTCAGATGAGTGGTAGGACTGCTAACCGGCCACTGGCATCTGAGAAAACATCTACATAACATGGCCATATACAATGATGATCCCATTTGCAGACTCTGTAATGAGGAGGAGGAAACAGCCACTCATTTATCGAATGCGAAGCAACGGCTCAATGGAGGTTCAATCTGACGCCCAAAAGCGACTCAGGGAACCACATTGAAGCAATAACAGTCAATGACATGATACTTCTGAGAAAAAGGATCGAGTCTATTGACTAAACCAAGGAACTAGGAAGGTACAATAAGCCAGAAGGCACAAACCCCGCTTCCTAGTACCCTTGCCACCATACCATACCATACCATACCATTGTAGCCTATTTTCGTCAATTCACGACAGAGCACAAATGGTTGTAGAAATTTGTTGATGCTCAAAAATTCTTATTTTACATATAAATGGAATGAAAGAAATAAACAAAAATATTGGAAGTTCCATTTCCTTACGCTGGTCATCTCTCGGATGATAGAGTTGATCAGGCATGTCGCAAGAGCCTACTCCTCACCCGCACTTATCAATTTTTCTCAATCCAACGAAATGAAAACGAATCGAAAAGGTAAGCAAAAAGCAAAGAACGGCGTGAAACAATGGTGAGCGTTTGTTGACACGTGGTTGCAGATGAAGTCGAAATAACCATTCGCCCAAATAGGACTGGAAAATCCAAATTTATTTGGATCGGAAAGTGCTTCGGAACACGACCGAACGAATTGGTTCTAACGGACGCGTGCTCATTCGTTTCTTCGCTTTTGGATCATATTTTCTATACCCATCACGGTTCCAGTTGACCTTAGTCGGAAAACGGAAATATTACCGCTTTCTGTTTACAATCAGAGAAAATGAACTACGGAAACCAGTGCACGATTGAAAATATCTCCCGTAATTTTCATTAAATTGTTGTATTAGAATGTATTCTTGGAAGCCGTTTCCTCGTTGAGTGGGGGGGGGCGAACCATTCATCATTGTGTCGGATCAATTCAATCACCGCCGCTCCCCATACCCAGCCTCAATTGATTAATCACTCATTGAATTCTCGCATAGAAAATTTAGTTTGTCCCTTGTTATATACAGTGGAAAAAGGATCGACAAACAAGTTGGATTCGACGCGGAAAAGAAATGATTTTTGATTGTCCTTTCTATCTTTTTTTTTTTCCGAAGCGGGACAGTTTAAAACTTAGCGCAACCCAACAATGGGTATCCCATAAAACCTCCATATAATTCCGCTTTCCGTTACCATATTTTTGCCTTTTCACGTCTATATCTCTACACTTTTATTTGTAAACAAAGCAGAAAATAATGTCTTTAGCAATTTCCCACCTGATTGTATTTATAGGTAACAATAGATGTTTTCTGTGTATTACTTTATCAGTGTACATTTCTAAAAAAAACTATATAACATGTTTATATAACTAATAACATTTATTTTAAACAGATATCTGGGCTTATAAAACACGAAACAGTTAATAACAAAAATAAATTTTAAGCCCACAAAATCGTTTTGCTAAAAAATATCATTATTTTCAGCATCCAGACAAACTTTTTTTTATAAAAACATGTTTTAAGAAATAATTTCTAAAACAAATTAATTATCAATTAATAAGGTTTTCATTTGAGATTTTAAAAAATCAGTGTCACGAGCGGGATTCGAACCCACGACCTTCGGTTAAATACGTCACTGCTCTACCACTTGAGCCATCGTGACTTTGAATCGGACTTCCGAGGGAATTCGAGAGGTGAGGTTGAGGTGGGAAGTTGGTGTCCGAGCAGATCGTAGTCACGATAGCACAAGAGTAGAGCAGCTGCATAACTAACCGAAGGTCGTGGGTTCGGATCCCGCTCGTGACATGTTTTTATCTCAACTAAAAAACCATAATTAATTGAAAGACATTAATTGGTCAAGCGGGCCACGAAAAGTAGTGAATTATTAGTAGTATTGAGTAAGACAGAGGTAAGAGATATTTCATTAATTTCGAAAATTTAAAATTTCAAGTGACGAATTAATAGGATTCGGAATGTGTACGGATATGCGTTACACCAGACGATTATGTAATTAGGCGAAATAGTACGATACCTAGGACGTAGAGAGGTCTAGCAGATTTTTAAATGTGGTTTCGCTATCATTGGGAGAAACTATAACGATTTAAACAGTTTTTTTTAATCTTAATAATGTTTTTACTTATAAATTTTTATATATTTATTTATAGCTAATATATGTATAGCGTTTATAACTTTTTTACTAGCATTTAGATATAAAAACTATAATTTACTTTATTCGGGGTTGCAAATATACCTATAACATTTAAATTTAAAAGTTCTTAAACTAAAGAATGAAGTTGAGAATAATGATTATTCGGAAATCGTGAGCTGCGGACAAACATTTCCTTCATTGTGCCAACGTTTCGACCTTTATTGAGATCATCTTCACAGCTAAAAATGTTTGTTTTCTGCGTTCTTGTGATATTCTTTTAGTAGTCATGTCGTCTAGTAGTAGTAAAGAATGGCACGATTATGCAGAAAACAAACTCTTTTAACTCTGAAGGTGATCTCAAAAAAGATCGAAACGTTGTCATGATAAAGAAAATGTTTTTCTGAAACCTACGTCCACCAGACAGCATCTCACGATTTCCGAATAATCATCGACCTCTGCTCTAACACTTGAGCTATCGCGACTTTTTCGGCTTAATTCGAGCGTATAAGTTAAAATGAAATATACTTCACTAAAGCTCTCCGTTGAGAAATGGCGAAAAGGAGGGAAAATTCAAAAGGTGGGGTTTGAGATGGGAAGTTAGTGTCCGAACGGATCGACGTTACGATAGATCAAGTGGTAGAGCAGCGGCGTATCTAGCCGAAGATCTTGGGTTCGAATCCCCCTCGTGACACGGACTTTTTATCTTAACCAATACCTTTCATAAAGAACTGTTTGCATTATCACTTTTTACTTACAGAACTTACAGAACAATAGTATTGTAGACAAAAAAAGCATTGTAGCAATTATCGATCAGTATCTTTCGATCATCTGTGACGCTTGCTTATAGCATATTGATAGCGCGTACAATAATTACGAAAGGTGAACCTAGATGTTTTGAAAACCCAGTAAATTAAACATTTTCTTCGCCATTTGTCAAGCCATCAGCGGTGAGCAAAGTTTACATCTTCTCTGCAACCAATTTTCTCAAAAAAAATGTGTCTACATTTTAAGTCAATGTTCCTCACAATTCCGATGAGTAACACCGTAGCTGGTGTTTATCACTTGAATGCTCCAGTGAATTATTTTTTAACTTTTTTACCACTTTTTTAACAATTGAGTTAACTCACCTGAGGGAGCGTTAAAGCAAATCCGGAACGTGTGGATAAAAACTGGTTGTGGTTTTTTTGAAATGACCTATTATCCCACCATCAAAAAGAAAAATCATAGGGTTTTAATTTATATAATTTAAAAGTTTACGGTTTTTAAGGCTGCAATGAACGAAAGTGCAATTCCTTTACATTAGTTTCATCGTGTTTTCTTCCGTATACGTATAAAAACAATCGGTATGAAAAATACAATCCAGGTTTAAATCATCCTTCCAAGTGGGTTAACAAAACAATCAGGGTCAAAACAAATATCATGCTATTTGCGGGTGGAGTTGTGATTAACCTGGGGACAAATAACAATGTATAATTCGGTTTACTTAATGAGGTAGGAAGTGGGTCGGCTAGGCTGCAATTCGTTGCGTTACAATCAATTGCTGTTGAAGGGTATTTACTCAAGTAGGTTAGTTGACACAAACCTAACTAATATTTGGCCGCTTTTGTTTGCGTCCACTGCAATTTGACAATGGAAAGAGAATAAAAGCAATAACCTTCCATCTTTCATATCTACTCTAACTTAATAATTATATACTTTAACTGCCTGGCTGTACTATGAATTTTTTTTAATTACTCTTTATAACAAGCTTGGTTGCTGCTGGAAGATGTGGAAAATATTTTAACGTTTGAATTTTCGGATTCCGTTAGAGCCTGTATAACATAAATTACATATTCTATTATGGCTATGGGTTAATATTTGTACATGAGAGAGATATAATTAATAATTTGTTATTTCAATAAACAAATTAAATACTTTATACAACCAAAATACACTTCACTACGAAAATAAATTTAATTTAATTTTTAAAATTAAAGATTGATTACGAAAAAAGACAAACAAACAATAAATTCACTATTTTTCTTGGTCCGCTTGACCAATTAATACATTACAATTAATTAAGGTTTTTTAGTTGAGATAAAAAGTGAATGGCACGAGAGGGATTCGGACATATTATTACTTCGATTTGCTATTATATAAAGCTAGACTATATATTGTTATAAAAAGCGTAAATTGTAGTCTAAATTGAGGTATAAAAAGTGCCAGCTGAATCCTGGACGAGATCGCCCGAGTATGGTTACTATGGAAACGAATTCTGACGAAATTTTGTTCTGACGATTTCGTCCGCGCCATCAAATTTATACACGCTTTCCAATGAGAATATTTACTTTGGCAGCGAATTGCATGTCGGAACCATTCGAGCGTTCAAACCAGTTTGATTTTTTTTTTCGTGCGTTCAATTTTGGTATTTCACCGTGGATAAAGGTGAACGATTGGTCTTGTTTTTGAGAATCGGCCTTTGTGGGGCACACGAACAAAAAAAATATCACAACATAGATGGTGAGAAAGTTTCTCAAGAAATCAACACTAGCAATAAGTCGCCATCGCACGAGCGGGATTCGAACCCAAGATCTTCGGCTACATACGCCGCTGCTCTACCACTTGACCTATCGTGACCTCGATCCACTCGGACACTAACTTCCCACCTCAACCCCACCTTTTGAATTTTCCCTCCTTTTTGCCATTTTTCAAATGTGAAATCTATTTGAATATAGGCGGCAAATGAAATGGCCGCTGCTCTACTACTTGAGCTATCGTGAGGTCGTGGGTTCGAATCCCGCTCCTGACACTGACTTTTTTTCTCAACTAAAACCCTTAATTAGTTGAAAAACAATTAATGTTATTGTAAAACTAAAATGTTTGCTCACTACCAAATATTATGTTGATAACCAACAAATATAATGAACATGGTTTATATCAAACCAACTTCAAGAAAATATGAATTACTCTTGCAGAAGAATTATATGTAAAGCAATATACTTATTCACGATGTTTTTAAGATATAAACTTTCGTTAGCTCGAATAGCCAAAATTCCAGTAAGATCGTGAACGCCCTCTTCGTTTCTTAGCTGCGTTTCTGTAGAAATGTGTAGAGATTAGTGACCGTTAATCGATAATTATTCAGATATCGTAAGATGCGGTCTGGTGTGATGTAGGTTTCAGAAAACATTTTTCTTTGTCGTGCCAAAGTGTTTGTCTTCTTTGTACTTGTGCCCTGAAGATGATCTCACTAAAAGATCGAAACGTTGGCACGGTAAAGAAAATATTTTTCTGAAACCTACATCACACCAGACCGAATCTCACGATATCCGTATCAACTTTCAACTTTTTCATCCAATGTTAATTATGCCCTCGAAGGTACTAACAAATGACACGCGATTCAATTCGTGCCTACATACCTTATATATCCTAACCTCTGACAGCGTATAACTTTTTACGATAGGGTATCTCTTATGAATGAGAATATAAGGACAGACCAGAAATTTACAAAAGAAATGTATTGGTCTGATTTAATTAATGCTTATTTAAAAATGAAAATAGTGTAAACAAAAAACAGCTGTTAAATGCATTGGTGCCATATTGGTTACCTATGCCCTAACGGATAGAAATGTGACTACCCAATGTAACATCTAACCTTGGCTCTGGCCAAGATCGAGCAATGTTTACTAGCCGATTCTTCCAAGTCTACGTCGTTATTTTGCTCAGTCTAACATAATCTCCTAATAGAGTTAACACAAAGAATGTGAATACCCCTGTTGCATTACACCTCAGAGATAAGATCGTTTTATTGTTTTGAATGTACTCCTTAATCGACATTTCACAGCTTTCGAGATCAATTAACGACCTCAACAAGTTAAAAAAAATTAATGACAGTGCCTGTAAGGTGCAGACATTCAGAAGCTGAATTGAATTGATTGGATAAGAAGAATCCAGAATTTCCGTTAAGGCACCGAGCAGCCCGGTTAAATTTTGGAAGGAATAACTTCGATTGAATTGAGCAAGATTGAACTAAAATTTCGGATGTGATGTTGTTTGAGGTTTTCTAAGAAAGGGTTTGAAGGAGTACAGGAGAGTGATATATCCCCGTAATATTTTCACTGCTAGCTGTATTATGGATTTCTATGGAAGGCCGCATAGACTCGATTTTTATCGAGGGTCCGTAACATCTGCACGACACATTGGAAGCGTGTTATAAGCTTTTTATAATTATATTTTTATGTAATAATTATTTTTTTGAATAACATTGCAAGGCCTCTCACAGCTAGGATCGTTGGTAACTACTTGGAATAACTGCAATTCAACGTTTGAGTGAACAGGAGGAAGTCCTGATTTGAACAAACCGAACACTTTTAGGACGAGTTGTCGAAGAGGCTAAAATTGGCCCAATATTGCCGAAGAATTTGCGAGATTTAAGTATGGCGTCGTTGGGAGAATATGAAAATATTCCGTTTTAAACCCGATTGATAAAATTATCATAGAAACCGATCCTCGGAGATGGAAGATATTTTCTTCTATTGCAAAAAATATTTAATGGTCGGTTGTTGAAACAAGCCAAGTTGCAGTTTTGTCTTTATGTAAAGTTTGCAAGCTTCTCCAAATTAATGGCTGCCATGTTGGTTACCTATGCCCTACCTATGCCCTAACGGACAGGATTAACACAAAGATCTTGAATACCCCTACTGCATATAGTTATAGACACAAATGAACGAGTATAGAATGTCACGACAGATAGTCAAGCAACCAGCAATATTAGCCAACGGTTGTGCTGAATTGCAAGCCAAAACTAGGATTAGTTATCCAAAATAAAGTCACCTCTGTTGGATCCCGGGACACGCTGGGTTAGGGCTCTAATGAGGGAACGGACAGGCGCCAAAATGACCTGACGCCTTAACATTTTAGTTCTCATGTTCGTAAATTGAACATTGTTTTTCAAAATAATTCTTATATTGTTGTTCAATTTAAGTATTAAATGTTCATTTTGCGTAAATTAATAAACGGGATATTAACAGTTTATGTTACAGTAGTTAACGTTTTGCAAAATTATTACTTATTCATTTTTATCCTGGATGAAAAAACGAACAAAAAAATATGGACCTTTATTCAATCAAACCCTTTGAACTTCATTTTCAAATAATTCCTATTAAGATTTGATTTTACAGTAAACATTCGGCCGAACTTCACATTTGAAAATTAATTGTATCTGCTTACAATTCCCTGTTTGCGTTAAATGGTTCCGTCTGCTAGGTCGATTTTCGAACAGTATTTATCTCATGTTTAATCTCTGTTTCACCTCCTGGGACTGTTTTATCCCTGGCTCAAGGTAATCCTGATTTAAGGGGGTGGTTTTCAAGTAGGGTGGGGCCGAGCAATAAACCCGATCGTTTGTCAACCGCCCGCTTCACAATTAACAGCGTAAATTCACCCTTGCATCAACAAGACGTGGCTGGAGTTTATATTTAAATGAAGAGCCCCCCCCCCCCCCAACATCGTCTAATTAAAAAAGCATGCTGTGATTTCTTTATTTCTCGGGTTATTAGGGCCCTTTCTTTTAGTTGAACTGGCCTTTTTCTCTAAATGGCACTGGACAAATATAGAGATCAATTTTCTTCTATGAAGCTGCGCTATGCAAAATACATTAAATCTTTAATTAATCTTATAAGTAAAATTTTCTCTTTTTTTTACCAATACCATATGAATTCTGTAACCAAATTTTACCAAATTCTGTGTAATTGTATAAATGTAAAATGTGTAATGTAAACGGTGGTGATTACGAAGTAATTGAGCAAAAAAATGTTTCTTCTAAATTTACTAGTTTTCGTACTCCGCTTGACCAATATTAGAATTAATTAAGGGTTTTTTTAGTTGAGAATAAAAAGTTAGTGGCACGAGCGGGATTCGAACCCATGATCTTCCGCTTGTTACGGAGCTACTCTACCACATGAGCTATAGCGACTTCTATCGTCTCTGGCACTAACTTCCCAGCTCAAGGCCACCTTTTGAATTTTCTCTCCTTTTTGCCATTTGTCAAATGGCGTGTAATCTGTTAGATTTTCGGCGACAAGAGAAATGGCCACGGAGAGCTTTAGTGAAAGTGAAGCTTCATTTTAACTTATTAAATTCACTAATTTTCGTGGTCTGTTTGACCAATTAATATATTACAATTAAGCAAGTTTTTGTGTTGAGATAAAAAGTGAATGGCACGAGAGAGATTCGGACCCATGATCTTTGGCCAGAACGCCGCTGCTCTACCACTTCGTGACTTCGAACCACTCGGCCGCTAATTCCCATCTCAACCCCACTTTTCCCCCCTCCTTTTTGCCATTTTTCAAATGCCGTATCAAATACTTCAGTTTAATTTTTAAATCCATTACAGTTCGTGATCCGATTGGCCTATTAACCTTTTTTCAATTTTTATGAATTGTTCGTTAGATTGACATAAAAAGGTCCGAGCGGATCGGTGTCACGATAACTCAAGTGGTTACTCAGGGGCCTACTGAGCGGAAGGTCCCGAAGAATCAAAGAGATTACACGAAGATCGTGGGTTCGAATCCCGCTCGTGACACTGACTTTTTTATCTCAACTAAAAATCTTAATTAATTGAAAGGTTTTTTTTCTAAAGTTTTGTGACATACCTGGATTACGTGTTAGTAAAATGTTTTATACAACGAAAGTTTAGTTCATGAAGCCAATTTAACATGTCATTAGTTTTAATGCTGATATTTTATGGTAAGTTCGTACTTTGTGGGTACAGGATCATCATTTTCCAAATAGCTTCATTGACACTAAGCTTTATATAAAAAGATGCACTGGGTTCAAGTTAGTTTTATTCAAATTTTAATTATTTCGACACATTTTGTTGTGCTGTCTAGAGAAGGTTGATTGTAATTAGGGATAATTCTATAGCTCTACTTGTGGCGCATACAGAAGCCTTAATTATCTGGGCTAATACAGCTTAAACATCGGTTTTACTTCGCGTATCCTTTCAGAACCAATTAGCGACAACATATCCCTTGGATCAATTCATAAATGAAAGCCTTCTGCAAACTGAACATGGTTCACAGAAAATCACCGGGGTCTATTCAGTCTATTCTGCCACTAGCAGGTCGTCATGTACACACCACGATTTCAATAGATGTTTTATCTATGTTTATACAGATATTTTTATCTCAGTTAAAAACCAACAATGGAAAGATATTAATTGGCCAAGAGGGCTATCAAAACTAGTAAATTTGATAAGTTAAAATGGAGGATATCTTCATTAAACCTCCCGGTGACCATTTTATTTGTCGCCGAGGGTAAATAGATTTCACGACATTTGAAAAATGGCAAAAAGGAGGGAAAATTCAAAAGGTGGGGTTGAGGTGGGAAGTTAGTGTCCGGGTAGATCGAGGTCACGATAACTCAAGTGGTAGAGTAACGGCATATCAAGTCGAAAGTAGGTTCAAACCCCGCTCGTGCCATTGACTTTTTTATGTCAACTCAAACCCTTAATTAATTATAATATATTAATTAGTCAAATGGACCACGAAATTAGTGAATTTAATGAATGAAAATGAAGTATACTTCATTAAAGCTCTCCGTGGCCATTTCATCTGTCGCCGATAATCCAATCCGATTACACGACATTTGAAAAAATGGCGAAAAGGAGTGAAAATTCAAAATGTGAGATTGTGTCCGAGTGGAAATCCATGGAAAAAGCACAAGTAAAATTCAAAAATCTTATTGCTTTCACTGCAAAACCCATCTACATTCAATTTAGTTCCCGAAATAATGATTTGTTTATTTCTGCCTGCATTTCGAATGTTTACTTTTCTTTAGTACTCTTCCCAAACTTACCATCTCAACGTAATTTTTGACGGCCTATCATCAAATCTATACCTATTTCGAGGTATCACCCCAATATGTAACTGGTTGTAAAAAATTGCGTCCAAATACTAAATTACACGCTGTAATCGATCCAGGAGACGGATCAAGGTTGCAGTTTTCGATAAATAATTTGTCCTTGTTATCACATGTTCAAACCGTCCGAGAGTCACTGTGCAAATTGTTACTGCAAATGGAGGACTACAGGCGTTTAAGGAGTAGGCCGGAGAACACTTTTAAAATAGCGCAGCCAAGAGATGCCTTTATAATTTTGTGGTGCATTTAGACCCCTTTCGTTGATTAACGGAGAAATAATGGATTTACGGAAAGAGGGCGGGCTATTAGACCAGAGTCAAAGATATAATTGAAAAATGAAAGGAGACGAGCAAGAAAATTCTTGAGGGGCAAACTTGTAAAATTCATAAGGAATACCGTCCGGGCGAGGAGACTTATCATCTTGTAATTTCATAGGAACATTGGATAACTTAACGTAAGAAAAATTTTCAGAAGTGACTGATGAATTAAAGTCCCAGCAAAACTAATAGAAGACATCTTGAAGGGAGGAATTCAGAAGAGTTTCAAAGTGTTCACGCCAACGGTTTAAAACTATAATTTTTCCCGAGATAAAATTTTACTTTTTACACCTGTTTACAAGCCACCGAAACTCCTTTGAGTCTTTTACTAATGAAAGCAGCTCGGCCGTCTCGTCAAGATAAGAACTTTTCTTAACAGAGCATTTTGAAAGACGACTTTGCACGCAAATAGGGAAGTTTAGCTATTTCAGACCTGAACTTACGAACAAGACTCAACATTGAAAAACATCTGATTCTTGCCCTAGCACACTGTCCATCTATCTGTCCCATAAATGAACTGTACGTTTTACGAATTCCAGCCTCACGTACTACTCCCAAAAACGAGGCTAAAGCCAGAAACATACTTACCCGATGCTACGCCATACTACGCTACCCGATGCTACCCGAAGCGACGAAGTGTGTTTCCGGATTAAGACTTGCCGAGGATCACTTGAGACGGGCACACCCTTCAATTTGGAAAGTTTATCCAAAACTGTATTTTTGTAGACTTCTTGAGTAAGATTACCTCGTTTCAGCTGAGGGAGGAGAGGGAAAAATATGTCGCTTTGGCTATTGGTATGCAAATCTAATTGTAAGAGGATAGGCAGGTGATCTGAAAATAACTGGAATGATATGGGTCAGGCAAAAAAAGGAATCTGAACAACTTGAAACACAATACAAATCAATACCAGAATTATCTGTTGGACCAGTAAAAGTAAACCACCTATTTGTCTCCAGAATATCGGCCATTTAAAATCAACAAATCAAACTCATCGCACAATTCAAGAAATTTCCTGCCATGTTTATTCAGAGCTAAATCATTACAACGGCAGTCATTGGGATATGCCCACCCTGGCATTGAAGTCTCCAATCAGGACTAGCTTTTGAAAATCATTTTCTGAAATAAAATTATTTAAACTAAAACAATCTACATCCCAGGAAGAACGGTTTAAATAAACCGAAGATTCTGTACGTACATAAAATATAACGGTACCAGAAACATTATTAAAATCAATTTTGAGACCCATGACATTCCTTTTGAAAAACTGTAGAGATGCACCCTTAAGTCTCACAAAGTTAGAACTCCCACTCGCCCCCCTCCATCTCACTACCCCCTCTCCAACCCTCTCTCCCACTCTACTTCTCCCCCTCTCTCCCCCTCTCTCTCCCCTCTACTTTTTTCTTCCACTCTTTATCATTATCAATACCTGCCATCCGTTCTCTTCTCTACTACACTTTACCTTTTGCAATATCATGTTCACTCTTTCATTTTTCTATGTGAATGGAAATTACTCATATAATAAAGTTACGCAATCTACAATTATTTTTTCTAAATTCAGTATATCTCTCTAACACGTATGACAACAATTTATGTCCTGGCTCTCCCCTCCATGATAGAGGCAAGGATAGACGAGTTCAGTCTAGCCTAGGCATTGCGAATAGAACGATAGTAGAAAAAAATCCAGCTGATAGCCCATCAAAACAGATCAGTATCGTTTTTCTTTCCTTATTATAAAATTTATTTCTGTTGTGAGGCACACACTTTGATTTATAGTTCTGTTTGGCCTTTTTTCCATTATTTTTTATTTAAAGATCAATATTTTCGTTTTTGCCCTTCAGGCCTGAATGGTTTCCTTTATGTATAATTATTAGTTTGTAACCAAGAATCATCTTCTGTTCACTTATGTTTTATTTTTATTTTATTTTTTTATATATAACGTTTTCTATTTCATAAGAATATACATTTTCTTCTAAGATACAAACAGAGGTGTCCCTCTAAAATTGTGTTATTAATTTATTCCAAGCTGAAATTCTTTTGATTTTGAGACTGATCTCCGGCCTCCAGGGGATAATCACGCCTTAAAAAAAAGGAGCAATCGTTCATTTAAACTACCCGGCCATACATGAAATCTATAATTTACCCAACAGTTCATATTTTTTTCACTTTATTTCATTTATTTAATTAATTATTTACGTTCAACATGACGCAGCACTCTTTGTTTTCATAAAATGTGTACATAAATTATGATGTCTGACTAGTGACCAAATTTCATTTCAACCGTGGTCACCTCTGACCTATAATTAAATATTACACATCGCTTTTTATAGAAATTCGTTTTCCATTTTTCTGTTAACGAGTTGCTTATTGAATAATTTATCATTTGCTAAGAAGCAATTTGGTTTAATTTAGATATAACAAATAACATTATTCCTTTTCACTTAAGCATTTCCAACTTTTATTTTTAAATAATTGGTGAGTTATTATAATTGTTAACGATATTTTTACAAGGAGCAGTATGTAAATTAACAAAACTGATCCTTTTATATCAATTCATTTTAATAAACTAATTTTTGTAATATAATCTTAAAAAAAAAAAAAAAAAAGAAAAATAGTTGGTCCGGAATGAAGTTTTCAACGGCCAGCTTGGTCTTGTTTCTAGAAACAAATACCTGGCGGCTCCAATTATTCAATGTTTACGAGACGGTAGCAAAACAAGGAGTAAATTGAATATGTCTTGCCCCGCGGTATCTATTAACGGTTGAACCATTCCCAATTTAACTTCAGAACTAGTTAATATCGGTAAACATAGGTTAATTAATACAGTTCATAGCAAGCCGATCCACGGAATTAGTAAAGTGCTAGAAGATATTTCGGAATAACTTAAGACTTTACTTTGATTTCAATATAAGTAATAATTAAAATGGAATGATATTCTATACGTGGATGGTTTGCGTTTTTCTTGAAAAACTAAAAACTAAAAAATGTGTCCTACGTAAGACTACAATTTTTTCGAATTTTTTTTTTTTTTTTTTTTTTTTTTTTGAGGGGGTGGCGTTTTTCTTGACAAAATGTGTCCTACGAGCTGTTTACATAAAAAAAAAAACAATAAACTTTTTTGAATTTTTTTGGGGGGAAGGGGTTTGCATTTTTCTTGAAAAAACAAGTGTTCTACTGTTACACTGAAAAAGACGTTAAACATTTTTTTTCGATTTTTGGGGGTTTTCATGAAAAACGTGTTCTAAGAGCTTTTTACAATGAAAAAGACAATACATTTTTTTTGGATTTTTTCTCCTAAAAAGTGTCCTACGAGCTTTTTACATCGAAAAAGACGATAAAATATTTTTCGATTATTTTGGGTGATTTCTTGAAAAAACGTGTTCTAATAGCTTTTTGCATCGAAAAAGACAATAAAATGTTTTTCGATTTTTTGGGGTGTTTTTCTTGAAGAAACGTGTCCTACCAGCTCTTTAGCTCAAAAGACACAATACAATTTTTTCGAGTTTTTTGTGGCGTTTTGCGTTTTACATCGAAAAAGACAATAAACAAATTTTCGATTTTTTTATGGGTTTTTGCGTTTTTCTGGGAAAAAAGTGTCCTACAAGCCTTTTCATCGAAAAAGACAATACAATTTTTTTTTCTATTTTTTGGTTTTTTCGCGTTTTTCTTGAAAAAAAAAAGTGTCTTACGAGCATTTTACGTCGAAAAAGACATTAAAAATGCTTTCGACTTTGATGACGTTTTTTTCAATTTTTTTATTTTTTTTAAACGTGTCCTACGAGCTTTTTATATCGAAAAAGACAAAAAGTGTTCGATTTTTTATTTTGTTTTTTATTTTTCTCGAAAAAACGTGTCGTAGGCTCCTTTTGCATCGAAAAAGACAATACAATTTCTTTCTATGTTTTGGTGGGTTTTTTTTTGGAAAAAAACGTTTCCTACGAGCCAATTACATCGAAAAAGACAATGAAATTTTGTTCAAATTTTTTCTAAAATCCAAGTTGTGTACACTTCGTTTGATGGCTACAAAAGGGTGGGATAATTGGAATACCCTAGACAGACGGCATGAGATTTTCCCTGGAAAATCCATAGTGGGAGTTGCATCAATTGTTGGATTCCATTTCCTTGGCATTGATAAAAACCGGTGTTGGGTCGTGTGCCGCCACTCCGTGGTTTGTCCCGCTCCAATCTAGCTCACACCGGAATTATACGCGATTTACACGCGTTTGGAGTGATTTGAGGCGGCTGTGGCTCTGCCGAATTTGCACCGACTCCCTCAACACGATTTCTGCTGTTCTTGACAGGTTCACGGTCGACTCTGTCGTGCTCTTGACGGAGAAATACCACGAACTGGAGTGACCCGGCAAAAAGGTGGTGGTTGTCTAGGTAACGGCAATCGGTCTGGAAACTATCGAAAAATCGGACATATCTCCGATCATAAACCACACGACCCGGCTCTCAGACACTAAAAATGCATTTAGATTATCAAACCGAAGTGGCAGTTTCGGAGGGTCAGAATAGCAGGAAAGGTCTTACGTATCCTCTATAGCCGGTCTTAATAGAAACTGACTAAAAGAGGAATGTTCTTCATAAATAGTATATATTATCTTGTCTAGATAATATAATTTTTATTATATTCTATAAATAGTCAATAAAATTTATTTTTCATCTTGACCTTTTGTCCTCCTTCTCCATCTGTGAAATAGCGGAGTCGAGACAAAATATAAATTAGAACAATGGTAATCCTTACAGATTAAAGAAGAATTAGGGACAAAGCTCGCATATGGGTCCGGTATGCGGAGCAAATTTGTTCGATGTGTCCCAGCTAAGAGGAGAGCGCAATTCCTTGGCTTCCTAGAGCGCACGAATTCAACCCGAAATGAGAATTGTTCTTGAGCATGGCAGCGATTTCAAATTCATTGCAATTCTCTTGAATATGTAGTGATTTTGGTGATTCCAGTTGGCACATATACAAACAATAAATCTCCCATCATGCATCATACAACGAGTAATTGCCCGTGAGAATACCACGGATTCTCCAAATTCAATCCACATAATAGCAATTATTGACCTTATGATTTCTTTATCATTACTGCAAAAACCGGTATAATTCAGTTATACAATGCAACCTTTTGAATTGGAAAGAGACTTCTTTGGGTATCATGTTGTTTGTCTTAGCACATTCTCGCCTTTGAATTTTAGTAAGACAAATTATATTATTTTAGGAAGAATGTGTTATGATTTTGGGGCATTTTAACAACAGTAAAATTCCACTACACAGAATCAAAAAGTCAGAATGTAAGATTAAACATAATTCAAACTACAGCAAAATCATCCCAATTAATACAGAACGGTAGTATACTTCACAAAACTAATATAAATACAAAAACTTACAAAACTCGGGTAATTTACTATTTCATCTTGATCCGAAACAGTATAGGATTGTTCATTCATTTATATAAGTTCAAGTTTGCAGACGTTTGTGCATAAACACACTGTTTACACCAGGAATATTTATAATTTCTACATTTTCATAATTCTTGTGGCTTTCGATGGGAGTTTGCTTATGGCCGATTTCACGGAGGGTGTTTTAGCGGGGCCGACCTTTGGACCGGGCATTTTTGGGGGGGCCGCAGCTCAGAAATTCTCTTGATCTCCATTCCGTTTTGTCCCCTTCTCTCGACATTTTTCTTGGTGAGGGGGGGTCCTACAACCCTTTTACATCGGAAAAGACAATAAATTTTTTTTCTATTTTGTGGTGTTTTTGCGTTTTCTTGAGAAAAGATGTCCTACGTGCCTTATACATCGAAAAAGACAATAACAAATTTATCGATTTTGGGGGAGTTTTGCATTTTCTTGGGAAAAAATGTGTCCTATGAGCTGTTTACATCAAAAAAGGACGATACACACTTTTTGGATTTTGGGGGGGTTTTGCGTTTATCTTGAAAAAACGTGTCCGAGCCTTTTACACCGAACAGGCATTAAAAATTTTCGAATTGTTGGGGGGTTTTCTTGAAAAAACGTGTCCTCCGAGAGTTTTACATCGAAAAAGAAAATACAAATTTTTTGCGTTTTTGTTGAAACAACCTGTCATACGAGCCTTTTACATGGAAAAGAAAAAAAAATTCTATTATTTCGGGTGTTTTTGTCTTTCTTAGGGAAAAAATATGTCCTAGAAGCTTTTTACACCGAAAAAAACAATACAATTTTTTTTTAATTTTTGGGGTTTTTTCGCCTTTTTCTTGAAAAAAAAGAGCCCTACAAGCTTTTTACATCGAAAATGACAATCACAAAGTTTTCTATTTATTGGTGGGATTTTGCGTTTTTCTTTCACAAACCGTAAAACAACGTGTCCTACAAGCTTTTTACATCGAAAAAAGACAAACATATTTGGGGGTTTTGCGTTTTCTTGACTACAAACTTTTTACATCGAAAAAGAAAAGAATTTTTTTTCGATTTTTTGTGTTTATCTTGAAAAAAACGTGTCCAAGTTTTTACATCGAAAAAGACATTTTTCGATTTTGTTGTTTTTTGCATTTTCTTGAAAAAATGCGTCCTACGTGCTCACATCGAAAAAGACAGATATTCTGGGGGGGGTTGCATTTGTCTTTTAAAAAACGCGTCCTACGAGCTTTTTACGTCAAAGAGACAATAAACATTTCAGGGGGTTTTGCGTTTTTCTTGAAAAAACGTGTCCTACATACCTTTCACATCGGAAAAGAAATTTTTTTGCGTTTATCTTGAAAAACGTGTCCGAGCTTTTTACATCGAAAAAGAAAATACAAATTTTTTGCCTTTTTGTTGAAACGTGTCATACGAACCTTTTCGTTGAATGGAAAAAGAAAAAAATTCAATTATTTTGGGTGTTTTTGCTTTTTTAGGGAAAAAATATGTCCTAGAAGCTTTTTACATCGAAAAAAATGATACAATTTTTTTTTAATTTTTGGGTTTTTTCGCCTTTTTCTTGAAAAAAAGAGCCCTACAAGCTTTTTACATCGAAAAAAGACAATTAACATTTTTGGGTTTTTTTGCGTTTATCTTGAAAAAAAAACGAGTCCGAGCTTTTTACATCGAAAAAGACAACTTTATTCGATTTTGTTGTTGTTTTTTGCACTTTCTTGGAAAAATGCGTCCTACGAGCTGTTCACATCGAAAAAGACAGATATTTGGGGGGGTTGCATTTTTCTTTTAAAAAACGCGTCCTACGAGCTTTTTACATCGAAAAAAGACAATTTTTCGGGGGAGGGGGTTCTTGAAAAAACCGTGTCCTTCAAAAATGACAAAAAATTTCGATTTTAGCCTTTTTCATTGGCGGGGGGGTGGGGAGCCAGATCCTATTAACCTTACACTTATTACATTGATCTTGCATGAGCACCATTCAGCAAGATTATTTACGCATTTTTTGCAGATCAGCATCCAGAATGGAAATTATGTTCGTACAGACTTTTTCAATTCATCAGCAAGGAGGAAGAAATTAAATGAGTCAAAACTAGGCAAAATATTGAGGGAAAGGGCTGACTAATAACCCCTGTGGTACACCAGATGGGCCTACTATTTATTTTCGAAGTTACTAAATTAAATCTCACAAATTGACTTCTATTTTGCAAATGGGATTTTTTTTTTAGTACACAGCATGAACTATAAACTAATACACTGTTTTGACAAACGCAGGATGGTGGCCTTGAATGTGGCTTCAAATTCAAACCTGAGACCTGTATCTTAAGTGATGAATGTCATGTCAATTCCTTTATTACTTGGAAGGACATTGAAACCCCTTGGCTAAATTTTATATCAGCTTTATGCACAAACAAAGTTTATCATTGTATAAACCTTATTAGCAATAAAGTAAGTTTAGTGTAAAGAAGTCAGGGATTGAAGTTTGAATTTGTATTGATTTTTGGCTTGTGCTATGCTATTAATAAAGATAAATTTTACTTATTCTATTACCTATATACAACAGCTGTTTTAGCTTATTTTGCTCATGTAGCTCACGGTGTTTGTATAATCTATTATTCGTATTGAAATTTCAACCCTACTTGTAGGCAAATTGTAACATTAAACGAAATTATTCGACCGGAGTACGAACACAACTTGCATGTACCCTGAATACCCATATTTCAGAAAGTAATAAGGTGAAGCATTTCAATGTTATCTTGGAGTTTAATCTGTAGGATATGACCATCATTTTCTATTAGTTTATAAAATAATTAAAAAGAGGATATTCAGGGTTTTTTTTTTATCAAGTCAAGCTTACAGGTCATTTACTTATACTGAAATTCAACATTCTAATATGTCTATATTACAATGTAAAAAGGATATCAAAAAATAAAAACCATATGGATTGTATAAAATTTTTAAAGGTTATTACACGTACAATGATTTCCTGAAGCCACAACGAGCAATCTGAAAAGAATTATCATACCAGTAAATATAGCATAATTATGATAACAAATTTAAAGGAATTTTGTATTACAATATTGAAAGCAATATTTTAGTTTTCAGATAGGGGTGAAAGACCATTCATTTGCAAAAGAATCATGTTTGTTCATATGAACTATGAAATCATCATTAAATGAGAGGAAAAATTTAACAATTAAAACATACGTACCATCATCATCGTCATGAATTTGCCAAATGCCTGCCATCCCTATAAAGCACACATTGCA
>CM077102.1:6953844-7030359 GCA_039619505.1 Cimex hemipterus
TTGGAATTATTTGGACATTCTCAGCAATTTCTAGTCTGCATTTTCTTCTTAATGATACTCTGCAGCTTGTTGCTAAATAGCTAATACAGTATACAGTAAATGTATATTTTGCCAATATTTGTAAATAATCTTATCATCTGTGATCATTGTGGTCAACCTGAATTGATAATTCAGCAGTTATAGTGACAGCAATTTTTTCAATCATTGATCTTTAATCAGCAGTAATTCAGACAGCAGTTATAATTTGAGATGGTTTCAATAAACTAATAGGAAGAAATTTTGTCAGTTGTAGTTTCCTGGTTTACTTTATTTGGACACTTATCAGCAATTTCTGGTCCGTATTTTCTCGCTGATTTTCACAGATGCGTGTCTCCATTTTCTCAACGTTAACAAGCGAGACTATGCGGACCAGTAAATTGCTGAAAGTTGATTATACGACCAAATCCAAAATTTTGCGTACATCTCTCTGTTCACACGATATGCAATTTTAATTTTAAACGTTTGCCTGTATAGGTTTTTATGCAATGAAACTCATTAACTTATTACTAATACATTTCGCACTTAAAAATCTACCAGATTTGAATGCGACAAATCCCGGAAAAAATGTTTTGACAGTTTAGAAAAAAAAAAATCAGTTGAAACGGTTTTGATGAAATTGAAAGGAAAAGTTCGAAAGCGACACAATTTTCCGAGACAATGTCCGAGGCGTCCACGGTGGTCCGGGTCGTCTCGCTTTGCGTCTATTCGAACATAGGGAAAATAAATTTCTTTGCCGAATTTTCGCACCGCGATCTGAATCACTAAAATTTTCTAGGAATCAATATGAAAACATTGACGTCATTAACAGTTCCTGGGTGTTCCGTTATTTAACAACAGCAACCGTTTATCACTTGGTTATCCTGCTATCCGTTCCTGTCGGAGATGAAATCCTAACAAGTACTATCAACAAACAAACTTTCCGGCCGAATTCCATGGTAAAAGAGAACTCAAATTATTTAGAGATGAATTTCAAGAAAGAACCTTTCCTCGACCACTACGACGTTTTCGAAGTTATCGGAAAGTGAGTCTTTGCTTTTTAATTGCTTTCTTAATTCCCATCGTGGACAGAGTCAATTATGATTTTTCAGCAACCCTACAATCCCTAGGGTCAATTGACCTCTTCCATAAACTGCCCTGAACATACTGAAATTGATAAAACCCAAATCACCTGACTTTCTTCTTGTCATACTTTGTGCTATTTTCAAACTAACTAAAGTTGAAAATTAAATTATTCTTGGATAATTTCGATTCTCAGATTGTTGAGTATAAAATCAAGAATTTGTGTTTTACTGGGCTATCTTTAAACTGCCCATTATTTTGGGATTCCTGAATGTATAATAAATTTATAAATTTTCCTTTTATTTATATCATAAATATTGAAAATTATTCAGAAATCTGCACCAGACCGCATCTCACGATTTCTGAATAATCATCGACTAATGGTCACTAATCGCCAAACAATGAAAATTGTTATTCAGAAATCGTGAGATGCGATCTGGTGTGATGTAGGTTTCAGAAAAACATTTTCTTTATCATGCCAACAATTCAATCTTTATAAAGATCATCTTCAGGGCCTGGGATTTACAAACATTATTTACATTTGGGATGTGGAAAAAAGTGAATTTATAGAGTGCATCATTTGTTAAATGTAAACATTGTAAATCCGAGGCCCTGAAGATGATCTCTGTAAAGATTGAATTGTTGCCACGGTAAAGAAAATATTTTTCTGAAACCTATATCACACCAGACCACATTTCACGATTTCTGAATAATTATCGATTAACAATCACTAGTCACAACACATTGAAAATTATAATAATTTTTCTGATCAGAGTGAATTTAAGCTTTGCAGCAGCCCTAAACTGACTGCCTATGTTCAATTGACCTCTTCCATAAACTACCCTGCAAAATGATTAAACCCAAATCTGACTTTTTTCTTGTCATACCTTGTTTTTGCCATTTTGAAACTAACTAAGGTTGAAAATTAAATTATTGTTGAATAATGTTAATTCTTAGATTGTTGAGTATAAAATCAAGAATTTGTGTTTTATTGGGCTATCTCTAAAACTACCCGTTATTTTGGGATTCCTGAATGTATAATAAATTTATAAATTTCCCTTTTATTTATATTATAAATATTGAAAATTATTCAGAAATCTGTACCAGACCGCATCTCACGATTTCTGAATAATCATCACCACACATTGACAATTATAATAATTATTCTGATCAGAGTGGATTTCAGCTTTGCAGCAGCCCTAAACTGACTGCCTATGTTCAATTGACCTCTTCCGTAAACTGCCCTGCAAAATGATTACACTCAAATCTGACTTTTGTTATACTTACCTTGTTTTTGCCATTTTTCGAAAGTAAGGTTTAGAATTAAATTGTTCTTGAATAATTTCAATTCTTAGATTGTTGAGTATAAAATGAAGAATTGGTGTTTTACTGGGCTATTTATGAAATTACCCGTTAATTTGGCATCCTGACTGTATGTCTAAATGATCGTTTATTTGTGGTGGAAGTCTGATTGATCCAAAATCGAATCAAATCCTTCATGGAAAAATGTTATAATTCTTTTCTTCTATGCAATTATATAAAAAAAAAAAAAAAGCTTAGGAAGAGACAAGTAATGGGAACTGTCATTTATTTGTAAACCTTATAGTTTATTGCCCCCTTTGAGATATCTTTTATATGATAGAAGAAAGAGAGATAAAAAAAAATCTTTAAATTTGTACAAGGTCTCGATAATCTTTATAATATCTGACTTTGACCATAGCTATACATTTGAAATGATTTTCTAACTAATGAATATGCCATTATCTTCCTTACTCTTACAATTAGTATGTTGTTACTATTAGGACTTTGCTAAATATAATGAATGAGTTATTTTTATCTGTATTATTATTATTATAATTTTTTACAAGGGTTCACAACAGCAGAAGTCATATAAACTGTAAGGGCGCCGATGTTTTTGAAAAAAAAAAAAAAAAACATGTCAGGTTCAAATTCAGTGCCGCTGGATTCGAACCTGGGACCTTTTTCTTACAGCGATGAGGGCCGTTTCAATACCTAAACATTGTGGCCCCTGATGCCCCCAAATAAATGTGTTATTCAGCACCAAAAAGTATACATTTCAAATATAAAATAAGTTTTCCCCCTCTTTTTTTCTAAATAATTGTCTTTTTACAGTCTGTTGTGCACAGACTGTCAGATGTCAATTGATGTACATTTATTTTTCTTGTACACACTGATAAATTTACAATATCCTGAGTGCTTTTTATGCTCAAATATACGTTTCGTAGTTTGGTCTTCAACAATCATTTCAACCAAGATATTCTTCCTAAAGTGGTTAGTCAGGTGCGTTTCTCGGATTTAGCCATTCTGTGAAGTGAACTTACATTTGTGTGCTAATTTAGAGCATAACGAGGTGTAAATTTAAAATTTCGTTTTATATGTCAATCCTAGTCATTTGGTTTTGAAGAAATATTAATAAATATTTGAATGAGACTAAGTAATCAATTTTCATGTTTATGATGGTTTTCTGTTCGTGCATTTTAATCGAAATGCAAAACAAATATCAGACAGAAGAAATATTAAAATAAGATGTATTGTAGGTTAGATAAAGAGTAGATGTCTGAGGGGGAAGTCTCGATAGCTCAAGTGGTTAGAGCAGCGCCGTATTGAGATGAAGATCATGGCTATTAATCCTGCTTGTGACACTAATTTTTCATCTCGACTAAAAACCTTTGATAAAAAGAATAATTAATGTGGTCAATTGGACTGTGAGAAGTGGTTTTGTATTTCACTACCTTTATTGTGTTTTCTGTGTTATATTAATAAAAATTAGGTCAGGACAATCTATTTCCAATCGACAGAATGTTAAAAATCAGTAATGATATGAATCAACTCACTTGTTTATACTGTAAACCTGATAGCAACATCATCCTTTGTATGTACTAATTTAGTGGTCTGCTTGACCAATTGATACATTACAATTAATTAAGGTTTTTAGTTGAGATGATAAAAGTTAATGGAACGAGTTGGATTTGAACCCACGATCTTTAGCTAGATACGCCGTTCGCCGTTGCTCTACCACTTGAGATATCGTATCCACTCGGGCATCAACTTCCTATCTCCACCTAACCTTACGAGTTTTTCCTCCTTTTTGCCATTTTTCAAAGGTTGTGTAATCGGATTGGATTCTCGATGATAAATGAAATGGCCACAGAGAGCTTTAGTGAATATACTTCATTTTATATCATTAAATTCACTATTTTATATATTACAATTTATTAAGGCTTTTAGTTGAGACAAAAAGTATACTTCACTAAAGCTCTTCATGGCCATTTCATTTGTCGTCAAGAATCCAATCCGATTACACGACATTTGAAAAATGGCAAAAAGGAGGGAAAATTCAAAAGGTGGAATTGAGATATGAAGTTGATGTCCGAGTGGATGAAGGTCACGATAGCTCAAGTGGTAGAGCAGTGATGTATCTAGCTGAAGACCGTGGGTTCAATCCTGCTCGTGCCACTAACTTTTTTTCATCTCAACTAAAAACCTTAATTAACTGTAATCATCCTTTGTGTTTGGATCCAAATTGGCGTTATTTTAAATATTACCACCTATGAACTAATTTTTTCATAAAATTTCTGATGGTCTTTTCTTTTTAATAGTTTTCTTATTCGTCATCCAGATCTGAGTCCGATATTTTGCAGCAATCCTGTAAAAGTATTTTTGCAAAATCAATCTCCCAGATAATATTTTTTTTAGAAATTGCATACATATTTGACCTCATTTTCTCATTTAGGATTTTTAAAAAATTTTAATGCATTTTTCCCTCTTCTTTCAGAGGTCATTTTGCTGTAGTTAAAAGGTGTGTAAATAAAGCCACCGGAAGCGAATATGCCGGAAAGTTTATTAGAAAAAAACGGGTCTGCCGTGGCGTACCTCCTGAGGATATCGAAAGGGAAGTGGAGACGCTTTCAAGACTGGAACACCCTGGCATCATTCAATTCCATGACGTTTATGACACTGGACAGTTTGTTGTGCTCCTCTTTGAACTGTAAGTTTTTTTGTTTTTTTAAAATTTTATTAACGCATAAGACATCTTCTAAAGTATTTTTGTGACAGAGTGACAGGAGGAGAATTGTTTGAATTTATTTCACTAAGAAAAAATTTAACAGAGGAGCAGAGTATTCACATAGTAAGGCAGATTATAGAAGCTGTCAGCCATATGCACTCTTTAAATATAGCCCATTTAGATCTTAAGGTAATTTATTAATTTTTAAAAAAATATTTATAATAGTCTAATATTGGCAATTATTTCAGCCTGAGAACGTTTTACTCGTTGAAAAAGTCGACCTTCCCACTGTCAAGGTAATTGATTTTGGGCTGTCCCTCCGACTCGACACGGTAGTCGAGGTCAAAGCGATGTTCGGCACGCCGGAGTTCATGGCGCCGGAAATTGTCAATTTTGAAAATCTAACTTTGGCCACGGACATGTGGGCCATAGGGGTCATAACTTACATATTGTAAGTTCATAATTTCAA
Source organism: Cimex hemipterus (assembly GCA_039619505.1). Classification (NCBI taxonomy): domain Eukaryota; kingdom Metazoa; phylum Arthropoda; class Insecta; order Hemiptera; family Cimicidae; genus Cimex; species Cimex hemipterus. The sequence continues at coordinate 6,959,439 of CM077102.1, forward strand.
TGTAAAATATCCCCCGACTAACTACTTTGCACTCGTTCAGGCTGAGTGGCGGTGCTTCACCTTTTCTCGGTGATACTGTTCAGGACACGTACACCAACATATCAAGTGCTACTTTTAAATTTGACAACGATTATTTTGAATCAGTGTCCGAGGCCGCAAAGGATTTTATTATTAAATTACTTCAGAAAGATCCAAAGTATGTTTTATTTAACAGATAAGATTTTTTTTCTTTAAATTTAATTTACATTTTTTTGAATTTTATAAAAATTTGCTAATTATTATTAATTAATTAATTTTAGGAAAAGAAACAGTGTATTTGACTGCCAGAAACACCCATGGTTGCAAAACAAAGTAACTAGTAATGTTATTATTTTATATTTTCTTTAACTAATAAAAAATAATCCATTATCAAATTATTGAGCCGTTCAAAAGGAAATTTGTTAAATTTGCATTCACGGCTTCAATATCTTGTGTGGGTCTTGCATGGCAAAGTGGGCAACGGTGGCTATGGATTTATTGATTTTTTAAGCTTTTCGCTCTTTTTTACCTCTAGTGCCTTACTTACATCTTGTTTGTTCATATCCCCTTTAGACATTGCCTTCAGTGAAGCATTTTAAAAAAGTCGTTTTCCTTCGAAAACCGGTAAAATGAAAGAATTCTTGAGAAAACAAGAAGCGCTGTAGAGCCCGAGTGTTGACAGTTTTGTTTTGGAGATTTTCAAGAAGTAAATCAGTAAACGAAAACATGAAATGCACGTATGAAAAGAAAATGGACGAGCAACCAGTATCGTTAGATATGATCGTGAGTTGATGTTTCTTAATTTATAGTAAATAAATTAATTACTAAATCGTAAGTAATTTGTTAATATCACAAACACTTCCAGTTCATGTTTATCACACCAACAGATTGTCGATAAATAGCTTAAATTATTAAAAAAACAAAAAACTTTGTAACCATTGTAAATCATAACTAGCACTATGATGAGTTGTAAAGTGTTGAAAGTATTGAAAATTTTACTAGGGAAGAATTTTTTTCTCTAAAGCAATTCTTAAGCTAATTATTATTTACCATTTTAATGATATTAATTTTTTAATTGATATTTAATTTTGATGTTTTAAATTGAAGATAATGATTTACAATCATTCAATTAATTAAGGCTTTAAGTTGAGATAAAAAAGTTAGTGTCACGAGCGGGATTCGAACCCACAATCTTCGGCTATATACGCCGTTGCTCTACCACTTGAGCTATCATGACTGCGATCCCCTTGGGCACTAACTTCCCATCTCAACTCCACCTTTTGAATTTTCCATCCTTTTTGCCATTTTTCAAATGTCGTGGAATTGGATTGGATTCTCAGCGACAAATGAAATAGCCATGAAGAGCTTTAGTGAAGTGTGCTTCAATTCAATTCCAAGTCTGGCCAATTAATACATTACAATTAATTAAGATTTTTAGTTGAGATAAAAAAAGTCAATGGCATGAGCGGGATTTGAACCCAAGATCTTCGGCTAGATCGCCGCTGCTCTACCACTTGAGCTATCGTGACCTCGATCCACTCGGACACCAACTTCCCATCTCAACCCCGCCTTTTGAATTTTCCTTCCTTTTTGCCATTTTTCACACGACATTTGAATCTGCTTCACTCATTTCAGTCTGCTTTTTATCACTGGGTCGGTCTGTCAGCGCAATTCTCAAATTTTATAACACTTCTCTCTGTATGAAGCCAATTGTACTCTTCATTAGGCGGGACACATTGAGTAACTTTTCTCTGCGTGCCTGGCACATATAAGGGCTTTAGCCCAAAAGCGTCAACCTCATTCGGCCTATTCTTAATCGGGTGAGGATGACTCTTCTTTCATGAGTCAGATCCTCAGAGGGCCACCCATCGACTTGCTCTTCGTACGTGAAAGTCCATAGAATTTGATTACTTATTTGTATATTCTACATAAAATGGCAATAATTGTTGAACTGTGACTGATTGAGAAAGAAATGCTGCAGAAAAATTCGTATGATTTCAATTAGTACGTCACTGGTAAGACCACCTCTACCGCTCTCCCATCCGTGACCTTTTAAAAAAATATTTAGTTTAGAGATTTTAGCCTTTTGAATAATTTGCAAAAGTATATTTGCAGTTAAATTAGGTAGTAGTAGAATGCACCCTTTCCAATTTATTTTGATCGTTGATGATCACTAATGATCAATATTATAAAACCACAGAATTTTAAATGATCGTAAATTTTTAATTTGGCGTTATGATTAAATTTTTCTGGATTTGTGTTGTTTCCCATTTCTGCATGTTTGCACCTTTTGTATGCAAAGAAATTCTCTTGCAGTTTTTTTTTTTTTAAATAATAATAAAAATCCTTTTAAAATTTTGTCCTGGCCATCAGTTAGAAGATTGGATTTTGCACCCTCGGAGCAAAACTGGATTGAGCCCAAAAATCCAAGGTTTCAGGATTGTTTAGACCTTTGTTACAAATTCAATTTTTTTTATATTACAATTAATTAACTTTTTAGTTGAGATAAAAAATCAATGGCACAAGCAGGATTCGAACCCACGATCTTCAGCTGGATACGCTGCTGCTCTACCACTTGAGCTATCGTGACCTCGATCCACTCCAATATCAACTTCCTATTTCAACCCCACTTTTTATGTTTTCCCTCCTTCCTGCCATTTTTTAAACTTTCAACTTTATCTCAACTAAAAACATTAATTAATTGTAATATATGGTTTGGTCGAGCGGACCACAAAGTTACTGAATTTTTTTAATATATTTTATTTACATTTTTCCTTGTCAACTTTATCCGTTTTGTACTCTTATCAGGCCAAAATATTTACTTACATTGTTTTGCCAAAATTTTACTTATCCAGTTTAGTCCCGAGGGTGCAGAAATATAAAAAGCTTCTTTTCACCATAACCATACAACATTTTAAGAAAAATCCATGTTTTCCTTTCTTTTTCCCTTTTAGTAACATCTCAACACCAATGCCTTTGTTGAGGATACTTAAATTTGTTTTCTATAAGCACATATATTTTGTTGTAACCAGATGTTAAAAAAAATGTATGAATAAAATAAAACAAATTGTCTTTACAGTATTAAATATAATTTGACAAGACATTTTTATTTTATGTTTATATTCATCACTAATAAGAAAACAAAGGTTTACATTATTTTCCTGGACGTCTGGTTGCAGCAGCCATGGAAGTAGGCTCTAAACTGTTTTATTTGTAAATAAAGTTTTAAGTTTTAGTTATGTGATGGTTTATTCCTTTAGCTTTCTTGAAATTCATTTTTCTTCAAATCGTACTCTTCTCTTTACAAAATCGTTCTTAAATTAATGTTTTTAGGTAACTGAAATATTCACACCGCCTATTTCATTATTAAGTGCCATTAACGAGGGCAATCTGAACGAGTTTGAGGATATATTGAACTCCGGAAACATCGACGTCAATCAAACTAATAAAGTCAGTGATTTTTAAATCTTGACGGTATAGGTTTTAATGAATGATTTTGTTAGAATGGGGCGACAGGCCTACATCTTGCTGCCTCTACGGGCCAGACGGAAATGGCCAGACTTCTACTCATGTGCGGTGCGAATGTTTCAATATCGGACTGGCAAGGTGACACCCCTTTGATCCACGCTTCGCGCCACGCCAGTACAGATATTCTAGGCATGCTTATTAAAGCAGGAGCCTGTATTTCTGTACAAAACCATGTAAATAATTTCTATTTAAAAAGACTTTATAGGAAATACATGTTTTTTTTTTTTTAAATTTTATAATAGGAAGGTGACACGGCTCTTCATGTAGCAGCCGCCTGGGGGGAGTTGGAAGTCACAAAGATTTTAATAGAAAACGGCGCATTGCTACATATACCAAACCACCTCGGCCAGTTGCCAATTCACATCGCGATTCACAGGAGGCATACAAACGTGGCTTTATTCTTGTTGAACGGCGGTTCAGAATTTGATATTCATGATTGCGTAAGAAAAAAAAACGATATGATTACTGTCTCGTTTGATCAAAACAAATTTCTTTTCAGGAAGGAAACGCTCCAATTCATTTGGCAGTCCGAGAAGGCTTATTATCTGTTGTCAATGCTTTATGCTCTATGGGCTGCAACATCGATGCAGCTAACAACCAAGGCCTTTGCCCCATTCACATCGCAGCCAGACTTGGTCATATAGATATCGTAAGGTAAATATTCGTAAAATCATTCTTTAGCATTTTTCAATAATTCATTTTTCTCTTGTGTTTTGAAGCAATTTTGATTTAGCCATTATTTCTTACACACTCTGAACAGGAATTAGTTTTTAAGGTGGTTTTATTTGTCAGTTTTGTCTGAGATCTTGAATTTTTACAAGGCTGATTTGCTTACAATTTGCTGATTGAGGAAAAATGCATTTTCGACATTTCATTTTTTTTTTTTTTTTTCAATTAAGGTTTTTAGTTGAGATAAAAAAAAATGCAATGGCACGAGCAGGATTTGAACCCATGATCTTCGACTAGATATGCCGCTGCTCTACCACTTGAGCTATCGTGACTTCGATCCACTCGGACACTAACTTCCCGTCTCAACCTCACCTTTTGAATTTTCCCTCCTTTTTTGCCATTTTTCAAATGTCGTGTACTTCACTAATGTTCTTCGTGGTCATTTCATTTGTCGTCGAGAGTCCAATCCGATTATACGATATTTGAAAAATGTCAAAAAAGGAGGGAAAATCAAGTGCTAAAGCAGTGACGCATCAAGCCGAAGATCGTGGGTTCGAATCCAGCTCGTGCCATTGTCTTTTTTTATCTCAAATAAAACCCTTAATTAATTGTAACATATTAATTGGTCAAAAGGACCACGAAATTAGTGATTGTGATGTGTATGGAGCTAAGTTTTTTTTCCCCTTAATGCATACGATTATGTAATGTAAACAAACATATCTACAGAATAAGAAGACAAAATTAATGTTATTATTGGACAGAATTTTCTGACGCTTTTATTTAAAATTAGATGCCTGTGTTTAATGGGTTGCAACACAGAAATTAAGAACAGCGATGGCATCAAGGCAGAGATTACAGCCCTTAAATACGGTTTCAATGATATTAGCGATCTTCTCAATAAAATAAAATCAGTAAGTTCATTAATTTGCCTTTTATTAATAATCGTACACGTTAAACGAACATTGTTTTTAGAATTATGTCAGAGACATGTACATCCGTCAGTTGATACCGACAGGACAGCCTTTGCCTCGTTTCAACATCCAAGTTTTCGGCCACTCCGCTGTAGGAAAATCGACCCTGCTCGATACCATGAGAACCGGATATTTCAGCGGTTTCTTTAAAAGGACAAAAACCAATCATTTCAATACCAAATATGCACCTCTTTTAGGGACTTTATGTATGTTTTTATTTATTTTTCTATTTAACAAAAAATATATATTTAATTTGTGTTTTTAGCTCAGCCCAATTCTCCGACTCGGACCCATATAGAGCTGGATTCGACTTCTAGGCAGAATTCTTTAAATTTCGATACTTACAATCATCATTCAACTCATGGAATTGATGTCCAACAAGTATGATTTAATGTTCAATGTTTTTATAATTTAATGTTACTAATTGATTAATTTCAGGCTTGGATATCTGGTGTGGGTTATGTGACATTGTGGGACTTCTCAGGGCAAGATACATACTTCTGTTTTTATCATCACATGATCACAACTTCAGCTAGCCACGCCGTTATAGTCTTAGTGTTTAATTTAAACGATTCCCCGACCATCCAGTACAAACAGTGTTCTTTCTGGTTGTCTTTCCTGCAGGCCAGGATCCCGCCAACAGAGCCCATTGGGAGCTGCGGGAAGACCAATAATATGCCAAAAATTATACTAGTCGCTACCCACGCCGATGTCGTAAGAGCGCCCAAATTGACGAACGGAGATTTCAACAGCCCTCAGGCGCAGGATTTGACGAAAAGGCTAAGAGCGGAATTTTCATCGCATTTCGATATTCACCCGACTCCGATTGTTGTCGATGCGCATATTCCAAATTCTTACGGCGTCAAATTATTAAAGAGTACACTTTCAGAGCTGAAAACGTCAATGTGGCAGGTGTGTTTTTAATACTTTCACCCGATTTTAATTCTAAATTTTTGTTGTTGTATATTGTTACGAAAAAAATTGTTAAGGGATTGCCTAATAAACAAGGAAGTAGTTCACAAGCGTCTTCAATATTTGGTCGAAAGGGCTACAACCTCCTTTTGGAAACTCCGCTTCAAGAAACCGGGCAGTTAAGTCCTGAGTTTTGTACAAATCACTGTTTCCACACAAAGAACCGTTTGTTTATATGTCCTCCACACCGGCACCTAGAAAACGATGGAAAGAACTTCACCCGCTCACATTCTGGACCCCCACTTCACAGAAGATTGTTGCATTTATTATGAAAAACTTTGGAACACCCTCCTCCCACAGAAAAACGACATTTTTTTTGCATCCAAAACAATTAAGCATTGAAGAGAAATTCGTTGAAATGTTCTGCACCCCATTTCCTTCACTATGAATTTTAATTATTTCTAATTTTTATCATATAATTAAAGTCAAAATGGCAAAATTATCTTGCCAACTAAATATATAAGAAACAAAATTATAAGAACCCCTGTCCTCTCCTCCAACAGATGTACTGTATGAAGTTAATCGCACTAAGTTCATGTCCAAAGAATCAAATGTTTGTGTTTCCTGTGAGGTTTATGTTGGTTTTTTTAAATTAAACCAAGTACAGTGAATGTTTTGTTAAACGGCGAATAGAATATTTTACTATTTTTATTTTATTTTAAATAACAGGGCCTAAGATCAATGAACGGGTTCACTGAAGCCATAGTCTCTTGGCTTCCGATGCTTAGGAAGTCTGCCGAATCTATACCTGTCATGACCTGGGAGGCATTTATAGCCGAAGCGAGGAATCAGGTCAACCCGTTGGCGAGCAACGAGCACTTCAGCATCCTTTTCTCGCACTTGGAACAAATGGGAGAAGTCAGTTGTTGATCTCGAATGCTTTTAACGCTTAATTTTGTGCGACTTTTATTCGATTGCAGGTTATAATCATCGGGGATTTGATTATCTTGAGCCCGAGCTGGTTGTGCGGCCAGGTGTTAGGCCAAATCCTCTCGATCGATTTTATAACGCACGCTCGAATCACCGGCTGCTATACCGTCGAAGATTTTCAAGTTGCTTTTCCTGAAGCTGATTCAATGGCGATGCTGGAAGTTTTGGAAGCATTGCAACTATGCATTCAGGTAGTCTAAATATATTTTGTTAAAAAAAAATTGAATGAATAAATAATGTTTACAATTATAATTAGTGTGATAATGATGGGGAGTTGGAATACGAGTTTCCATGTTATAATCTAGTAGAAAGGATAGAAGGATTGTGGGAATGCTCGGATTGTAGATACAAAGATGGGGCTTACGGCGGGGTGAGGCTTAAAACACCTGAGAACACTACACACCTAATACACTGTATTTTCCCTCGTCTTCAGGTAATTACAATTTTTTTTTTAAAACTGAAAACAAAATTTTATCATTGTGAAATTTAAGGTCGAGCTGAGAAAAACAGTTTTGTGCTATTACGACTGGCAAAGTGATTTATACCAATGGATGGGGGGTTCAAAACTTTGCTTCGGCGCAATCGAGAGTATTATAACGTTTGAAACTGAACCAGATTCAGGCGACGAGTGCATTGAGATTAAAGTGAGAGGTCCTGCTGGATCTGGGAAAAATTGCTTTTTATTTATGGAAGAACTTTTAGGAATTATTGACATGGTTAGTTTAATTTTTAAGTCGCTAAGGAATTCATTATTAATAATTTGTATTTTTTTTATATTTTTTTTTAAGGTGCTACTGGATATTGTGCCTGGTCTTCTTATGGAGAAGCATACATTAAGCGCATACGATTTACGAACTCACGCGTCTCCCGTGTATTGCTACGCCCCTGACGTACTCATGAAAGCATCACTCGAAAGTAAAGGATTCGAGACGGCCGTGACCAACCCTCTTGCGAACACATCCGAGACGATTCTCGAACTGATATCGTTCGGAATGGAAGAGGTATAGAAAATGTCAAAAATTCACTTTTCCAATCGAAAATTATTCTAAATTTGCAGGAGGTGCAGAAACTCGTTTGCAACGCTTACGAAATAAACGTGGACATGCTAAGCACCCTGTGCATGCAACAGGTCTGTGCGATGCTGGATCCTCCAGACCCTCATGGAAGGGACTGGTGCCTCCTCGCTGTCCAGTTGGGCCTTACGAACAAAATATCAGTGATTGAAAATACATCTCATAGTAGGACAGCGTCAACACTCCATCAGCTTGCGTGCCAAGTAGACAATAGTATAGGTAAAACAAAAAAAAATCAAATAAATAAGTAATAATTTAAAACAAAGTTTACACGTTGACACAGCACTCATCTGCAAGGTAAAGGTCCTGGGTTGAATCCAGTGGCCCTGCATTCGAGCCCAACATACTTACAAATGGCTTTTATTTTTCTTTTCAAAAAACACCAGCACCCCAATGGTTCATTTAACCTCGCAGTTCAAATATCCTCATTAAAAAAATAAATACAAAATAAAATATTACAATTAATTAAGGTTTTTAGTTGAAATAAAAAAGTCAATGGCACGAGTGAGATTCAAACCCACGATCTTAGGTACGCTGCTGCTCTGCCACTTGAGCTGTCGTGACCTTGATCCACTCAGACACCAACTTCCCATCTCAACCGCACCTTTTGAATTTTCCATCCTTTTTGCCATTTTTCAAATGTCGAGTAATTGGATTGGATTCTCAGCGACAAATGAAATAGCCATGAAGACCTTTAGTGAAGTGTGCTTCAATTCAATTCCAAGTCACGATAGCTCAAGTGGTAGAGCAGCGGCGATCTAGCCGAAGATCTTGGGTTCAAATCCCGCTCATGCCATTGACTTTTTTATCTCAACTAAAAATCTTAGTTAATTGTAATGTATTAATTGGCCAGACTTGGAATTGAATTGAAGCACACTTCACTAAAGGTCTTCATGGCTATTTCATTTGTCGCTGAGAATCCAATCCAATTACTCGACATTTGAAAAATGGCAAAAAGGATGGAAAATTCAAAAGGTGGAGTTGAGATGGGAAGTCGGTGTCGGAGTGGATCGAGGTCACGATAGCTCAAGTGGTAGAGCAGCGGCATATCCAGCCGAAGGTCGTGGGTTCGAATCCATCTCATGCCATTGACTTTTTTATCTCAACTAAATACCTTAATTAATTATAATATATTAATTGGCCAAGCGGACCACAAAATTAGTGAGTTTAACAAAATAAAATAAATATAAAAAATAGTTAAGATATTTATCTCTTCAAACAATTCTGGCAAAGTGAACATTTTCTTCAATTTAATATTAATTTTTTAACTCTTTAATGTGTATTTTTTAAGGTTTCAATCAAGTTTAATCAACTTTTTAATTGATCGTCTAAAATTTGATGCAGACTATCAGACAAAGTTGTTCAAGTCTTGAGTCATTCCTTGCTAGCATTTTTCGCACATTGGAATCACAGACTTTTTTGTTTTAATTTATTCTAGCATTTTTGGGAAACACTTTGCTTACGGACACGACCCCTCAGGATTCACTTTATTGAGGCCTTAAGGAGGGTGGTGACTGGCGCTGGAAGGTGCTTTGCTGGCTGAACCCCGTGGAGTTTTCTGCCCTTATTCATCCATGCCAATCTAGCAAACTTGTACAAAAAAAGGCTAAGTTCCTTGAATTTAGAAATAGAGATGCCTGTTTTTATCTGGCTTTTATGTCCAAGATGGTGTGGCATGTGTTGGGTATAGCGAGGGAGTATCCATCCACGAATGGCGGAGCCGTATGCGATTTGCCCATACTCTCGAGGTGATATGGATCAAGGAGGGCTCTGCCTTTCTTGTACATACCGGCACGCTATGTACTATCTGAAATGCACAAGATATGTCCTCTGTGAATCCTATCATCATGATCTGTTAGAGGAAATGCGAGCTGGAGCCCCTCGGAAAAACTATGGTTGTCTGGGTTCCTGAACTCACCGGCTGGAGGGTAATGAACAAGCTGGAGCATCTCACCTTCCAGACCAGATCCTCGGAATGGAATGGAATGGTAGCAAAGGTACTAGGAGGTGGGGTTTGTGTGCCCCAGGCACTGCAGCCTTCTGGCTTATTGTATCTTCCTAGTTCTTTAGTTTAGTCAATAGACTCGATCCTTTTTCTCAGGAGTATCAAGTCATTGACTGTTATTGCTTCAATGTGGTTCTCTGAGTCGCTTTTGTGCGTCAGATTGAACCTCCATTGAGCCGTTGCTTCGCATTCGAAGATGATATGAGTGGCTGCTTCCTCCTCCTCATTACAGAGTCTGCAAATGGGATCATCATTGTATATGCCCATGTTTTGTAGATGTTTTCTCAGGTGCCAGTGGCCGGTTAGTAGTCCCACCACTCCTCTGAGATTTGCCCTCTCCAGTTGTAGCAGTGTTTTTGCCAGTTTTGATGAGGGTTGTTTTATCATGAGTTTACTATGTCTAGCACTGCTAGAGTTTATCCATTTTTCTCTTTGTTTTATTTGGATCCATTCTGTGATGGAGGATTCTATGTTTGTTTGTGATATCCCAAGGATAGGCTCGGGGCCTATGTATGGTCTTGCGGATCCTCCTCTGGCCAGTCTGTCTGCTTCTTCATTACCCAAAATTCCTGGCACCCAGGATACCGTTACCTTGTTGTGTTTTCCCAGGTTTTGGAGATTTTGGATGCATTCACTGACTAATTTTGATGTGATCCTTGTACATGCCAGTGCTTTGATAGCTGCTTGGCTGTCTGATCTTATGAGGATTTTTTTGTCAGTGTAACCTCTTTTAAGATTTTCCAGAGCACAAGCATTGATAGCATGTATTTCTGCTTGAAAGACCGAGGTGTACTTCCCTAGTGAGTTTGATTGCTCATATTTTGGACTTGTACAGAAAACACCTGATCCGGTTCCTTCATTTGTTTTGGAGCCATGCGTATACAATATCATTGTATCCGATGTTCTCCTGTGTTCTTCTTCTCCTTTGTAGACTGTTGAGATTTTGTAGGAGGTCGTGAAGATAGTTTCCGGGACGTTGTAGTCAGTTCCCATCTCTAGTAATGGGTGTCTGATTTTGTTAATTATGGTTGTGTGCCCGAATTATTTGGTTCCTTCCCAATTTAATTGTTTTTGGAGCCTGAATGAGCTTTGCCTAGCCTCTCCCTGTATGAATATTTCTAGTGGAGGTAGGTTTAGCAGGGTATCTAGTGCATTTGTAGGGGTTGTTTTCATCGCCCCTCTGATACATAGGTTTGCTAGTCTTTGTAAGCTACCTAGTGTACGGGTAGCTACTTTTTGTTGGGCTTTGTTCCACCAGATTAATGATCCATAGGTTATTCTGGGTCTTATTACAGCCGTGTATAGCCAGTAGGCCATTTTCGGTTTCAGTCCCTAGGATTTGCCTAAGGCTCTTCTTGTGGTTATTAGCATCTCACTTTCCAGACCAGATCCTCACAATCAGGCCTTCTTATGCCAAGTTCACAGTGAAAAAACATGATAAAAGAAAGATGACAACCACCCTATAGTGGTTGGGGTTGTTCGAGAGATGTTCTTCAGAGAACCTGAGCCTAAAATCAAGAGATTGGTCATACTAGGCTGACTCATAAGCACTTGCTTTTCGGCCAAAGCCTGCACAGGTGCCTCTTATAAAGAGAAAGGTTGCTTGTTATGTTCCACCTAATACGAGAATTTAAGAATTGTTCTCAAGCACAGTAGTTTCTGGGTCCCCTGTTCCATTTTTTAAAGGATGCAGGGCTATTTTACTGTATATAGTTAAATTTTATTCACTAATTTCGTGATCAGCTTAACCAATTTATTAATTATAATTAATTAGGGTTTTTAATCGACTCAATTACGAGTAATTAATTAAAGTTCAAGCAGTTGAGATGGGATGTTGATATCCAAGTGGATCGAGGTCACGATAGTTCAAGTGGTAGAGCAGCGGCGTACCTAGCCGAAGATCGTGGGCTTGAATCCCGCTCGTGCCATTAACTTTTTTTCATCTCAACTAAAAACCTTAGTTAATTTTTTTTTTTGAGCCTACATCACACAGTCTGCATCTCCCCATCTCCAAATAATCATTAATTTACTGTTACTAAATACTACATCCTTAGTATATAACTTGTCAATATAAATATACATTTTGGGGCGTCGGTGGCTGCAGTGGTTTAGGTATTGATATTATCCTCATAGGGTTTTTACAAAAGGTCCCGGGTTCGAGTCTTTACTTACAAATTGGCTTGTTTTCACAAACCCTCGCGTTTCGTTGTCCATAGTTAAAATACCTTCATTTCTTGTTGCAGGTTTTCTCATAAATAAACTAAAAGGGTTGGGAAGAGAAGACGTTGCCAAATTTCTAATGAAATATGCCCCCCTTTACAAGGTGAACGGCGAGGAGATTCAAGTGCAGGCGCAGCAGCTGGCCGACAATTCGAGGAATCTTTAATCTGTGTTTAACGACCCTAAGGGCAATCTTAACTTAGTCGGTCTTCATCCTATAGACTATATTTGTACATTATATCATTCGTTATCATTTTTATAAGATTTGCCATATCAAAAAAAAAAAATTTATTTTATTAGTTGTATTTTTTGATTTGTGACTCGGTGATATTACACATTAAGAAGACATGTTGAATATAGCTCAGACCGAAATATTTGGGACCATGGGTTTTAATGAATTTTTGAAATTAAAAATTTTTTTTTGTTGAAAATATGGAATATTTTAAACGATTCAAAACAGAATTGATTATAAATATGTAAACATTTCATGTTGTAAGTTATAATTGTCAAGGCTGTAACAATGGACATATCTTTAACAGTGTGAACTATTTATTGCTTTATCTATTATTTATTTTATTATTCACGTCTGTTTAGAATATAAGTCTGATTAGTGTTCAAACCTCAGTGTTTAAAATGTGTAAATAATCATTGTCATTGAAAGTTTGTTCGTATGCGTGTACATGTGTATTTTTGTGACAGCTTAAAGGCATGCGATGTGCAGTGTATTTTTTTTTTACAAGATTTTGTGCTTGTGTCGCTGATGACAGGAAATCAAAAGATTCCCCGATACGGTTTTGGTATACAAAGCAAGGGGATTCATAATTAGACTGAACAGATTACATCCAGATTTTGAATATAAGCAAATAGAATAATCAATGTATAAACGAAATGTTTCAGTGATTACAATGAAACAAGTACCTGATGAGGTTGCGTGTTTAAATTATTTATTGTTAAACTTATTAAATGTGAATCGCAAAAAATGGAAAAAGTAGAAAAATTTACTTATCAAATACAAATTTTAAAATGTGGCCTAAAGTATTGATTCATTTTATCAATCAACCGGATGGGAAATTGAGAAAAAACTGTAACTATAAATCGAGTGAGATATTTTTTAAAAATATTTTCGAACAAAACGTGAATTTTTTGTACACGCATACGTGAGAAAGGGTAAATTGAAAGACAGAAACCCTTCGCAAGTAAGCCATACAATCGAATTTGAAGACTGTACATTACATCTCATTAAGTTTTTATTATTGAAAATATTTATTTGTTTAATATTTGTTAAGTAACGATGCGTTTGATTGTGAATTTGAAAAAAAAAAAAAAAATTAGCGATGAAACAAAACTTAACGCTTGTGATTAAAAACTTTTCCCCCTCAAAATTCAAAATTTAATAGAAGGCCTTAAAGATAGAAATCATGTTTTTGGAGAAAAAAAAAAAAATGCTTTTTCACTGGAAATAGTGTAGCTGTGCAAACCTAATTAGTGCTTCCGGAACATTCACCATATTGTTTTTCTGCAAAACACAATGTTTGAAGTTTAAATCTATTGCCATAAGGTTAGTGCTAAAATTAAAAATTTGTTAATGTAAAAAAATTAATATTAAAGCATGTTTAATAAAGAAATAAAATAATGTTTTAGATTTTAATTTTTGTATAAAGCAACACTGCCCATGTTTAAAAATAAATGAGCCAAATGATAAAAATGGAAAGAGAAAATTTGTCTTTTTTAAAATTTAACAATATGAAACAATTACATTAAGATTTTTAGTGGAGATAAAAATGTCAATGCCACAAGCAGGATTTGAACCCGCGATCTTTGGCAAGATACACCGCTGCTCTACAACTTGAGATATCGTCACTTCGATCCTCTTGGACACTAACTTCCCATCTCAGCCTCACCTTATAAGTTTTCCCTCCTTTGCCATTTTTCAAATGTGTAATTCGTCAAGCCGACCACGAAATCAGTGAATTTAATGAATTAAAATGAAGTATACTTAACTTAAAGCTCTCCGTGGCCGTTTTATTCGTCGTTGAGAATCCAATCTGGTTACAGAACATTTCAAAAATGGCAAAAAGGAGGGAAAATTCAAAAGGTGTGGTTGAGATGGGAGGTTAGTGTCTGAGTGGATCGAGGTCACGATAGCTCAAGTGGTAGAGCAGTGGCGTATCTAGCTGAGTCGTGGGTTCGAATCCGGCTTATTACACTGACTTTTTTATCTCAACCTTAATTAATTTACAGATAGTAATTGGTCAAGCAAACCACGAAATTAGTGAATTTAATGATTTAAAATGAAGTATACTTTCACTGAAAGCTCTCCGTGGCCATTTCATTTGTCGCTGAGAATCCAATCCGATTACACAACAAAATAGCAAAAATGGGGGGGGGGAATTCAAAAAGTGGGGTAGAGATGGGAAGTTAGTGTCCAAGTGATTCAATGTCACGACAGCTCAAGCGGTAGAGCAGCAGCATATTTAGCCGAAGATCGTGGGTTCGATTCCCGCTTGTGACACTGACTTTTCAATCTCAACTAAAAACCTTTATTAATTATAATTAATTGGTCAAGTGGACCACGAAAGAATGAAAGTTTTATTTTCCTACTTTGTATTACTGAATAAGAAATATTTAAAAATTCACCCATACGTTGAAAATTATTTACAAAAGCTATTGAATTATAAAATTAAATGCAAGGTTTAGGTATATACAAATTTTGTTTATTACAAAATCCGAGAGAATTTTCTTTTATAATTTTTAAGGGTGAGTTGGTACGAATCCCATCCCAATCCTTAAAAGAGATCCTTGAATTTCCTCTTGATCGTCTTGAATAAGGCGCTTTAAGGCTGCTCTTCTTACCTGATAGAACGCATTTAGTATATTAAAAAAAAAAAAAAAAAAAAACATGTTTCTAGATGTTTTCTTTACAGCTAAATTTTCAGCCTTAGCCACTTTTGCTTCTTCTCGCAGAGTTAGCAATAAAGGTTTCATCTGGTGGTGTTTAGTCGGGTCATTTTCGATTCTGACATCTTCCATTTCATTAATTCTTCTGACTCTAGTTTAATAAGAAAAATAAAAATTGTGGAAAAATTTACAAGAAATTATTCAAATCTCACATGCTACTGCAGAAATCCATTAAACATGGGTTATTTTCGACTGCATATTCCTTTCTGAATCTTTCATTTACGTCCATTTTGTCGAAATGCTAACAGTATAAACTATACAATAATAAAAATAAAATTTAAAAAACCAAAATGACTGATGTATGAACATCTGGTCAATAAGGTGCCTTAGCAACGGTTGTTTACTAGATTTTTATCCGTGTAGTGTTAAATTGGAGATTCTTTCATAATGAACCCTCCTGGGCTATCTTGCCGTCATACACCGAAGGCTAGCTCCCGGAATATTCTCAGGGACGATAGCAATTATGAAACGGACTATATGACGACGACAAAAGAACACTTCGGGCCTCCTGTTTTTCCAGACGTCCCGCGAGGTGAGCCTTATACATCCAATTGATTATTCTTACGTAAATAAAATTTAAATTGGCAGCGAGGAGAAGGGAGATGCTCCATGATTTCTTCATGCGCGAAGTCGCCGAGCAAGTTTTCAACGAAGTCGAAAAAGAGGAGGAATCGTCAATGGCAGCTTGCAAATCTGACTACAAAGATGAGTACACCGTTGAAGGGTTTGTTATAAAAGACCCTTTGGACATGGTGGACACTGAAGTAAGAAAATGACACACGAATGAAATGTGCAGATTTATAAAATTGAATATTTTACAGATGTTCGTTAAGTATCCGCTTTATTCTGACATGGCCCAGACCATTTACTGGAGCAGGCTGGACCGAATAAAAGGCAAGGCGGTCAGCCCAAACCCAATGGCTGCTTTCAGAAAGACGTCTCATTTCGCAAAACAATGGTACGACGAATTGGAATGAACGAAAAAATTAAATACAAATAAAAATACAAATGGTTATAAAATTTAAAATTCTTTACTTGTTTACCATTAATTCAATAAAATAGATTTTTAAATATAAAATAACAAAAAGGAACTTAAAAAATATTACAATTATTATTTCTGAGGATTAAAAATGTTAAAATAAGAACATATGCTTTACAATGAAGCATCATCACAAAACTAACTACAAAATAAAATTAGATATACGAAAATACTAAATCCTTTCAGATTCTCTTTAGTATATTATTTATTTAGAGTTTTTTCAAAATGAAATTGAATAATTCTTAAGTCAATTCCGGCTGCCTTTCAACACAGTGTTTGTCTATCAGATAGGTTTCTGCGTTTGTTGTGTTTCTTACGATAAAAATCAATATTTATGACAAATTCAGCGAGGATAGATGATCAACGCGTTGTAATTTTTCTGGTTGATGAATTTATAGGCTTTCTGATCAACCCATTCCTCTAATTTTTTGTGATTTGTCGCAAGTTACAATTTCCAGTTGTATACAATACACCTATAGTAGTGATTACGCTTTAGATTAACACCTGACTAAATATTTATACTTGCTTTTGTCTATAGAATTTGAATTTATATCGTCTACACATAATGAGATTTTGTTCATATTCACACTATTTGCATGCGTTATGTTTAGTTTGTACAACTGCATATTTTTTTTATACCGCGCTTTTAGAATGTAGTTTATTAAAAACAGATTCGATAAAAATGTGAGTTAATAAAGGACGATATTCTTTCCTGCGAATACAATCTAACATTTTTAATTTAACATGATGATTTCTTATACCATAAAATATACACAAAAAAAAAATTTGATAAGGAAATGAAGCTGTAACCTCAAAAATGTACAAAATCAGCAGGAGTAGTTAAGAAACCAAAATCAGCAAGACAAAACCCTTGGGCAGGTATGTAAGTCCTTTTCAAGTGAAAAAATCATGAAAATGAGGTACACTTCAATCTGAACAGAATACATCAAATATTAATTAGTTAATCGATAATTATTCACATATAGTGAGATTCGGTCTGGTGTGAGGTAGGTTTCAGAAAAACATTTTCTTTATCGTGCCAACGTTTTGTACACTATTGAGCCCTAAGCATGATCTCAACAAAGATCGAATCGTTGGCACAATAAAGAAAATGTTTTTGGAAACCTACATCACTCCAGACCGCATCTCACGATATCTTAATAATTACTTTTAATTTTATGATATTTACAGTGTAACAAAACTTTTGTAGCAATTTGTTCGTTAAAAAGGGGTGAACAGTTCACAACCTGCTTAAAGTGACAAGAGATGACATCTCTGCTCTATTTTTTTCTTTTTCCATTTACAATAAAGTTTGCAAAACATATACCCCATATACATGGCATAGAACCATGTTGAAAGTGACAGTTTCACTCCATTTGAAAATTTCAATTTTATGCAAACGTGTCTTTTACAATTTTTATGACAAGTAGGTTAGTTATGACGAAGAAAAAACCAAATCACCAGAAATGGCAGTTTATACTCGATTCATTGGTAAATTATGATGTTAAATTTTATATTTGCTATGATATTTATGTTAATTTTTGTTTTAAATACATAATTAGATAAAAAATATTGAAACAGTTTAAACTTGGTCATTGTAACATTTCTTATGTGACGATTCCGCCCCATTTGTAATTTTTGATTTTTTAAAAATACTTCAAATTGTTTATGATTTTTATGGAAAAAAATGTAGCTATGTAGTTTATTATAGTTAGAAAGAAGAGAGCAGTCCAAGTATGCTTAAGAAGTAAGGCTGACAAGAAGTGGTGATTTTTCAGCCTATTTGCTCCTTCTTCCATTACTACTGAAAAACTTTAAAATTTTTACATTTATGCTGTAGCCAAATATTGAATTGTGATAAACAATTGCATGACAAAAAGAAATCATTTAAACTCGATTGTGAAAAATATGCCCGAAGTGACATTTTCACCCTGTTTGTAATTTTAAATTTTTATTTAAATATCTGTTCCATAATTTTTATGATATGTAGATTATTTATGACAAAAATCATTTTGAAGCAATACAATTAATTAAGAGGAGAGAACTACCCAAATATGCAAAAAGTTACTGACCAGAAACAGCAATTTCTGCCCTATTTATAATTGTAAATTATAACGATATATTTTTTAATTAATGTTTTTAGTTGAGATAAAAAAGTAAGTGTCACGAGCGGGATTCGAACCCGCGATCTTCGGTTAGATACTCCGCTGCTCTACCACTTGAGCTATCGTGACCTTGATCCAATCGGACATGAATTTAATGATATATTTTATAGTCACAACAATATATATGTTAATTTTATAATAAATAATTGGTTATAACTATAAAATTGGATAAAACTTGGAAACAGTTTAAACATGGCCTTTGTAATGTCAATAAAGTGATGGTCTCATCCAATTTTATGGGAAAAAAAATTATAGGTTCACCGTTCATTCACAAAGGAGAGGACAGCCTACGTATGCTCAAATTAACTGACCAAAAGTAGTGATTTTCACCATATTTGCTCTTTTTTCCATTATTACTGATTTATTTTATAATTATTATGATATTTATGTTGTAAGCAAATATTGGATTGTGATAAAACATTGCACGAAAAAAAAAGGAAATCATTTAAACTCGATTGTGCTAAATATGCCTGAAGTGACATTTTCACCCTGTTTGTAACATTCAATTTTTATGTAAATAGCTTATAATTTCAATGATTTGTATTTCACGTATGGCAAAATAAAACATTATAACAATCCAGTTCATTAACACGGGAGAGACCGGCCTAAACGTGTGGAAAGTGAATGACCAAAAGTGGCAATTTCCACCTTGTTCGATATTTATCTGTTGCAACTGATTTTTGCAAAGTTTCTATGATATTTATGCTATTTGTAGAGTAAATTTTAAAATTGATCAAACTGTCAGAAGTTACAATTTCAACACTCACTAATTTTTTGTATGAATAGTTATTATGATTTCTGTTATTGTACATACAGTGGTCAATATGATTTGAACAACGTGTTGCCAAAGAGAAGAACAGTAAAATTTTAGACATATGAATTAATTAGTGACTAGTCTGGTGTAATGTAGGTTTCAGAAAAACATTTTCTTTGTCGTGCTTCGTTTCGACCTTTATTGAGATCATCATCAGGGCTCAACGTGTACGGCACTCTCACCACGACACGCAAGAATGGCTCAAGCACTCAGAAGACAAACACTTTGAGCCCTGAAGATGATCTCAATAAAGATCGAAACGTTTGGCACGATAGAGAAAATGTTTCTCTTAAACCTACACCATAGCAAACCGCATCTCACGATATCTCAAAAATTATTTTAGACAAAGTTGAGTAAAAGTTCAAGTTAATGGTGACATAAAGTGTTGCAATTACCCTTATTCGTTTGATTTAAACTTTTGTGATTTGTACGGCGTATATATGTGTATGTTAAAGCATGCAGGACGGCGCCTGGCCAGCGGTTAGCCGTTCCTTCGCAGGAGACGGTCCAGGGTTTGATTGGAAGCCAGGTGTGGCGGCGGCCACCTGCCCTCCTGGCCACCTGCCGCCAGACCATCTTGCTTTTTCTGACGTCAATTTACGCCTTTTCTTCGTTTTATGCCTGTTTTTTCGAAATCTCCGTCTGAGGAAACCGTGTAAGATCGTCTGGAGACATAACGGGGATAAGTGATTTTCTTCTTCCCTATTGTGCGGGGGAGGAGAGATGACCCGGTTGACACAAGATCGATTGTTCCGGATGCCAGAAAAAACGTCTTAAGCATCGAACTGGGGCAAATACAAGTAAACATATAGAAAACAAAAAAAAAAAAAAAGAAAAGAAAACGCAAACGAACAATAAAAAAAACAGACTTACATAAGCAAATTTTATAAAACAAACAACAGGGCAAGAAATAACAATCAAAGCACAAAAGGACATAAATCAACAAATGTTAGAAAACTATAAAAACTACAGAATGACTCTTAACAAACAAAAGCCAAGAAAACAAAAACACTAAAACAGAAATATTTATTTTGTTAAATTTTAAATGGGGCAAATAAATAAGTTGTGTGAGTTAGCTTTCCTCAGCCTGGTACGAACAGAAGATTTTCTGTTATCGATCGTATCTTTCAAGGAACTAAAAGTGCCAACTTAGCCCATCATCAGCTTTGATAAGAAATCTAAAAGTCTAAATTTTCAGCATTTATTGGTCTGTCTGTATTGATGAATATTGTTATACTATAATAACTACATAATTCACGGTCACGATAGCTCAAGTGGAAGAGCACCGGCGTATTTAGCCGAAGGTCTTGGGTTCGAATCCAGTTCGTGACATTGACTTTTTATATCAAGCAATACCTTACATTGAGATTAAATAATTGAAAGATGTTATTTAGACAGTCGGGCTACGAAATTTAATGGATGTTAAAAAGGCTTATTTTTTGACACTCATCCGAATAAGTTTAAATCAAAAGGAAATTGGTGCAGAAAACGGCAGATTTTATTTGTAAGTAAAACAAGTTTTGCCAATATCTTGGACTGTTGAGAGTTTACACAATAAAAGTACGCAGGACTTCAAAAGAATCGTCGAAGAAAAGTAAAAGTAAACGATTCTACCTGCTTCTTTCAGTAAGTACAGAAAGGGGTGCAATGTGAAGCCATCGACCCCGATTTCTAGCAGTGCTGCGCGGTTCAGATTGAATAGGTCAAATTTTCAAATATTCTTAAGGCTTGTCGAACAACAATTGTCAGCAGGTTGAGAGAAAGCAGCGCAGGCAGAATGAATAAAAATACAGGCGAAAGGCTAACATCATTAAGAAATTGCCAATTAAAACACCACGTAAAAGCATTAAAAAAAAAAAAAAAAACAACAACGAAAGAATATAAAAACAATCAGCATGACTAGAGACAGATAAAAGATAGATAAAATAAAGACTCCTAGAATATGATAGTAAAAATGGCAGATAATATGGAACGCATCATTGAATCAACCCGAGACAAACAAAATAAAAATGCAAAGTACAACACAGCTATAGAAGGATAAAAAATGATCCATAATAAAAAAAATACAGCTACAAAGACTTACAATTCAAACCGTAGAACATTACAGTGAGAAGAAAACAACTAACCAAATAATAAACGAAGGTGGAAGCAAAGAATCTAATTCAGAAATAGAAAGATAAATAAAAAGATATACGCAGGAAAAAAGAGCACAGCAAACAGTGACCGTTAATTGATAATTATTCGGAAATCTTGAGATGGGGACTGGTATGATGGAGGTTTCAGAAAAACATTTTACGTTTCGACCTTTATTGAGATCATCCTCAGAGCCCGGGATTTACAAACATTGTTTACATTAATTCACTATTTTCGTGGTCCGCTCGACGAATTAATATATCACAATTAATTGCGGTTTTTAGTTGAGATGAAAAAAAGTTAATGGTACGAGAGGGACTCGAACCCACGACCTTCGGCTAGATACGCCGCTGCTCTACCACCTGAGCTATCGTGACTTCGATCCACTCGGACATCAACTCCCCATCTCAACCTCACATTACGAATTTTCTCTCCTTTTGTCATATTTCACATATTTGCCATATTAATTGGTCGAGCGGACCACGAAAATAGTGAATTTATGATTTAAAAATGAAGTACACTTCACTAAAGCTCTCCGTCGCCATTTCAATTGTCGTCGAGAATCCAAACCGATTACACGACATATGAAATATGGCAAAAGGAGAGAAAATTCCAGTGAGACATTGTTGTTTTATGATTATATATGTTGGATTTTAAAGGGGAGGGTTAAATGTAAACATTGTTTTTAAATCCCACGCCCTGAAGATGATCTTCAATAAAGATCGAAACGTTGGCACGATAAAGGAAATGTTTTTCTGAAACCAACATCACACCAGACCGCATCTCACGATTTCTGAATAAATACAAATTATACTTTTTCAAAAACCATGGAAAAGACTAACTAATACAAAAATACTACAAAACAAAGCATGCACAGTAAAGAAAAAAAAGTGAATGACAAAATAAAAATAATACTTCAAGAAAAGAAGGCAAATGGACAATGAACAGTACAAAACATAGCAGAAAACGGCTAATGAGGAACAAGAAATTAAAGATTACGCCACGAAACACTAAAACAGATGAAAAAACAATTAAAAAGGCAAGTTGGCGTCTGTCTAGATGTATGACGCAAGAAAAATATAAAATAAATCCAAATAAAAGCACATGATAAAGAAATACTAAACATCACAGTAAAGGAAGACATCGGTAAATATGTTAAGACGAGTTGGAGCTGGGGATGCAAGAAAAACTGAAATTAAGTTCAAATAGTAAACAATAAGTAAATACTACACACCAGAGGAAGAAATACGTAAAGTAGAAAATAATCAAGCAAATAACTGAACACTTCAACCGATGGAGAAAATGATACATTAAAACAGTGATATGCCTTACAACAAACAGACCACTTTGACTCAATCAAAGGAGCATGGAAACAAGAAACAGACAAGTTAGAGTACGTAGAATACTCGAAAAATTTATTGCAAAACATAGTACATAACAAGGGCCAAAACACGAACATAATTGAAACATTTTGCCGTATAAGACGCACAACAAAGCAAAAATTTAAGCACAACGATATATTAAGGCATAAGCCGATTCCTAGCGATGCACTTAGGAGAGAAAGTACATACTTAATAGTACAAAAAATTACAGTGTACAAGCCACTAAATAACCACTGTAGTAGAAAAAGGAATAAAACGACAAGTGGTACACCACAATACCACAATCTGTGGGTACCATGTTGTCAATAAAATACGCAAAATTGTCAGCGTAACATTCCAAAAATTGCGCATAACGGCTTGAAGGGGAGCATGATTAATAAATAAGTAAAGATACAAAATCATTAACTTTAAATAAAAAACATAAACAAGAAAATAAGAAAAATTAACAGAACAATCCAGAAAATGGTGTAATAGCTAAAAGACGGACTGACTAACAAATTACTCTAAGAAAGCCACACATTAAACCCAACAGCAGAATAAGAAATAAAAAGGCATGCTATCTATCAGGAGCTAGATTCATAAAATAAAATGAAACCTAAAAAATAAAGAAAAACTAAACATCACACAGAACTAGAAATATAGTGGATGTTGGTTGCTAACTTGCCGGTGAAGCCATGTTGAAATCGGCACTGGGCCATTTACTGAATCTGTTTACACTCACTGAAGACGGCTAAAACGAGTTGAAGTGATATCGAAACCCCGCGAGGGGTACGGACTCAGTAAATGGCCTCCTTCAACAAAGTGTTGTCAAGTTGGAGCTTGATCTCAAGTAAAGACGAAAAATTGACAGCAATAATACAAACCAAGTCAAGTAACAAATTACCC
Organism: Cimex hemipterus; assembly: GCA_039619505.1. NCBI lineage: Eukaryota > Metazoa > Arthropoda > Insecta > Hemiptera > Cimicidae > Cimex > Cimex hemipterus. The sequence goes on from CM077102.1 coordinate 6,983,201, forward strand.
CAAGAAAGTCACAATAGAGCTAAAATCTAAACGATACAGGGAAAAACATAAATGAACCACAGTTACAAAATAAAACAACATATCAATCTGATCGACAAGACTTAAAAACCAGGAAATTTGAATAAAATAAAGAAAAAAAAAACAGGTAAAAATAAAAAATTAAATAATTTACGTGTAGTGACCGGAATACGAAATACGAATACAATACACATTACACATAATAACAACGAAGAAGTAGCAGACAGATTAGAAAACTGCCAATAGCAGAAAGACCTAGAAAAATATTCAATACTATTTTTCAGATCAGAATAAAAGGATAGACGCCTCTGGAGAACGCGCAGACTCAATCATTGAAATGTGGAGACGTATTGGACAGCGAGAATCGACGGGCCTGAATGACGGTCATGATCACATTGCGGGTAAGTATGTTTTTATAAAAAAAGGTCAATGTCAATTCTATTGGGTTCAATTTTAGTTCGGAGTTATTTGAAAACTTATTTTTGTGTTCGTTGACCAGTGGTATGACCCTCAGAACTTAATATTGAATCAAAAGTTATGAAATTGTTAATGACCGTAGACGTCAGGTGGTGAAGATCTCAAATCACAATTTCGAAGAGATTTAAAGGGGTCGAACCCGTTATGTAAGGACAGATGGTGGAGGCACCTGCGCCAGGATCACCTGCTAAGCCCACAGCCCGTTCCAGCTGCCCGTAGCACACTCACTCAAGTCGTACATCTTACGATTTGTGGTCAAATAGCACATTTGCGAGTCGTTTATTCAAAAACGGCTCGAACTTTATTTCTCAAACGGCCGATTAAAAAATTCATGGATCGACTGCTCAGAGCAAAAATTCAATTAGCCAGAGCAGAAATTGGCTATTTGCAATTCTTTCCCTGAGATTTTAAGCCAGGTGCTTATTCGACGGGGTTCACCTATATTTAGACTATGTGATGTAACTTAATAAGTTAATTAACGAGAAAAATACGACCGCTTACAAAACCACACTGTTTGGATAAGCTCCAATAAAAATTGACAATTAAAAAAAAAAATACAGGAAGGGGTTTTGGATTTTCCAAAATGTACTGCGACAAAGGTCCGGAACAACCAGGTTTTAGGTCACAGTACTCAACAAAAGAGCAACCATCAACCCTTGGATAAAGGCCAAGAATATAACGAAGAAATATGTTTAGGACTTTAGTAGAGCCTTCGATGTCTTTTTCTCGAATATCTATGGGAAATTCTAGTAAAAAGCCAGATTGATTCAACGAGATGGAGAAAACTCAATGAAGAATATCAAGGAATTATCGAAAACCTCTAAGTAAAAAACATTTAAATTAAACACTTAAAAATCTGTTCCCTAGTAATCACTGTTTTATAAAAGTTCAAATCCTCACTGCAGATACGATACATGTACACGAGTACAGAGTCGTACCTTTCGCGCAGTTCGCCGGCAGATCCAGCTTTTGAATAATTTACAATAAATTACCTGCAGGCCTCGAGGATCACTCACTTCAGGGTCATACCTCGGTCTTATCCGTCCAGCGCCACGATTGGGCTTCGGGTGCTGTCAACAAGTAGGTCAATTCAGCACCCAACGCAATCGGCTCATAAATCCAAACCCATTCATACTTTTACTCCCCCCTATTTTATACCATTTACTCAGCTAGAGTAGGTTAACCTTCATATTCTTCGATTTTCCTCTAGTCATATTGTATAACTAGTCTAATTGAGGAATCTCTCACATTACAAATTCGCGCCAATAAATACACTCACTCTTAGCTCCAGGGACACAAAACTATCAATAATGTATACAATAAAACGGCTTTTTTGCCTCCAAGGCTAGGAACAGCGGACCCACATAATCGCTGCCGTGCTCAAGCACAATTGTCACAGTGTGGATTCCTGCGCGATCTCTATTTGGAGCCAAGGAATTTGCCCGTCAATTAGGTTGGGCACATCCTGCATCCTTTCTCTTCATGCCACGACTTATGGCCAAAGAGTAAGTGCCCGTGTACCTACTTGTACGAGTGAGGTCCTCCGAGTCCCTCGTATCGGAGGTGTTCTTGATACGCGAGAGCTTCTGTGCCGATCCGGTCCAACGACCCAGCCACTTTCCTGATACACGAAAAACATGAGGACTAAGGTCATAGAATGGAAATTATTAGTGTTTGACAGAAGATTGGTGATGAAACTACATTAGCTTATGTAGAGAGTTGGACATCGTCAAGAACATTCCATTATCAAGGCTAAGATGGGTCGGATACTTCTTACAGATAGATGAAAATTGAGTCCCGAAGAAAATCTCCTGTTCTGAACCAGCAGGAAGGAGGAAAGCTAAGGATAGATAGTGTAGTGATGCCAGAACTCTATGCTATTCGAAACTGATGGAAAGTCGTTCGAGACAGAGAGCAATGGAGGAATGTTCTTGAGAGGTTTATTTAGAAATCGTGAGATGCGGTCTGGTGTGATGTAGGTTTCAGAAAAAAATTCTTCATCGTATCAACGTTTCGATCTTTATTGAGATCATCTTCAGGACTCAAAGTCGAGAGTGCCCCACAATCACAAGAATGGCACAATTACAGAGAAGACAAACACTTTGAGCCCTGAAGATGATCTCAATAAAGATCGAAACATTGACACGACAAAGAAAATGCTTTTTCTGAAACCTACATCACACCAGACCGCGTCTCACGATTTCTAAATAAATGTCGATTAACGGTCACAAATTAACACACAGCTCTTGAGAAGGCAATTGTAGCGCAGGGATGGTGATGATATGATACTTCGAAACCGTTGTGTTTTTAATCACAAAATGCCTTCATACCCCTCACTTTCCTCTTTTATGAAAGTTATTCCGTAGCCATTATCATAATTAAAAATGTCAAATCTTCCATGGTAGAGTTGTTCTTAAACTTTACAGCACATTCTACGGCCACTAATATTTCAGTTTTTATCAATAAAAGGACTAGATAGATTCCAAAACATAGAAGAACATAAAAATTAGCCTACGTCGGTTAATAGTCAGTCAGTCAATAGTTAATAGTCATCCAGCTCAGACATTTCCCAATCACAAATTTTCTTACATACCCATCAGCCTTTCCTGAGGTGTTCAAAATACAAGAAAGACTCCTTTTAAAAATTTTAATACCAATCTTTCTCACTGACTTCCGTCTTCAATTGGTCACGATCCAGGAAGGTTGTTTTTGACGGGTCTGACATCAAGGCATCCTTTGAATTAAAAAATTTCCTAGTCCTTATTACCTTATCATGGAATTCAATTTAACTGACCGCCTTCAGAATGTGGTGCAGCAACGAGTACTCGGATATCACCGTTTCAAGCCGGCGCCCCGTAAAGGTGTATTCTTGGTCCCATCCTGTTGTACTATTTATACCGCTGACTTTCAAATGCATCAGAACACCATCAGTGTTATCTAGGATCACCCAAAATTCTGGGTTCTAACCCGAATCTTATCCAAACAACATGGAAAAATGGTTTTGATGAAGCCGAGACTTTAAACAAAAAAATGCATGTTCTCTTGTACACCAATTAAGTTATTGCTATGTCAAGGCGCTATAAAACAAGGTATAATGTTGATAGGCGGATCATAAGCGACCAAAGTACTACATTAGCATAAAATGAGTATTCGTACCGACGTAGGCTAATTTTTATGTTCTTCTATGTTTTAGAATCTATCTAGTCCTTTTAATTATAAAAACTGAAATATCAGTGGCCGTAGAATGTGCTGTACAGTTTAAGAACAACTCTACCATGGAAGATTTGACATTTTTAATTTATGAATATGGTTCTTCCTCACTCCCAAAATTTTTTGAGTGCATAATGATTATTGTCAAAAAGGATACAGATGCAATATTTATCTAAACAGATTTATTTATGATCAGTCCAGAGTGTATGTGCATACGCGGGCTTATTGACTTTTTTCCTTCCGTCCAGATGGAGTAAGACCGACTGTTTACATATTTAGGGAGATTATGATCCGGCTGCGGATTATTTATTTGGAGGCCAATAAAAGCAAACGGGTCCTGGGATGTCATCTTGATGTTTTCGATTGATAACGACACCGGTTTGTATTGTCGTACTTGGTTGTTGACTAACGCTGGCCATTGATAGTCACCTGCCGTTTATCCACTTCCGCTCCAACTGGCTACAACCTTATGGCCATTTCCTCCCGCCGGTATGGAATAACTTAAAAACCTTTATTTGTTATTAATTTCGATCATTTGATTCCAAAATTGCTCGGATAATAATCAGCGTTCCAGTGGGCCGATGTACACTGTTGATAAGTGGTAATCACAGTTAACTGCTGCTGTTCGTCAGGGCTATATTTAAATTTTCGTCTATTAGCTGTAAGGCATTTTTACATCACCGTACAAAATAAGTTTTATACAAGTATAATATAATTAAGGAGATTTGTTAGTCGGCTTTCTAGTCGATTTATTTTGTACATTCTCCATAACCTTCTCATCTCATCACTACAAAAATTTGATGTATTTTTCGTTCTTTCTTTTTTTTACGTTCTTAATTTTTCTCTTTGACCTCTTTCTTTCTGCTTCTCTAACTTTGGTTCTCTCTCTCTCTCTCTCTCTCTCTCTCTCTCTCTCTCTCTGTCTCTTTCTCTCTCTTCCTCACTCATCAGTTTGATGTATTTCTCGTTCTTTCTTTTTTTTCCATGTTTTTATATCTTTTCCTCCTGGGACTTTCTCCCCCGCCTCTTGTCCTTACTTCTCTATCCTCACTCTCTCTCGATCACCATTTCTTGGTTCTTCTCTATTGTTGACACTCTCTCTCTGGTTCCCTCCCTGCGTGTTTTTTTCAATCCATCAATTTGAAGCCTTTCTCGTTCTTTCATTATCTTATGCTCTTTATCTTTCACTCCCTAGTCTATTTCTCGCTTTTCCTATCTTGCTTTTTCCCAACTCCCCAATATTTTCTACTTACTCTCACTCCCTCTCGCTCTCTCCCTCTCTCTCCATATCACTCATCAATTCGATGTATTTGTCGTTCTGCCTTTTTTCATGTTTTTATATCTTTCCCTCGTAGTACTCTCTCCCCCCACTTTCTTACTTCTTCTCTATCAGTACTCTCTCTCTCTCTCTCATTCTTTTTTTTTCTCTCTCTCACCCACCTCTATCTTGCTTCTTCTTTATATTTTTTACACACTCTCTCTCGTTTCTCCAACCTTACTTCTTATCAATGTTTTATAATCTCTCCATCAATTTAATTTATGTCTCCTTCTTTCTTTTTTTTATCACGTTTTCTTATTTTTTCCCTCCTTGTAATCATTCTCTCTCTCGCTACCTCTTTCTTACTTCTTCTCTTCTTGCGTACTCTCTCTCTCTCTCTCTCTCTCTCTCTCTCTCTCTCTCTCTCTCTCTCTCTCTCTCGATTTGATCACTTTTTTCTTTTCTTAATGTTTCCTTTATCATTCCACCTGCTACGGTCCTCACTCTCTCCCGCTCCTCCTGTCTTGCTTCTTCTCTCTCTCTCTCTCTCTTTTTAAAATTATGTGATTTTTTCCACGATTTTCTATCTTTATTGCGCAATAAGAACAACCCGACATTAGTTTTTGTATTTTGCAACGGTTGTCCAACACGGGCACACTCATTTGAAAATGTTTTCCATTACCGTAATAAAAACCAATGGCTCGGCTAATTGTATTTAAAATTGTATTTCTATAAAGAGAGGAAGTTAGGTTTTTATTTAATGGACTAAATGTTAAACGGTGAAATTAATTTCGACAGAGGACATTCAAAAAATCACTGTTAATTTCATTTCGCCTTGTTTTATTGTTTGGCCGATTGTCTAGCCGAGAGGGAGAGAGATAATGGAAGAGCATCGCAAACGGTGCAATAAAAGTGCACTGAACGCATTTAAAGTAATGTTCACTTGGATGTCCAGGAATTACATTTAGACAGAAAAAAGACATTTGGAATTGATATATCGGCCGTTATTCCATCGATCGCCGAAAAATTATAAGTTGCACTGTATTATTATCTTTTACATGCATAATTAATAATTAGGAAAACAGGAAAAAACCGAGAAGAAATGAGTCATTACATATTGTAAATGAAACATTATTTAATAGTAGATGGGTGGTGATTAGTGACCGTTAATCGATATTTATTTAGAAATCGTGAGATGAGGTCTGGTGTGATGTAGTTTTCAGAAAAACATTTACCGCGTCAACGTTTCGATCTTTATTGAGATCATCTTCAGGGGTGTTTGTCTTCTGTACAGTGTCTGAAGTGGGCACTCTCGATACGACACGCAAGAATGGCACTATTACAAGACAAACACATTGAGTCCTGAAGATGATCTCAATAACAATCGAAACGTCGGCACGATAAAGAAAAGGTTTTTCTGAAACCTAAATCACTCCAGACTGCATCTCACGATATCTGAATAATTATCGCATATATTCAACATTTTATGTTTTTTATGTTCTAAGATAGTTGAACTATGTTTAATTGTTTCTTGAGTTGATGTAACGCCAGTGATTGAATATATATATAGTACGGTCTTGAAGAAGTACGTCTTGAATTAATGTTTAATTTATTATTTTGGGAAAGTGATTTTTTTTTGCATTTTGAATAAACAGAACGTTGTAAGTATTGGAAGTAAAGTGGAAATTAAACGCTTTAAAAACAGGGCGCCGAGATAGATTGCTTGGGATGGCGTTTAATCGATCACTGTTTGGACAGAGTATCTTTTAATTTGTATTTCGTTGTGTTTTATTTTCCTTACATCATAAACTGGAAGAAATATTAAGTAAAAATTTTTAATAGTTAGATGTTTTCCTCCCTCAGCAAAATATTCAAGGCCGAACATCTCATATCCGGCCGAAAGGAAATTCATAACGGCCGATCCTGCAAATTTCCACCCGAAGGGCGGCCGTGTTTCTTGGACGTTTTCCTCTCCGAGTTCGCGTTTCGTTATTCGACCGCGATCCGTATCTTCTTTGGGAGACCGTATGATGCAAGGAACGAGAGGAATGTCGGCTTGTATTTAACAACCTTTACGGTCAAACTCCTGCAGACAAGGTCATTCATTCTACCGGGGCAAGGCCAATACCACCGAGCCGGGCCCGGAGCAACAATCGTATTCTATCACGCACTCATCCCAGTGCTCACCCTCCCACGATTAGAGCTCACTAAAATAAACCACGCAGCAGGAGGTGCATTCAATTTTACTATCAAAGTCCGAGATAATCTAGGGAATTACTTGATAGCGAATCGTTTGCTTACTTACAACAGAGCGATCTGTCAATAGGTTATCATTACTGCTTTTGTCTAATTGTTATAATTAGGTGATAATGAACGGAATGAAGTTGTTACTGGGTTAAAAAGGATGATAATCTAATATAAATAAAAATAACCACTTTATAACATCTTTACATTCTTTATAAATATAATTTTTAAAAACCCATCTGAAATTAAAAGAAACTAAAATAATTGAAATGTTCTGGTGAATGTATCCTCTAGCGTGAATATTTTGGTCGACAGCAGTGTCTACTTTGCGACGCAATGAGTTTGTTGAGCCGCTACACCTTAAAAATGGCAAGGCCAAAATTTGCCTTTCACATCTGAAAACAAGGTCAAAACGCCGGCCAGTTGTTGTTTAATGGGTTTTCTGTAGGAATTGTTGGAGGGGAAGAGAGGCGTAATGGGCTTGTATTTTAAAAACGGGCAGATGCGACACGGAGAAGGAACTAAGCCTAATGACAATGATTAAAGATTAATTTGAATAGGCGGGTAAGGAAAATTTCAGAAATCTCACAAAAAAAAAAAATCAGTAAATAAATTCAGTCACGACAACCATAATAAATAAGAAGAATAAAAATTAAAATAAGAAATCATGATTGTGTTCCATTACTCAGTCATCACATCTAAATTTAAATCGTTAGTCACTTTACAATCTAGAAGCACTTGGTTCATTCCAACCATCATCAGTCGTTATTTTGTTTTACAAACTTACACACAGGACTGACTACAAGAACTCAACATAAAAAACTATGAATAATTGAAAATGAAAACAAAACACGATGTTCCCGCCAAACTTGAGGCTTACAAGCCTGCAGGCACGAACTGTTTTCACAGAAAATGAAAAAACCATGACATATCTTTACCGCCGATCAAGGTTGATTGCTAGTTAAAGTATTACTAATTATTTCCTCAGCATGCTTAATTTTCTACAATTCGAATCAATTTTGAATAATTCATTGCGTTCGAATTGAAACATGAACGCACGCACACACAATTGCTTATGGTATATTATGCATCAGATAGTTTTTTAAATTAATGTTTCGTTAATTGTATTTACTGACAGTTGATTACTGATTATTGGTTTATATAAGTTCAAATCTGCACGCGTTGACACTATTGATACTATAACTCTTGGCAATTACAGTCCAGCTGCGGAGGTTGGGCCCTAGGGGCTATCAACAGCCAATTCATTCGAACAACTCTCTCTTAAGTACATTCTTTCTCATTCAGAAACCAATCAATCAGTTAGGGTAGTGAAGTACTCGACACTCTTCCATCACCCTTCACACCTATCATAACTAATCCCATTGAGGGGTCTCACACTATATACTCACTCTCTTAACACAAAAATATCACTATATTCAATAAAACAACCTGCATCCTCCAAGAATCGAAACAGCCTACATACTCATGTTCAAGCACAATTCTCACACCGTGTGGATTGCTACACGATCTCTATACAGAACCAAGGAATTTTACCCTTCAATTAGGTGGGATACATCGTGCATCCTTTCGCTGCATAACAGACACATACACGGGATTTGGCCCAAAAGTAAGCGTCCATGTGTCAACTTTGCACGGCCTATCGTTCATCAGATGACACTTCATCCGAGTGAAGTCCTCCGAGGGCCACCTATCGGTACTGCGCTTGATACGCGAGAACCACTCTGCCGATCCGGCCCACCGACGTTACCACTTTCTTTTAATCATGGTTTTAACACTTTTAGCAACAGGTGACTTACATTATGTTTCCCACAGGAGTCGCAATGTGAGGTTCTTTAGCAAGATCACCTCACACATAGACCTTGTAACTCTTTTAGATTCTCAAGTTAGGAGCGACTCAACTTCACGCACGGAAATCTGCTTCTTCCGTGAGGTTCGTCGTAGAAGTCCACATCATCCAGCAGTACACTGCCGACATGTCGACTTCTCCCATTTGCCCCTTGTGGGAGGTGAGATAACATCTGCCGTGCGTAAAGGGATACCCAAAAGAGGTCGAAATGCATCGACCAAGACTCTCACGCACTTCCTAGATAGAGAAGACAACTTTATCTCCCTGGACCCTGGATATAGGGGCTCGTCTAAACCTCGGGATGCGCTCGGGCCGCGGTTTCGATTTAAGTGGAATCTGTAACCACCCCCTATAGGGAGACCATGGCAGCCCAAACGGCCATCACCGAAAAACATCCGCCCTTGTCCACCCTTCCTCACGCATTCGAGGGACTCTGTCAGCATAGTCTTAGCTCGTCGATGGCTGTACGATTCGGCAGTCCGATCTCTCAGATTCCCGCGATCGGGAGGTAATTCGAAGGTCATGGGCAAGTACTCTGGATCACGGCCATGAATGAAACTCAACCTCTTATCTACGTACCCGCTAGGGGTCTCACCAGTAGTCCTTACCCGTACAGCTGGGCTTGAACTTGGAACGAAAATACGCAGCCTGGCCCGGTTGTTTCCAGGGCTTCGCAAGCTCACCTTTTCGGGTTATACCCGCTCTACTCCTGAAACCAATCGTAACTATTTTTTAGGCTTACAGTGGTTAAGTCCGGAGGTTGGGAGGTCCTCGCCTGAAATGACCGACGAAACTTAATTATGGTATCACTTTCGCTCTCTTCATCTTGCCGCCGCTGCCAACAAAACTTGTGATCAAAAGTGAGATCGAGGAACCTTCTTTCTCAGGATGCAAAAGTGGACGCACACAGTTTTTAATTCAGAGAAGGCTAATCCGCTTTCCTCCACAACGTTTATCGCTAACTGCATCACCACTCCGACCTTTGCAAGGTTAATTATATTTAGTAAACATTTCAGTACGTTTTAATTAATTGAAGTTCACCTTTAAAGAAGTAAGGGTCAGCGGGTGAAAAAAGATAGACATTTTCATGCATAAGACGGTTTGGTTTCACTTGGCTAAAATTAACCTCTTCACCATCACTAGCCACCACAACCAAATTAACACAATCAGAAGGAGAAGGTCGTAAAATATCAAACTATAGATATATAGCGTTTATGTTACTATATGGTAAAATTTTAATACAGAATGGTGCAAAATCCCTGTAAGCTTGATTTTTGAAAGTAGCGGTTCAAGAGAGCGACTAGACGGACCCACTTAGGCAATCAGCGTCTATTAGTTCAAAACAAGTTCATCCCATAATAGATCAACCAACACCACCAAGTTTGAAATGTTCTTTATATTTTCTATTTTGAACTTAGATATCGATGTCCAGCGTCGCACAGATATATTGCGACATATAGCTCTTGTAAAACCCAGCTTTAAGAGAAATTTTCTTCTTTCCTGTTGCGAAGGAAAAAAAAAGTTTTTCCCTGATATTGCTAAAGGTGTAAGAAGGGTGTGTAAAAGCTCCAGGCTATCTGGGTGGAAAGGCCACACCTCAATTTTCCAAGAGGAAAAGGCCTGGGAAGGACGTAGGGAATTGCAAACAAGATCCTGCCGAATCCTTTTAGCAACTTTACCCTTAAACTGTGCAGCAGTGAAGACGTGCCGAACGGAGAATTGGCCGATGGCGAAGTGCTATTAATCAAGGGGAATTAGCCACTTTTAAATTACCAATGAGCGTAACGCCGCCCCCTTTGACAAATCGCAACCCTATCCCGTTTTACTTGTCGGATTAGGCGAGAAGAGCGGCCTTTTCTCAGCAGGTGCTTTTCATGTTTTATCCTCCAGTTTCCAATTAAAACTGAAACGTTTAGCCCAAGTGAAATAGGCCAGTCGGGCAATAAGTGTGATTTAGTAATGGGGTGGAATAGAAATGTACCCTGGAGAAAATAATCACTCCGAGGGGAAACTAGTAAAAGGTATAATTGTTACAAAAGAGTTTCATGTTTTTCAATTGATTTTTATCTGAGACCTAGTTAAATTATTTTCACAGTAACTAACGTTTTAAATATTAGTTTCAAAAATTACTTTCTTTTTTACCAATTGTTCTTGCTTCATTCAAAACGGAACATCAAGAGTTAATTAATTTCCTACACTCACAAAGACCACAGTTTTGGTGTTTGTATGTAAAGTGAAAAGTTTATTGACTGAAAAACAACTGAGGTCGTCGCCGGCAATCTATATGTTTTCCTTTTTGTTGTACTAGGTCGATATCCTAAAATACTAGCCTATCGTTTGTACCTCAGGTTGATATGATATCTCATATGATCACATGAAATCTGGTCACTACTCGATATTCCTCGGGGCGAGGTTGAGCTCAGTCCATTCTCGCTAATAATTACTTTTACTCTCCAGACTCAGTTATTTTAATGAACCCAAATCAAACGAGATGAGAATTTTTTGATTTTTAACTTAAAAAATATTTAATATGACGGTTTGAAAGAAAGTGCACCGAAACACCGGAAAATCGTTTAGTAATAGATTCAAAATTAACCCGCAATTCATTTCCTAGTTGTGCTCTTAATAATTTGTATTACCTCCTTGGCCTCGCCGAGGGACTTAAGTCAATTCAGTTCTTCAAAAGGAGCGATTTGAAGCGGTTCAACGCATGAGTGGACACCTTTGTCATCTTAAGGAGGGCGCTCCTATCCTTGCCTGTGTGGACAGCTAGTTAAAGTGAAGCATAATTCTGACAGTCTGTAAAGCATATGAAGATGACAGAAAAAGCTTTAAGATCCGACGACCTCTTCCGGAAATTCTGGGTGATTACCAAGATCTTAAGATTAAGATCTTAATGTAACTTCTGAAGAAAACCAATCTATTTCATAAAATATAAAACAGTTGACCAAACAAATTAACATAAGTGTAATGATGATGCTAATACGGTGAAAAATGCTAACTTGAGGGTGGCATGGATGTGGGGATTTTTAGCTTGGCGGGGCGCGCTCCTCCGGGATCCTTGAGCCATAGTAAATCCCCGGTTTGGGGAAGCGTGGGCTATGGATGTTGGCAGATCATGCACATCCTTCTGAACAGATAAAGATACAATAGCTGAAAATGAAATGTGACCCGAGGTGTCCGCTACCAGATCGAGCCCTGTTTTCGTCCGCCCTTCCACGGAAAATAATAACACTTGTTGGAGGTGTTAGTGGCCATCCATCTCTATATCAAGCCCTGTAAATGTTCTTCTATAGGATTCATGCCAGGAGAACGAGCTGGCCAATTCATTGCGGTAATCCCACGTATGGCATATGAAGCCAAGTCTTCTGATACCGCCATCTTGGTTACTGGAGAGAGTGTTGAAGAAGCTTGGTCAACCTTCAAACTACTCTCACAGAGAAGTGGGCAGCAATTTGGCGCGTTCAATTAAACAAGACAAAATATGTGCTTGCTAACTTCACCAATGGAAAGTTTGTCACCCATTAAAACTGCATGCAAGTAGAGTACCACATGCAAATACCGAGAAGGGCTTGGGTATTCCCTTAGATGTCAAACTCAAATGGAAGGAGCGTGTTAAGAAAAAATGTCAAGAACTCAAAATGTACTGGCTCCTTGGTCGATATTCAGAATTGGGTACTCGCAGCAAGGTGCTCCTTTACCAGTAAGTTCAAAAGCATGTATGGACTTATGGTATCTAGCTTTGGAGCTGTATCAAGAAAACTGATGTGAAGATGATACGGACGTTTCAAAACAAAGTGTTATGGAGCACCTTGGTACATTCGCAACGACGATCTACATCGGGACCTCCGGATGAAACTGTTGGTGCTGCGATTCAGTGCTTTGCTGTGATGAGCAAAGGCTTCACCGGCATCAAACTGAGCAAGCTTTACAGTTGCTGGACAACAGAGAAGAAGACTGAAGATGACGAAGCCCTTAGACTTTGTTGCTCCTCTGGTTCAGGAATTTTTTTTCAGTGAGATTTGTTTCTCTTGGACTGTGGAGTTTACTTAGCGAACTAATTGTGCATTATGTATTAAAGTTTTAAAGTTAAGTAACTAGATTGGCATGTACTCAGTTGTTATAGTGCAATAAAAAAAGGGCAAACCTGCGAGCAAATCAGTCAACCGCTGAAGATGCGACTGGACAAACCAGGATGATCAAACAGCATGTAAATAAAATTATTTTTTCATTCATGCTCACTGTACGGTTAAGGCCCTGGGTCCGTTCGCAACATACTTATAAATTTTTTTTTTTCAAAAACACCAAAAACCCCGAGAGAGCTTAAAAAGTGCCTTAAAAATGGAATACATGTTTGCCTCAAATCTGGAGGCGTGGAGCTGTATACATTGTGAGCTACCTCGAACTCAATCGAAACTGGACGGACCAGGATAATGAAACTGTACAAAAACATTATCTAAAAAAAGAAAAACTATGGCTCTGTCAAATAATTATGAGAAGAATATACCGTGCAATAGTGACCTGCCAAACAACCCGATCAACCGGGCAAATTCACAGTCTGTTGACTGAAGCATATTAAGAACCGAAACAAACGAGACTAGACGGACCAGGTCAACAGAGGAGGATTTCACCACATTTGGATTATCTTAGCATATACAGAATGTTAAGGCGTGGTATAAGCAGTGGTAATGGCATAAAACAAAACAATTTTGCATTCGTTCGGTCTTAATGCTATTGTGTATAATACAAATTATTATTTATAAATACTCACAAGTTATTGTTGTTCGGCTGGGTTTAGCTTGAAGTTGGAATATATAAATCATTCATAACAATTGGCATAACGCAAACCTGAAATTATGTACAGCTTGTAAAAACCACCTGGGTCATATTACCGTTGACGCCCTTGTACTGTGAGATGTTTGTAATATAGATTTCATAAGAAGAATATAGGTTTGTATGCTTTTGGTTGGAAGTGAAAAAAAAGGAAATGGGCGTTTTTGTAGCAGAGAAACCAGTCGGCTTTTATGCTTGGTGTATTATAGCGATTTGCAAACGCCTTTGAAGGGGGCCGGTGCCAGACTGCGAAAGGCCGCCGACGAACAACCCTCTCGCAGCTATTCACAGCGCGATAAAGAAGGAGGGAAAAGGAAAAAACAAAAACCCAAAACAAATGGGCTCATTCAAGGACTCGAAGGTGCCGAAAGAAGAGCCGTCCTTCTCTATTGTACACTTCGGCCGATATATGTACATATTATTTCCTGCTGGGACACAATGAAGGCTCGTTGTTTTGTCACGGCTGCGCTCAGGCCAGCACGCCATCCCCTGAGCCTAACAAGTTAATGTCTTAAGGACAGGAAAACGAGGACGGAATGAGGTTAACAGGGTATTCACTGACCTTGGCTGACTAAAAGCTCCAGCTTAACTTAGCAAAAAAAAAAAATTGCTCCCTTGTGTAGCAAACTGGATACACAAAATGTATCATTAATCAAAACGTCTTCTTCGCTAATTTGTACCCGAGGAAAAAGGATTATTTATTTAAAAAAAGAGAGGAATAATAAATTATGCTTACTCTAAGATGGTATAGCTTGAGTAATTAAGTGAACTTAATCTTTTAAAAAACTATTTACAAAGGGGCAATGCTTGAGACGAAAAAGGAAGAAGGAAGTTAAAAAATGTCGACAATTCTAAATTCTTGTGAAAACAATTATAATTTTAAGGGCTTGAAAAATCTTACTGAAGTTTTCTCTTGGCTTAACATACATCAAAAGTGTGCAAACATTGAAACACAAGATTATTAAAGGCAATTTGTTGAATTGTTACACTAGGTAAAAATTGGAAGTTTTTTTTTGTTTGGAAATTTTTGCTTTGTTAGCGTGGTTGAGCTTGTTTTTGGAGAATTTACCACGAATACTGAAGAAGTAGGATCGAGGCTGTAGAATGGATCAAATGTCGTTTTGAAACCCCAAAAAATTTCAACACTCTTGAAAAAATTGATTTATTATATTTTCCTGAAAAGTTCAAACACCCCTGAACGCACATTATTCTCACGAGGAGAGAGCTTTTCTCAACCAAAGCTGAGTATTGCTGGGCTCAGTCTATTCTTTAGTTTGATAGGTTCACCCTGATCCAAGGTCTTTCATGGTAGGTACATGGAGCCAAATCGCGTACATCAGAATCAACCTGACACGATTAAATGTACAGGAATGTTTTGTTTGTATTGGTGATGTTAGGCACTTGTAGTCATTTACGAACATCGCCAAATTAACCTTAATTGGACCATTATTCAGATATCGTGAGATGCGGCTCAAAGTGTTTGTCTTCTGTGTGCTTCGGCCATTCTTGCCGTGGTGAGAGTGCCCTCAAGACATACACTTTGAGCCCGGAAGATGGTCTCAATAAAGATCGAAACGTTGGCACGATAAAAAAAATGTTTTTCTTAAACCTACATCACACCAGACCGCATCTCACGATATCTGAACAATTATTTTTAATTTTATGTAAATGTTTTGTCATTTTTATGATATTTATGGTGTAACAAAACTTTTGTAGCAATTTGTTCATTAAAAAGGGGTGATCATTTTAAAATCTGCTTAATACTAATCTGCCTACGTTATGTCCAGTTCGAGCGGCCCTTCGGGCACTCGCAACTCGACGCGCAAGAATGGCACAAGTACACAGAAGACAAACACTTTGATGGGTCGGATACTTCTTACAGATAGATGAAAATTGAGCCCCGAAGAAAATCTCCTGTTCTGAACCAGCAGGAAGGAGGAAAGCTAAGGATAGATAGTGTAGTGAACTCTCTCGCTATTCGAAACTGCTGGAAAGTCGTTCGAGACAGAGAGCAATGGAGGAATGTTCTTGAGAAGTTTATTTAGAAATCGTGAGATGCGGTCTGGTGTGATGTAGGTTTCAGAAAAAAAATCCTTCATCGTGTCAACGTTTCGATCTTTATTGAGATCATCTTCAGGGCTCAAAGTCGAGAGTGCCCCACACACACAAGAATGGCACAATTACAGAGAAGACAAACACTTTGAGCCCTGAAGATGATCTCAATAAAGATCGAAACTGTGGTATGATAAAGAAAATGTTTTTCTGAAACCTACATCACACTAAACCGCATCTCACGATATCTGAATAATTATGGATTAACGGTCACCATATATAGACAATCCTCGTTGATCAGAGACAATCAAGCTACTGATCGTAAAATTTGTTAATGTTGATATTTTGCTGGGTGATAAACGTGTTCCCGCTCATCCTGGTCCGTCCATCCTCTCATGGGTTTGATCTGATGTTCAGACAGATCAATTGTTGAAAATGTTCGTTCAGTTTGTAGGTCAGCTTCTGTTCGATCGTTACCTTAAACTTGCTGGGGTTTTATTTGATCCAAACTGTCGATAAATCGATGACCATGACCGATAAGTCGGGGCTTCAGCGACCTCGACTTGGGACGTAGTCCTTATCTCTAAAGCGTTGCCAGATCTAGTTGGCTGAATCTATCAATCACTTACCTGGTTGGATCTAGTGCGTATATTAAAATAATCTTTAAAAAGCTTCAATTGAAGCCATAACTTACAATTTGTCTTAATCCAGGCCACAGGAGGCCTGGCGATTTTTCTGATCGAACTTTTTGGACTTAATTTCTTCTCGTATTAGCACCTCCTCAGGTGGTGAAAATGCTAACTGATGCACACCCACGCATTCAGACTTAGGATAACCTTTGTTTGGTTGGTTTCAGGGTACTCGAGACATATATTTTTCCGGAAATATCAGGTTTCAGGTAGAAACTAATTAGTGAAATTAATTTCTATATGAATAGAATCTGGGAATAATAGAAATATTTTTGTCAGATTTCTTTTTGTGGGGTGATAAAGCTGCATAGACTAGCGACCGATTTCCAACTTTTCTGGTATTGTTTTCTTAGTTTATTCTCAGTACTGGAAATGGATGATTACTTCCGACAAACTTGCTGACTGCGATATTAGAGAGACCAAAATAATCCGAAAGGACCGACCTAAATGAAGTAGCCGCTAGGATATCACTGCCGCTTTTTTGCGTTGTGGGTACAAGATTCCCCGTGGCTTTTTCACTGACATGCAAAGAATATTTCCGCTCTGGTTTGCATAATCCGACTGAAAACGCGGTTCTCATCCAACGTTGAGTTTGCAACAGATCATTTTTAGGAGTGTACATAAAAATAGTAAAAGATGAGGGATGAGCAGACCGAGTTGGCCGTTTACCTGAAGATGCATATTCTCACAGGTTGTTTAGAGTAACAGGTAAAAAACCATCCTTTGTCGGACACGGAGCGTTTTATTAACTCTCTTGTCCAAAAAGGCCAAGGCCCTTTGGCAGATTTGTACAAAAATTTTCCCCAATTGAAACGAAAAGAGGGCTGTGCTTTGCCGTCGGTGAAAAGTCCGTTCGGTGAGACTGGATTAAATGAATCGGCCGAGTCTCACCAATAAATCGTCTGAGGCACCATTCACCTCACCGACAGGAATCTCAGGTTCAATGTTTCGTCAAGGCTAACAACGTTTTCGAGCACGCGTTTTTATAACAAAATCAGACTTTTGCAATAGTCACCGCCCCCTTTTCCCACCGGCGCTAATGACACTGAACATCCGACATAATCCTTGTGTCGGGTGAGGAAAAATGTCGTTCATTGCTTTAAACGGCAAAGCGAGCACGGTTGGACCAAAGACGGTCAGTATTGAGCCAATGTCAACAGTTCATTGACTCTCAGACCACCCAACTACATATTTATTTTTAGAGTTATGTGTATTGACTTTTATTACTCAAAGAGCAATTAACCTCGGACAATTTTAGCATGCCAATTAAATTTCCTAGCTTTAATGCTATTTTATTTTTATTGATTATTTGAAGATCGTGAGATGCGGTGTGGTATGACGTAGGTTTTAAAAAACCATTTTATTTATCTTGCCAACGTTTCGATCTTTATTGAGATAATCTTCAGGGCTCCAAGTGTTCCTTTTATGCGTACATGTATCTTCTTGTGGTCGTGTTGAGAGTGCTGACTAAACACCACACAAAGATACTTTACACCCCTCTTTATTTGTTTCATAATATTATAATGATGGAAAAGTTAGTTCTTTCTTCTTTCAAGTAAAAAAAGAAATTAATCGTAATCGAAACAAAATTGAAATATCACACATCATACTAGACATAGACATAGACAAATGACAGAGAGCAAGAGAGGACGAGAGAGAGAGAGAGAGAGAGAGAGAGAGAGAGAGAGACCATTGAGAGTGAGCAAAAAGGAAAGAAACAGACAGACGACTTTTAAATTTTAAAAAATCAACCATTTTGGCAACTTTTCTTGTGGTTATTTTTTTGATGTTGATGATTTTCAAAATCGATAGAAATCGTCGAGAGGCCGCCCGATCCAATCTGAACATTACGTCATGCCCAGTTCGGGCGGAAATGTCTCGCCGTTTCGGCCCGCAAGACTGCATTCTTTGCCTTCTTGGCGTTCAAATTCGCTCATTTCATATGGCAAACAAACGAGGCGACATTGGGAGGCGGAATTAGCAAAAAAAAAAAGGCAGAATCGCGACTTGGGGAGGATCCGGGGGGTCCGCCGCGCCCCGCCAAGTATGACGACGTCGTCAAACTACCCTTGATGTCTGTTTTACTCGGAGGGAAACTTCGATCATATGTAATAAATATTAAAGAGAACCGATTATATATTTTTGAAACAAGTACTTAAATTTTAATTAATGATTGGTGATTAGTGACCATTAATAGATAATTAATCAGAAATAGTGAGATGCGGTCTGGTGTGTTGTAGGTTTTAGAGAAACATTTTCTTTATCGTGTCAACGTTTCTAACTGTATTAAAATCATCTTCAGGGTCTGGGATTTACAAACATTGTTTACATTTAACAAATACATGTAGGATGTGTTAAAACAGCACTCACTGGCATTCTCAACACGACACGCAAGAATGGCACAGTTACACAGACGACGAACACTTTGAGTGAGCAGAAATACTTTGATTGAATAAAAAAATATTTTTTAAGT
Source organism: Cimex hemipterus (assembly GCA_039619505.1). NCBI lineage: Eukaryota > Metazoa > Arthropoda > Insecta > Hemiptera > Cimicidae > Cimex > Cimex hemipterus. The sequence goes on from CM077102.1 coordinate 7,002,322, forward strand.
TGTATAAATTCACTTTTTTCCACATCCTACATGTATTTGTTAAATGTAAACAATGTTTGTAAATCCCAGGCCCTGAAGATGATCTCAATAAAGATCGAAACGTTGGCACGATAAAGAAAATGGGTTTTTCTGAAACATCACACCAGACCGCATCTCACGATTTCTGAATAATTTTAATTAATATTCTGTAAATTTTAAACCAATCAATGTGCTTGTGTGTGTGTGTGTGTGTGTGTGTGTGTGTATTTTAGCAATATACTAAATAATAACAGATGAAATAAATAATGGGATTTATTAATTAAAAATCATTGCTAATAGAAGTATTTTGACCCAGGACTAAGTAAATTGGAGATTGAGCAGAAAATTTCTAATATTTACTCAAAATACATTGCTTTCAACACTGTTTAAGACAATGTTTGCTCAATTATTAAGTAATGGCTTCGTTTTGAGAGTAAACGATTTTTTTTCGATTTTAGTGTTACTTTAGAAGTTTAGTCTGTAACCAAGATCCCCAAGAATTGTGGACGTCAGGCCAAGCGAATTTTGGGCTTTTGGCCTGCGTAAAGGGAAATTTCAGTAATTTTTTGTTTGATGTTTTCCTTTCAATTTTACAACGGCCCATCTATTAAAAAGGTCAGTTATAGAGCTTCACGAGAATAATGTTAAATTTTTTGCAAATTTCGTTCCCAACTCGGAGAAAAATACCATTAAGAGCCGCCTTCTTCAGTGAATAGAAATTGGGCCGTTTTCCTCCCACAACGCCCCACAAGGCCTCATATTTCGTCGGTGACGTGGCAAAAATCATCGGTGAAACCTGTATGTACATCTTTACTTTACTTTACTCGTCAATTCCTGTACGCAAACACTTATATTTAGATAGAAAAAAAAAATCATTATTGATTTCACGACTAATTCGAAATCTTGTGACAATCACAACATTCTTGATAACCTCTTGAACTGTTATTCTTAAAATTTTATCAGCACGCCATTCGCGCCGTCCTAAAACCAGACATTTCACCTTGCAAACATATGTAAAGTCGTTGAACAAAGAAACCTTCGGATCGACGGATTAGCGCCCTTGTAAAAATCGTTCCAACCTTTTACATTATCCATCCACCTGTTCTTGCTTTGTGTTTACATACCGTAAACGATTCTAATCTTTTTATTTAATCTTTTGAAAATACTTAAAAGGAGAAATATGAAAGACAGAGAGTGGATCGTGCGGCTAACAGAAAGTATGTATGTGGGTGCGTTTGCTGCTGTGTGACGGTAGATAGAGGGAAAGAAAAAGAGAAAATATTTAAAAAACTGATCATTTTAAATTGTAGGACTATGACGACCGGAATTTACGAATGATAAAACCGATCTTGTCAAGATTTTTACATTCTTATTTGTCGTTTTACATTCTATCAGTTATTCTACAATTAATAAAAAGTTTTATAGAATTTTTTTTCTTCTGAGTTTAAAATTATATATAATGTTCAAAAATGATTTTAATCTATACTACTATTTGCTCCAACGGTCAGGTTCTGTTCGCTGTTTGTGTTTTGGGTTTATGCCAATTTGTAAAATTCTGTGATATGTTTGACTATCGACTGTAAAGTTTTCTACGTTCCCAGTTCCGCCTTATTATTTCAAAACTCATTTGTACAATCAACGCGATACGGAGGAGGACGGATCTAATCATCGTCGACAAAACTCAGAAGGCATAGAGAGCCAGAACGTGTTCTACCCAAGGCTGACGGTAATCGGCGAGACTAGGCGGACCAGAGTGATCAGGGACAATCCGGAAGATTATCGAAAACAGTGGAAAGAAACTTCATCTATGTCGCGGAACCTGACTGAAATTTGACAGAAACGACTTTTTTTATTATCGGTCCGTCTTACCTCGCTGGGTGTTTCGATTCTACGTTAAAATTTTCACGTCCGTTGAGATTCATTGAAACATTTCCATTACTTTCCCTCCTTCAAACATCAATTGTATTAAAATAAAATATTTATGGTTCGATAAGATAAACATACTCTAGTGTATAAACCAGAAAAATGAAGATGGCTGAAGTGATCACCTGAGACGTGTGAAAATGTTTTGCGATCTAAAATCCTTGATAATCTACGCTCATCTAATTACACTGGGTGTTTAGAGTAAAGTTTTGACACTTTAAACGTATGATCTACTTTACAATTGAACGATGCTTATGTCCCATACGCGTATATTTAGAAACAATTTATTTTTAAAACATTCCGTCAAGGAGAAATTCTTTTGAAGTGCTGTCAATCCAAATTTCGCACTTTCTGACAGATGTTTGCTAGCCAAATTAGCGAAGTAGTTAGCGATATGCCCATGGACAATTAATTTTAAATATCATCAATGTATTGGAGCCTTAGACGCGCGTGATGGCCAAAAGGAAAAATGAAAGAAAGCCATTGATTTTTTTTTTTAAATGCAATTAATTCATCAGTTGGAAAATGACTCGTTTAGAAATCAATTTATTATTTTCTTGCTTTTCTGATAATCACTTTTTCTTCTAATTCTTTATTTTGCATAATCTTTATTTATCTAGGGTCGATTGTCAATGTGTTTATTTAATACGATTTGTTAAAAAAAAAAAAAAAAAAAAACATTTTTCTTAACTGCTTTACCGGAAACATATTTTTGGATTTTGTAACTTGTTATATACCCAATTTATTCAATTCTGCTTACTTTTTTTTATCGTACGAAAAAAGCATATTAAACTTTAATACGTATACAGCAAAGGCAAAAAAATATATATTTTTTAAAAATTACTAAATTTCAATTGTTCAATTTTTCTTTTGTATTTTGTATTTCTATACAAAGTGGTTAAAAATTGTATGCAGGATTATTACACTACTCGTGCACTGGTCAGGCCGAAAAAAAGTTCAAATGATTCTCAACCTTATCGCAGATGTGTAGAGATTAGTGACCATTAATCGATAATTATTGAGGTATCGTGAGATGCGGTCTAGTGTGATGTAGGTTTCGGAGAAACATTTTCTTTATCGTGCCAACGTTTCGATCTTTACTGAGATCATCTTCAGAGCCTGGGATTTACAACCATTGTTTACATTTAACAAATACATGTAGAATGTGGAAAAAAACTGAATGATCTCAATAAAAGATCGAAACGTTGGCACGATAAAGAAAATGTTTCTCTGAAACCTACATCACACCAGACCGCATCTCACGATATCTGAAGAATTATCGCAGATATTCAACATTTTATGTTTTTTATGTTCTAAGATAGTTGAACTATGTGTCCATCAAAAATATTCTAGCAATTCTTGAACTGTTCATTTCTGTTTTAAAAAAAATTGAAAAGAGCTTTAAGCCTTTAAGGAATCGCCCTTCTAGAACTTTCAATTTAATTTTTGGTAAAAAAACACAATAAATATTTCCGAAACTGCTAAATTTGTAAAAACTAAATTTGCAACCTCGTTGAAAAAAATCATGGCAGCCCTTGGTTATGCACTGATTTCTTTTTTGCATTAATTAAAAAGATGAATTTTTTGAATTCCTACCAAAAAAAGCTTGCTGAAATATTTTATTATATAAATATTATATCAGAAAAAATTATATTCGTATTTGATAGTAAAAAAATACAAATTTTTGAAAATAATAATCAACTATAATTATTGCGAAATCGTGCGGTCTGGTGTGATGCAGGTATCAGAAAAATATTTCTTTATAGTACCAACGTTTCGATCTTTAAATTCACTAATTTTGTGGTCTGCTTGACCAATTAGTATAATTAATTAATTAATTAATTTTTTTTTTAGTCGAGATAAAAAGTCAGTGTCACGAGCGGGATTCGAACCCACGATCTTCGGCTAGATACGCCGCTGCTCTGCCAGCAGCTCTCTTTCGATCTTTATTGAGATCGTCTTGAGGGCCTGGGATTTACAAACATTGTTTACATGTGACAAATATTGCATTGTATAAATTCACTTTTTACCACATCGTACAGATCTTTGTTAAATGTAAACAATATTTGTAATATCCAGGCTCTGAAGATGATCTCAGTAAAGATCGAAACGTTGGCATGATAAAGAAAATTTTTCTCTGAAACCTACAGCACACTAGACAGCATGTCACGATTACTGAATAATAATTTTCAATGTGTGGTGATTAGTGACTATTAGTTGATGATTATTCAGAAATCGTGAGATGCGGTCTGGTGCGGATTTCTGAATAATTTTCTATAATTATGATATAAATAAAGGGAAAATTTATAAATTTATTATACAATCAGGAATCCAAAATAAAGGGCAGTTTTAGAGATAACCCAGTATAACACAAAATCTTGATTTTATACTCAACAATGTAAGAATTGAATCGAAGAATATTTTAATTTTCAACTTTAGTTAGTTTTAAAATAGCAAAAACAAGGTAAGTATGACGACAAGAAAATCAGATTTTGTGCTTAATTATTTTGCAGGACAGTTTATGGAAGAGGTCAACTGAACATAGGCAGTCAGTTTAGGGCTGCTGCAAAGCTGGAATTCACTCTGGCCAGAAATTATTCAGATATCGTGAGATGCGGTCTGGTGTGATGTAGGTGTCAGAAAAACATTTTCTTTATCGTGCCAACGTTTCGATCTTTTATTGAGATCATCTTCAAGGTTGAAAGTGTTTGTCTTCTGTGTGATTGTGCTATGTCGTGTTGAGAGTCGCACGATATCTGTATCACGATCCGTTAACGGTCACTAATCTCTACACATTTCTGGCCAGAAAAATTACTATAATTTTCAAAGTGTAGGGATTAGTGATTGTTAATCGATGATTATTCAGAAATCTCAATAAAGATCGAAATGTTGGCACAATAAAGAAAATGTATTTTCTGAAACCTATAACACACCAGACCGCATCTCTCGATTTCTGAATAATTATCGATTAACGGTCACTAATCACCCCACATAATAAATCTTCTTACTATAGATAAATATTCCGTTTTTTCTTTTTTAATACACTGTTTAATGGTCTTAAAATTAAAAATTAACAAGTCGATGATGCCCTAAAATAGGTCGACAGCTTGGCAGTAACAACTGAATTTGCTTTTTTTCTTCAAGACCATACCTTGATCCAGAGAGTGTTCGTGAGTGGAAAAGTGGTCGATACTTCTAATGCTTAATACAAACACGCACATCATCTTCATAACTTAAGTAAAAGCAGAAATCACAAAAGCAGAAAATCAAGTTTTAAATAAATTATGCTGATTACCTAAAGTATTTTTGTCGTACGCTGTACCCCATTGGCTAGAACGCTCGGACGCGTCTCTTAATATTTTCGATATTGTTAATATCACAAATCACAAATTCTCGTTACGTTTCCAATTTTTGTCCTCATTTAACGGCATCTCACATTTCACAGCCTTCTGAAGTCTGTTCATTATTTAATATATGTATTGGTTTTGTAAAATAAATTAAACACTGAAGACGGCGAAATGCCTAAACGTCGTTTACGACCAAATTAAATTTGGTTTAGTTTTTAACTGTACAATACATAGTTTTTACTTTTGTGATTGAAACTTTGAACAAATTTAACTTTAAAAACTTTGAATCATTTCCATTTTGCCAAAAGACTGAACTATATGTTTATACATTATTCCAAGGTTTTTCAACTTTAATACTCTTCATAGGACTGATAACAATTATCAGTGGTGTTGGTTATTTAAGAGCAAATTCAGTTTTGTATTGTAACAAAACCAAAGGTCGTGGGTTCGAATACCGCTCGTGACGCTTTTCCATTTCAATTAATACCTTACGCAGAATGAAAAATTAATTGAAAAAAGAAATTTGGACAATCGACCACTGGGAAAACAAAGTTTAACTTCACCAACAGCTCTTCATGCCCATTTCATATGTATCCAAGTATCAAATCTTGATTACACGACTTTCGAAAAATGGCAAAAAGGAGGCAAAATTCAAAAGGTGGGGTTGAGATGGGAAGTTAGTGTCCGAGTTGATCAAGGTCAAGACAGCGCAAGTGGTAGAGCAGCAGCATATTCCGCCGAAGGTCGTGGGTTCGAATCCCGCCCATGACCAAGACCTTACACACAAAGAATAATTAATTGAAAGAAGTAATTTGGACAATCGACCACTAAATATAATGGATTTTTACCATAACTTTATTTTCTTGCGTAGAGCTTAGTGACCGTTGGTAGATAATTATTCAGAAACCGTGAAATGCGGTCTGTTTACATTTAGGATGTATTTGTTAAATGTAAACAATGTTCATAAATCCCAGGTCCTGAAGATGATCTCAATAAAAGATCGAAACTTTGGCACGATAAAGAAAATGTTTTTCTGAAACCTACATCACACCAAACCGCATCTCACGATTTCTGAATATTTATTTTCTTGTGTTTTGTTTGGAACTTCGTATTGAAATAACGTAATCTAAGTAATAATAATGAATTATCTCATTTTTAATAATAACACAATTTATTCTTTTCAGGGCCATTAAAAACTATTCCCAGTTTTATCACGGGACTGAAGAAAATTGGTTAGCATATTCTCCCGGTCTTCAGCCAGGCGTTCATTCCAAGATAAATCCGTTTCCGGACCAACTCCTCTTAATTTCCTTTCTCCAGGAAACTAAGTAAAGGGGACTGCGTTGGACTGAAGGCTAGCAGCGATAATAAGCGGAATGATCAGTTCCGACCAAACTGTTTATTAAACACCCCCGGACAAACTGCCTAAATTGCAAGACATTTTGTGAAGCCTTGTACGCGAATTGTCGGACTTTCTGTTTGATCTTCCATGGTCAATTATTTCCGACCCTTTCCTTACTGTTTTCGCACGTCTGGCCGCAAGGCGCAGCGAGAATGGGCGGACCAGGATGATCAAGGACGACAAACATGCGGTCAGCTGACGATCGTTTGGGGAATCTGGTTTGTGGTTGACAAAGGAATTAGATGATATATAAAAGTTTTTTATTTTTTATTTTAGCATTAAATAAAAAAAAAAAAATAAAAAAAACTGACAGAAAAGGTATATCTTGAATTGAAGGCTTCAAGTGTGCAGTCAAGACACAAGTCAACATGCATATGAGATCTGAATTGAGAGATTTCCCACTTGCATAATCCTCCTTTTAAAAGTTAATCCATAAGGGAACGTAATCGATTTAACGCCGGTCTAGCACATGTGGAAAAGGGAGCTGGTCGCAGTGATCTAAAAAGGATCTTATGCCTGTTTCAAGAACATCTTTTGTCACAAGGGTTAGGTCATGGGGGCCCTCTTAGTGACAATGAGACGGCGTTGCGCAAGTGTGCGACCGGTTTAACTGTTGAAACATCTAACCGAATCCAAGACAAAAATGCAAATATGGATAAGTCGACTTTTTTTTACAGCCAGGCCATTTGCAGGGAACGCCCAGAGGACATCTAGGGTTGCAAATGGGAAATTTATTGGACAAGGGTCAGTCAAAAAAGTACATCGTCAAATATTTTAATAAAAACTATTTAAAATAATACAATACATTTATTTGGACAACAACATACAGAAGTTTTAAGAATTAGTAAAATAAATATGAACGGAATTTTAGATTTGAAATATTCCTGCCCTCCTTGATCAAATATGACAGTAATTACTATAACGTTATAGTAAATTATTTTTTTTACTATTCCGCGTCGATTTCTACTCATCATTATAAACATTTTCAAGAGATAGTTTTAACCACTGCGCTAACTTACTACTAACCTGAAGATGGATTAAAATAAATCCGAAACGTTGTGGATTGAAGATAAAACTGGTTGTTGCTTTTTGAGATGACCTATTAGCCCACCTGCGAGAAAGAAAAAAATTAACGTATTGGTTGAAAGGAAAAAGTCGGTATCGATTCGAACCCACGACCCTCGGCTAAATACGCCGCTGCTCTACCACTTGAGCTATCGTGACCTTTGGACACAAACCCCACTACCCGAATTTTCCCTCCTTTTTTCATTTTCCGAGGGTCGTGGGTTCGAAACCCGCTCGTGACACTGACTTTTTTTTGTCTCAACCAATACCTTTCATAAACATTAATTAATTGAAATAAGTTAATTGGTCAGTCGGACCAGGAACTGTAATGCAGGAACATTTACTGCTTGATTGGTAGTCTCAGAAAATTGGAAAAGATAGCTAGAAGCTTAAGTAGAGAGCGAAAGAATGTTTGGGGAATAGAGAAAGAAATATTTTGACAAGGTTAGGAAGAGGGAGGGAGAGAGAGGGAGAGAGAGAAAGAGGGAGAGGGGGGAGAGAGAGAGATTGCATAAAATATATTATTATGCTTTCAGTTAAAAGGATGTAGTTTACATGTAATAACATACAAAAAATACATATATCATGTAGTAATTTTTTTGTTACGTTTTGGTGTTTTATTGGTGTCGTTAAGAGGTAAAATATGAAACTGTAATTGAGAAAAATTATTTCAATTTGTTTATCGAATTTCCAGTTGGTGAGCAAGAGGAATCCGGAGAATTAAATTACAATGACAATTTAAAAATTTAAAATGGTTACGGATGGTTGGGGTATTTTTGTAGGGTTTTGGGATTTTTGTATGGAATATTCATTGAAGATGTTTTCTTACTTTATACACTGATTAATTTATTTGTCCCTTGTTTTCTTAGTTTTATTTTTTTACTGTTTTATTCCTAAATGTAAACATTTTTGAAAATTGCATTAATTCTGTAAAATATGTGGTGATTATTAGTGACCGTTAATCGACAATTATTCAGAAATCGTGAGATGCGGTTTGGCGTGATGATGGTTTCAGAAAAACCCACTTTCTTTATCGTGCCAACGTTTCGATCTTTACTGAGATCATCTTCAGAGCCTGGGATTTAGAAACACTGTTTAAATTACTAGTTAACGTCAGAAACATTTTCATATGAGTTTTATTATTATTGAAGTAAGTAAAAGTGAATATTTAATATTTGCATTTTGGATGTGGAAAAGTGAATTTATACAATTCAAAATATATTGTTTATATATTCAATTAAAGTGTTTCAAAGCGTTTGTCATCTGTGTAATAGCGATTGTAAATCCCAGGCCCTGAAGATGATCTCAATAAAGATCGAAACGTTGGCACGATAAGGCAAATGTTTTTCTAAAATTTACATCACACTAGACCGCAGCTCACGATTTCTGGATAGTTATTAAATAATGAGAGAGAAGGGATTCTGGGTGAGAGGAGATTTTGAGTGACATTTTAGAGAGATTGGTTACATAATGAATACATCGGTCAGTCTGGTCTTGTTTTTCTCACTTCAATGAATGCCTATTTTTCTGAACTCATTAGCACATTCAACCCGAATAGAGGACAAATCTAATCGCATCTCGCAAGTCGTACGGCATAGGGGTAAAATCGACTCAAGGCCGATGACAACGGGGAGCCAAGGCGGACCAAAATGACATTTGACGATCTAACAAAAATAGGTGTACTGGTCAGAAATGGATATAATAATAAGAGTTCAAAGTTTACTTTTATTAATTCCAAATATCCCGAAGTTAAAGCTCAATGGCTGAGAACTTGACGGATAAGCATGATCAAACCAGTAAAATTATTTTTTGGAAACTATCATTCTTTCATTTTTCATAAGTTCTCGATTTAAAAATAAATTCTCATTCTGTCAGTCTGTTTCAAAGTATTGAAATGAAATTATTATGCTATCCAAATTAATCCACAAGTGGTGTAAGTTTTTTTTTTAATAAATAGCATGTAATTTTTTGAACTGGTTCTTAGGTTCTTCTGTTATTATTGAACAGGATTATGGACAATAAACTGCATTATTAGGAAAAATGCTGTTTTTATTAGAAAATCCTAACGTTAAAAAGAGAAAACAATTTTATAAAAAAAAAGGGTCATTAATCACCGTAATGATGAACATCTATTTATCTATTTTTTGTTTGTTTTTTATATTCCCCTAATAGCTACTGATTTTTTTCTCTTGAGGTACATTAAAAAAGATCGTCCGTTCTATTTCCAACATTTTCCTCAGATTGGACATTTTCTTACATAAAAAAATCCAAAGTTTGTTAACTGTATAATCCTGAGTACAGAAGAAGTACAGAAATACTTAGGACGTGTAAATATCAAGTGCTGACTAAGCTGATTCGTCCGGAAATCAATTAATCTTCCTCTCAATATCCCTTTTTAAAGTATAAAAAAAGACAGGCGTATTACATTGTTAAGAAGGGATAACAGGTTCCAATACTTTCATTTATTGGCATTAAACTGGAGAGATGTCTTCCATTAATAATAGGATAAAGTATTGAGGATGAGAAAAATGTCAGGCAGCAGTGTAATTAAATTACTCGAGCGACAAGTTAACAAAATGTGTTCAATGCCTTCAATCACTTTGACGGAGTTGGATTGTACTTAGCTTATAAGTTGGATAACCAATAAGCCGAAGCCTGGAGGTCGGGCTCGTTCTTAATTAGACGGTTGAAATATTGCCGATATTGTGAAATTAAAGAATTTAGATAAAGTTCTGAATTTTCTACCTGTTTCGTGTGAGAAATGGAAGATGTCGGAGATAAAATCCCGTGGAGACTGAGTTAGTCCGGTTCTAATTTGCCACGCTGGTGGTACTGGGTTCGAATCCCAGTATCCGTGAAAGTTTAGTTGAAAATATCTTGTTTATTTTCGTTTGATATTTCTCCTCTTGGTTATAGAATCTATGTAAGCTTTAGCAACTTTTTTTTAGATAGTTGCATTTCGAGGCCTCTTCTTCGATGTGGCCTCTACTTAAAGAAATTTGATTTCTTAATGTGTATTCGTTTCCTTGTGGGTGTGTTCAGACTTTGAAGAGTAGACAGTTGAAGTATTATTGCTGATATTGTGAAATTGAAGAATTTAGAAAACGTTCTGAATTCTCTTCTTGTTTCTTGTGAGATATGAAAAATGTCGGAGATAAAACCCGTGCGGACCGAGCTCGCCCGATTAGAATTTGCCACGCTGGTGGTACTGGGTTCGAATCCCAATACCCGCGAAATTTTAGTTGAAAATTTCTTGCTTCTTTTTTGTTGGATATTTCTCCTCTTGATTATAGAAACTTTGTAAGCTTTTCCAACTTTTTTTTGCATTTCGAGGCTCTTTCTCCGATTGATCTCTACTTAAAGAAAATTTAATTTCTTCACGTGTATTCGTTTTCCTTGTGGGTGCGTTCAGACTTTAAAAAGTAGACAGTTGATGTGTTTTTGCCGATATTGTGAAATTAAAGAACTTCGAAAACGTTTGTTGAACTTTTCTCCTAGTTTCTTGTAGTGACTCCGTCAATAGTAGAGGGAGATAGTCCAATTCGAATTTTCCACGCTTGGGTCCTGGGTTCGAATCCCAAAGTCCATGAAATTTTAATTAAAAATTTCTCCTTTCTTTTTTTGTTAGATGTTAACTGAAACGTTTTATTTTTAGACGCATTTCGAGTCTCTATGGAAATTTAATTTCTTCATTGCATTGTTGAAATTTTTTTCCATCCTATATATAAGACAATTTGAAGCATTTATTGTGGGCATTGTGAAATTTTAAAAAAAGTTAAAAAGAATTTTCCTTTTTTTCTCGTGAGAAATGTTAATATAAAAAGTCGAGATAAAACAGGTCTGATTTGAATTTCCCCCTCTAAGGCTCCTGGGTTCGAAACCCGGCTCAGCCCATGGAATTTCAACTGAGAATATTTTTAAAAAGTATTGTCAAATGGTTCTGACATCCACGACGTCCATGGTAGTTAGAGGTTGAGTCTTTGCAGGAATTACATTATTTTGCCGTGTCTTTTCTTGTTGTAATTATGTTATTACCCCTAAGTTTATTCCCCTCGTATTCATAAAAAGCCCCGCTTTTCAATCTGCTCGAGTCAGCGGATATATTTTTCCCCATGGGGATAATCTCGTCTCGTCTCACATCTTTTATAAAGTTCAATTCTAATATATTGAAGGGGAAAAAACTGCTTTCCTGCTAAATATATCTTTTTGCGAGCCCGGTGTCCGTGAGCGGGTGAAGGGAGGATTGATGGATGGATTTAAACTTACTGCGACCATCTATACAGACTTACGGAGCGGATTGACAGGTTTTAAACATTGTAAACACATCCGTATTTGCTTATTGCTCATAATTGACGATATTAATTAATCCAATTAATTATCCTTTTTATCTAAGGTTTTGGGTTGAGATGAAAAATTAGGGTCCCGCTCGTTACACTAATTTTTCATCCTAACCAAAATCCATAGATAGAAAGAATAATTAAGTGGAATTTCAAATATACATTATTAAGCGTTTTCGTCATTAAAAAATCATCCCTTTATTGGTTAACACAATAATTTTCAAGATTAATTAATAATAATCAAAGGGATGCCGGTAGCTGCAACGGATTAGGCGGTGGCACGGCGCTCATCGCTGTAATGTAAAGGTCCCGGGTTCGAATCCAGCAGGCTCGCTACAAATGAGCTCTTTTTTCAAAAACACCGACACTCTGAGGGATTTATGACCTCTAATGCTGCGAACCCTTGTACAAAAATTAAATTTAAAAAATAACAGGTTACTCTGTAGTCGGTAAGCTATTGGATATGTACCTTCGACCATCGACCAGTGGGACATTCTGTCAATTTTCAATTAGAATTGCATATAATCAAACTTGCACATAGTAGAGGATTGTGTGGTGTTAAAATAATAATAATAAAAAAAAAATAAAACTACAGGGTCATTAGCCCATTAAGAGAATCTCACAAAATCATTTTTATTGGTGTGGTTGGCTTAGATGTGCATTTAAACTGTCGGTTTTGGTTGTTTTCTGTATATTTTAATGTCAATTTTATTTTTACTGTTATTTAACGACGTTCAATAATTTGTTGAAATAGTGAGGAGGGTCAGTAATGAAGTATTTTGGAAAAACACCTTTTTTTTTCATTTTTTTGCCATTTTTATCGGGGTCATCTTCAGTGAATTACAAAAACCTATGTTGACTGAAAAAAAACGTATAAATTTTGAACTAAGTATTTCGTACTCAAATGATATGTGGTGCTATACGTGTTTGTATCGTGTCAATTCGTTGTAGTCATTTTGATGTCAAAGGCTGTCTCTGGAGGTTCGATACCATTGAATTTCGGTTTTGCCCCATCTTCAATGAGGAAGAGCTCCCTGACCTAATAAGTGACCCAGTGCTGGTTCTTAGACCTCACATCGATGCGTTTACCATTTCTGCTGTTGAAATCGTCGAGGAGGTGAAAAAACAGGAATCTCATCGGATAACGACCGTTTGTGGGCCGCGGTAGCCGAGTGGTTAGCGTGGGAGACTCTCGGCTCGTAGACCCGGCGGTCGTTGGTTCAATTCCCGCCGTCGCCTCTGGCCTTTTTTTCAAGATACCCTTTCCCAAAAAGGAATACGCATAAAATACAAGAGTCTTCTTTAAAAAATGGCACCATTTTCGATTTAATCCGGCTCGTCGAATATATCGATAAATGATTTCCATTTGGATAACCAACGACCAATTCTACAATTTGCATGTTAATCGATGAAATTACTTAGAGAATTGTTTCTTCTGGAACCGAGATTACGTGCTGTCTAACACACATGCTCTGAAAAAAAAATATATATATATTCTTGTTTATAAGTTTTTCGAGCCTTCGGCTGAACCAAGAGGAATGTAAAAAAATAATGATCGTAAAAGGGGGAAAAGTAAAAAATAAACAAAAAAAAACTCAAGCCATATAGATTAGACGCCATTTGAAAAATACCAAAAAGGAGGGAAAATTCAAAAGCTGGGTTAAGATGGGGGAAAGTTGGTGTCCGAGTGGAGTCGAAGTCACGATAGCCTCAAGTGGTAGAGCCGAAGGTTATGCGTTCGAATCCCGTTCGTGACACTAACTTTTTCGCTGCAACCAATACTTTACATAAAGATTAATTAATTGAAATAAGTTATTTGGTCAATCGGACCACGAAATATAATGGGATTAATTGTAATAAAATAATAAAAATCAGTTCGTAAATAAAAAAGGTTAACGTCCTGACGGTCAAGGCCATGGAAAGAAATAATTACCCTTGAGTATATATCAAAAAATTATTCATTTTTATATTGCAAAATAAACATTTTTGAATAGAAAAGTAAATAAAAGAAATAATGCATATTAAAATATTTTTTTAAAAAATCTTACTCCATCTCATATATTCATAAGATCAAAAGGGGGGAGAAAATTGAAAAGTAAAACACCCACCAAAGGGTCCATTTTATGAAGAAATCCCCCCTTTTATCTTCGACCTATTTTTCCCTTTTTCTCACACGAAAAGTTCAGAGCTTTCCCAAAGAAGGTTGAAAAACTCTTTGTAAGGTGGTCACCAATGTAATACAGGTAAGGGTGGCGTTCACACCTGCTTACGTTTGGCTTTATGTGTAGTATGGCACCTGCTATTTTTCCACAGAGAACAGAGTTTAGGCGAAACCAGAAGAATAAGAAGAAAAAAAGGACCAAAGAATAAAAACATAAATATTATTTAATTTGAATCATATTTGATTTTGGACACAAGGTCAATATGTGAAAATCTCCATGCCAAGAAAGGATTGCATAAGTTTAATTAATGTGTTACGAAAGAAGTTATAGTTCGTATTAAAATCTGTTTTAAAGTGTTCCTAATTTGAGAAGTGGTTGAAAAGGACACTGCAAAAAAAAAAAAAAAAAATAAACCTAGACAATGAAAAAAAATAATAACCTAGGTTTTAATTTAAACGTCAACTCTTGTTACATGAGAAAATACTAAGAAGTACGCACGTACGGGGGAATTTTGAACCATTGAAAACATCAGAAAATTTGAAGAGATTAGTGACCGTTAACCGATAATTATTGAGAATCGTGAGATGCGGTCTGGTGTGATGTAGGCTTTAGAAAAAACATTTTCTTTGTCGTTCCGACGTTTCGATCTTTATTGAGATCATCTTCAGGGCTCGAAGTGTTAGTCTTCTGTGTGCTTGTGCCATTCTTGCGTCTTATTTGCGACTGGCACTCTCAATGCGACACGCAAGGATGGCACAAGCACACAGAAGAAAAACACTTTGAGCCCTGAAGATGATATCGATAAAGATCACGTTGGCACGTTAAAGAAAAGGTTTTTCTGAAACCTAGATCACACCAGACCACATCTCATGATATCGGAATAATTATTATCGGGAAATTTTTTATACATGTCTTTTTCTTTGGTTAATTCCGATTGTCTGGTAAATCTGACCACGCTGTCCTAACAAAACAGCTAGAAATGACGGACCAGATCACCGGAAACGACCCCGAAATGTTATTTATTTGTTGAATCTCATAAGTATCTCGAGCTACGGAAGTGAAAAGTCAATTTGTTCGTAAACCTCTAAAAATTATTTTTAATCAGAGAAAAGTGGTAGTACCAAGGCTTTGAAAGAAAAAAAACAACAATTTAATGTTTATTACTAAATACATCAAAGAAGATTAAATTAAAAAACTTAAAAGGTAATTATAAACAAACAAATCAATAAAATTGAAAAACAATCTAAAATAATGAAGTGTTTAAAATAGATAAGAATAAAATAGAAATTAAATGAAAATGCAAGTTATGATAAACAAAGTTGCAACAAAGCTAAGGCCGTTTGCTACTGAACGGATAACGTTGTTAATTTAAATTTAATTCAGTTAATTAATCTTTTTAAGTAAGGTGAAAAAGTTAGTTCCACGAGCGGGATTCGAACCCGCGAGCTTCGGCTCAATACGCCGCAGCTCTAACCACGAAGGTCACGATAACTAAGTGGTTAAGGCAGCTGCCTATTGAGCTGAAGGTCGCGGGTTCGAATCCCGCTCGTGACACTAACTTTTTAATTTCATCCAAAAACTTAGATAAGAAAGATTAATTAATTGAAAGAAGTAATAACCGATTTAAACTTAATCGTAAACGGAACTTTATGGCCATTTAGAGCTAATATAAAAATGAGAGTAAACATTATGCAAACAAGTTACAGAAAAAAATTTTCTTTTTTCTGTCTATGTTTGAAAATCACAACGAACGAAATAAATAATTAAATATTTAATTTCTTAATAGCTATGATTCACATATTAGTTGGGTCCCGTTCGATTGTAGTAATATCATATATTTTTGGTGGAAGGGGTGAGCTTCAAAGAAAATTTCAGGAGTAACGGAGTGATTCGAACATACACGGTCTACCACTCAGCGGTCCCTTGACTTTTCAATACAATATAACGATAAACTACATTTAATTAAAGTTTTTAGTTGAGGTAAAAAAGTCAATGGCACGAGCGGGATTCGAACCCACGATCTTAGGCTTGATATCCCGCTGCTCTACAACTTCAACTATCGTGACTTCGATCCATTCGCGGACCACTAGTAACTTCCCAATTCCCATCTCGACCCCACCTTTTGAATTTTCCCTCCTTGTTGCCATTTTTCAAAAGGTAGGGGTTGAGATGGGAAGTTAGTGCCCCAGTGGGTCGAGGCCACGATAGCTCAAGTGGTAGAGCTGCGGCACATTAAGCCGAAGATTGTGGGTTCGAATCCCGCTCGTGCCATTGACTTTTTTACCTCAACTAAAAACTTCAATTAATTGTAATATATTAATTTGTCAAGCGGACTACTAAATTAGTAAAATGGTAAACTACCAACTTCAACTGGATAAATAAAAATAGAGTGAAATTTTTGGCTTGTTGAATGATATTTACGTTGTTCCGGTTTAATCCGCTTTAAGGATTTAAGATTACAATGTACTGTTCGAACAAGGGGAAAGTAAGTTAATCCCAGTTTGCTCTTTGTGTTAACCGTTTCGACATTGTTCAAAATTTACTACCTGATTTTACAAAATCCTTTTTTTCTGATTGAGGGAGTCAGTGATTTTCTTTGGGTGAAAGGGAAAACAAGTATTTTATTGGTCTAAATCTATATTGTCCTTTTGTGTAGGTTTATGAGTTTTTCATTTTCAATTTTTCTTTGGGTTAGTAATAACCGACATATTCCCACGAAATAAATATCCAGAATAGTTATATTTAATAACCCTCTGGAGGGCGGTATGAAAATTTGATTAATTTTAATATTAACGAATTGTTTATGCTTCGGTCTAGTTTGAGGGGTTATTGTTAAATTTTATATTTAAATTGCCCACGATAAAGGGCGAGGTCGGAGTAACAGTCCTTCTTGGCCATTCGAGAGATAAACAATAGTTTAATGTAAACTTAAAAAATAAATAAATAAATAATACAAATGACATCCATATACCTGCGAAACCAAACGTTGATCCACGTAATTTTATTACAAACATGAAAATAAATTATCTTGAAAAAAATCTTAATAAAATAGAGTGTTTTGCAGAAAGAAGGGTAATTGTAAATATCGAAATTTTGTCAACACGTAAACTTTTGAAATTGTCATTCATTTTATTGGCACGTAAAATGAAACAAATATTTGAACTAAACGAAAGAAATAGGGAGAGAGGGAGAGGGAGAGAGAGGAGAGAGAGAGAGAGAGAGAGAGAGAGAGAGAGAGAGAGAGAGAGAGAGAAGGAATGTTTGTAAAACCCAGGCCCTGAAGATGATCTCAATAAATATCGAAACGTTGGCACGATAAAGAAAATGTTTTTCTTTCAATTTTCTATCTGACTTACAATTGTGGGCAGTGCGAATCCAAAGTGCAAGGCGAGTGACAAACTCGCACTCTCAACACGACGCGCAAGAATGGCACAAGTACACAGAGGAAAAACATTTTGTGCCCTGAAGAGGATCTCAATAAAGATCGAAACGTTGGCACGATAAAGAAAATATTTTTCTGAAATCACACTAGACCGCATCTTACGATTTCGAAATAATTTTTTAAAGTTGTATTTCGGAGTTTTATGGAGATATAAAATATGAAAGGGTGGTGTGATTGTGTAAAATTTTTTCTATTTGTTTAACGTAATTGCAGTTGGTGGGCAATGTCAATTTTAAAATTTAGAATAAGAATGAAAAATGTAATCTATTTTTAAGTATTTTTGTATGGAATATTCTTTTAAGATGTTTTCATACTTTAAATACTGATTAAGTCATTTTTCTTTCCCTTTCTTAGTTTTACTTTTATATTGTTATATTTCTATGTTTAAACATTTCTGGGAATTGGATTAATGTCATAAAATATATCATTTTATTCATTAATTAAAAAGGTTGTAGTTTTATTATAAATATAAGATGAAGCAATTTTTTATTACAGGTTGGCGTTTTATTGGGGTGGAAAAAATAGAAAGGTGATATGATGGAGGGAAATTTTTTTCAATTTGTTTATCTAATTTGCAGTCGGCGGGCAAGCGGAATCCTAAGCGGAAATATTATTTTATATGTTTTATTAATTTATAATGTTGATTTTAAATATTTTCAATAACAACGATAAATGTGATCTTATTTTAGGTATATTTTTATAGAAAATTATTTTATGTTGTTTCCTTACTTTAAATATTGAATAACACTTAGGTAAGTTTTCCTTTGTTTTCTCAGTTCTGCTTTTATATTGTTATATTTTATTTATTTAGAAATCGTGAGATGCGTCTGGCGTGATGATGGTTTCAGAAAAACGTTTTCTTTATCGTGCCAACGTTTCGATCTTTATTGAGATCATCTTCAGGTCCTGGGATTGACAAACATTGTTTACATTTAACAAATACATGTAGGCTGTGGAAAAAAGTGAATTTATACAAAACAAAATACATATTTGTTTTATATTCAATCAAAGTATTTCTAACGTTGGCATGATAAAGAAAATGTTTTTCTAAAACCTACATCACACCAGACCGCATCTCATGATATCTGAGTAATTATCGATTAACGGTCACTAGTCACCACACACGTTATATTTTATGTTGCTATATTTAAACATTTTTATAAATTCATTTAATTATGTAAAATATATTTTTTTATTTCGAAGTGTGTATTAGCACTTTAAAGTAACTTTTTATTTTTATTTTTTTTTTTCTATTGGAGTGGTAAATATAGAAAGATGATGTGATTGATGGAATTTAAAAAAAAAATTCTTTATCGAATTTTGAGTTAGAGGCTAAGTATGTTATATTAATTTACAATGATAATTTAAAAACGTATAACAATGAAAAATTGATTCTTTTTAAAGGTGTATTTATTTCTGACTTTCCACATTGATTAACATTTGATTAAGGTTTTCTTTTACGTAGTTTTATCTTATGTATTGTACATTTCTACAGTTAAACATTTTTGTAAATTGGATTAATTCCGTAAAATATATTATTATTATGTTTTCATTACAAAGGTTGTAATTTGAATTATAAATGTAAGATGAAGTAATTTTTTTTATTACGTTTTGGCGTTTTATTGGAGTGTTGAAAGAAAGTGATACGATTGAGGGAATTTAAAAAAAAAATTTGTTTATCTAATTTGCAATTGGCGGGCCAGGCGAATTCGGAGGCCGCTGGTGCAAAGCAGTCGGAAAGCACGTGCTTGTGAGAAGCGTAAAAAGCGGGCGCGGGGCGTGGGTTGATTGGCGGAGCGGCGGCGCCGGGGACCAATGTGAGCGGTAGGTTCGAATTTTGGCGGGCGGCGGGTGGCGTTTCCCCCACTCGGTCCGCTTCTCCCCGCTCCGACCCAGAGCTACCTCGTGCCTCGTGTTAGCCAGTCGCACACGCCGGCTTAGACAGTCAACACTTTAGAGTCCACGCTTAGCAAACACAACTCACACCAAAACTCCGACTATATTTTTGTACAGTGTCGATTGACGTTTTATACAAACTCTTGTGATCGTGTTTTTAATGTTTATACCCGGAGGCGGACTGTAGGAGAATCTTTTCTAGTTTTTATAAGTAGACTTGTATCGACTTCTCGTGTTTCACCGGCCCTCGATCGACTACCCGATAAGTGATGCCTGCGAGTATGTTTTGCGACCTGGAGCAGAACGGTTTCGAGGACCAGAGGGCCCTGCAGCTGGCCTTCGAACTCTCGATGTTGGGCCTGAGCGACAACTCGCTCACGACTTCGGCGGCCGCAGGCCCGGGCACCGCGGCCCCGGAGCCCGAAACACCCGCCATCGGCAGCCTCCCTTCAGCTTTCATCGTCCCGGACGAGGCCAGGGGGAAAAAGAGCCAGAACATGACCGAGTGCGTCCCAGTGCCCAGCTCCGAGCACGTCGCAGAGATCGTCGGAAGACAAGGTTAGTAACCCATACCTACTTTGCACCCTATCCTATGCGAACATAATCTATCCCACGGCTGAAAGTCCATTTCATCGTCGAATTAACTGTTTTAACGAGACTCATAAGAAAACGTTTACTCCTTTATCGAACGGGTTATTATTAGATCGGTCGCGGGCGTATCAACCCTAACATAAAACTAACCGAATTCAGTAAAACCTCACTCTAAGAAAATCGTTGCTATCGTCCCGTTGGGCTTTTCTTCCATGAGATCTTTACATAAGGAAATTGCGTAAGGCAGCAGACCGGGAAAAAACAAACAGTCAAAACCTTTTCTAGAATGCCACCTATGGCGTCCTTTGAGTCGAATGCAGTGAAAAAGTAAATACGAGTTAAACTTGATTTTTCAAAGATTGTTATAATTTTGACTTCGTGCTCGGCCTGCTGTCGCTTCTGCAAACTTCATCCTTTCACGCCCGCCCGTTTTATTGACCGGGTTATTAGCCGGTTCGGTCATGGGCGTATTAGCCCCGTTTACTGTCGATTTTTTTTCTCGCGAAAAACCACACGGTCACGTCTTCGAAGTTAGAAAAAAAAATAAATACGGGAGTCGGACGGTATAAGGTATTCCGTGAACACATGACAGAAGGACCGGAGAAAGGTCTTCCGCGTACTAGTGTTTATTGACCGGTTTATTAATAGCTGGCGGTCTGATAAAACGTCCCACAGTTCACTTACCTCGGGATTTCTTCGCCGTCCTTGAACCTCGCGTGATAGTCTGCCGTTTTCTTCCTTTTTTCCACCTTCTAAGGTTTCTGGAGAGACAAAAGCGGCTGTCGACGGCAGCTGGCCGGAAGGGGGCTCGTTGGAAAAAACGCCCGGCCCGACGTCATGTGCTTCCAACATATGGCCTCCAGCCACCGGGTCCCATTTCACCCTCCGTTCCTCATCGACGCCTCGAAAACCGACGTCGTCGCCGTGCGCGATCGCTTTCCGACTCCTGGGACGTCGATAATCAAGAAAAATCATATTCCGAGGGTTAACGTTGTCCAAAGCGTAGTTTTTTTGAACGATTGTGCAATAACGGACAGGCCTAAAGCTTTAAAACAGCCCGTTTGATCGATATTTTTTACACAGCCCTGTGATACTCTCGTGATATTCAGAACAAAAACAAGTCTGAACAACTTGATTGAAGGTCAACAGCCAAAATATATCCACAAATTTCGCTTCTTCCTTTTCATTCACGAAGGGCCACACAAAAAAAAATCCCACTGTTAAAATATCTTTGAAAAAATTCTTATTAGAGTGTGTAGTATTGTGCACGAAATATTTTGTTTTCTTAATTACTAGATCTATTCTTGTAATACGTAGTGCTGATAATACATATTCTTAAAATATAGGACATTTTTTGTATACTGAACGATAAAAAGCATAATCGTGTTGAATATGTCCGCGTACACAAAAAGAAAACGGAATTTCGTAAAATTTTAAGATCCAAAAAACATGACTCACGACTTAGACACAAACTTTATCCAAAATTTACCTTAATTTTTTTCATAAAAGAAAGAAAAATCGTACTGTGAAAAATCCCAGAAAAAATCTTATTAGGCGTTGTAGTACTGTGCACGACAATTTTTTTTCTTAGTTAATAGATTTTTCTTGTAATACGCAGTGTTGATAATACAAAACTTAAAATGGAAGACATTTTTTATGTGTTTCTAGATCAAAAGCATAATCGTGTTAAATTCGTTCGCCTAAATTTAAAAAAAAAACCGGAGTTTTGTCAAATTTAAGATCCACAACACTTGAGAATGCCTTAGACGAATCTTTTAGCCAGAATTTAGCTTCATTTTCTTTCAAGAAATTCTACAGAGACATCCTGATGTGAAAATTTATCTCGTAAAAAAAATTAATGAGTAATTAGCGATAGCAGTCTGTATTGGTTGTGTTGTTTTCCCCTTTTAATTACTAAATTTATTCCCATAAATTAAAAAAAAAAAAAAACAGCTTAGTTTTCTCAAATTTTAGCTCGATCAATCCTGAGATTGCGTTTGATAACATTTTTATCCAAAATGCACGCTGTTTGTCCGAAATTTGGGTTCCTTTTTGGTCAAGAAAGGTTGAAAACGCTTGACAATATCTCGCCCAAAATATCAAAAATGTCTTATTAGAGATTGTAGTATTGTGCACGAAATATTGTTTTTTTCTCTCTCTATCTCTGTTATATATTATTTCCTAACAAGGCATTTTTTTTTAATCTCTGTTGTAAAATTGTAAAGAAACCACGTAAATGTTCCGTACATGACTGAATTTTTCAATCGACCAATCCTGAGGCTGTTTTTGGCACAGATTTTATCCAAAATTCATCTTCCTTCCTTTAACAAAACGCCTTCAACCACCCCTGATTGACAGTATTTTCCAGTAAAATCTAAATATTTTCTTTAAATGAATTTAAAAATTTGTGCACGAAATATTCTTTAAAAATATCATCTTACTAATGCAAGATCATTCCACATTTGCTTCAAATAACAAATTTATTTATGTGGGTTCTTTATCATGACGTGCATAAATTTATAAACGTTCTTATTTTAATTAAGTAGTGTCAAAAATTAAATTTTTCTGTTAGTTTCTTTAGATATTTTCGTATTGTGCACGATTTTTTTTTCTCTTTTGAATACTAAATTTATTCTTGCGGTACTTAGAGTAATGATATTAGTAATATTTTAAATCAATTGTTTTCTGTTGTTTATCTTGATAAACATAACAGTTTAAATATTTCTTGTAAAAAAATTTTCGATCGACAAATCTTGGATACAAATTTCATTGAAAATATCTTCCGGTCGTACAAACGGTTGCTTCCATTACAGTCACGTAAGCTCACGGGGTAAGCCTGCAGTGAAAACATCTCCATGGAAACCTTTAAATATTTTTCATTTGTAGAGATTTTGATTGTTGTCTTTGTGCATGAAATTTTTTCCCCGTTGAATACTAGATTTATTCTTACAATATCTAGAGTTGTGATACTAGAATTTAATATGAAACATTTTTTGTATGCTTTAGGGTGATAAATTTTCTCAAATTTTACCTTCGACCAATCATGAAAATGCTCTTTTGACCCAAAATCCATTCAAAATTTAGCTTCTTTTTATCCGAGGCTAATTTCTCTCGATTTGGATTGTATATTGGATTTATTCGTGTAACGCTTAGAATATTTAGATTGATCAATTCACTAGTGCTTAAAATATCCAATTTTTGTATCTGCGGTGAATTGTATGAGAGAGAAAACAAAGTCTGACAAAGTTTTGATTAACTTTTTCTTTGCCTTGAAAGGGTGTTGTGAGCATATTCCTGTTTTATTCTTAGCTTTATTCATATATCTGCCATTTCTTATTTGTTTTGGAGCCTAGAATATTTTTTTAAATAATAGATTCCGTTTGACAAAAAAAACCAAAAAAACTCGGGAAATATTCACCATTTATATACAATTATTTAAATTTTCTATGCTCAAAAAATCGTACACAATTGAAAACATTTTTATTCATATCGGTGTGTTAATTGAAGTGGAGAAACAGGGTAATTTGTTAAAAGGGAAATTGTTTAGTTAAACATTTCCTTTGTAAGATCGGGTTGGGACTTCTGGTTATTTTATAGCGGAATCATTGAAAAGACAAAATCAGTTCTGATTCATCCTGGTGCCATGCATATTTGGTGTTCTGCTATCGATATTATAGCTGGACGCCAGGACTTTTTTATTAGTCAATCTTATCGAAGACCCTACTTGGCACGAATGCCGTCCCACCCGGTGTCCTCTCAGGGCGTCATTGTTAAAAATACGCGAGTGAACAAGTTTTATTAAGCGGGATCATCCTGAGAGATGCCATGACGAGTCCCATTAGTGTAGCCCTGGGGGGATACAGGCCATGCCAGTGAAAGTATTGCGCAATCCAGTCCTCGACAATCGTCTCACGCCTGGGCTCAAGGCCTAAGACCCGTCAAGTTCATGCCAGAGCGTTCCCCTTTTTGTTTTTCTGGAATGGTCTTTTCCTCAACTCCGGATCACCATTGTTTTCGTGCCTTTTTTTGTCCCGAGGCGCGTCGTAAAACGAATGGTACATCGCTGTCATCGAGACGTTTGATCTCGTCATTTGATTTTTATCCCCTGGTTATTGATTTGACAAAAAAAAAAAAAAAAAATCTCGTTGCATAACGACCAACAGAGCCAATATTATTGATTCCATTCTAATCCGCGCTTTATATCATCAATTATTATTTGACAGTTAACGCCCAAACAGGAAATTTACAAGGTTTCATTCAAATTTTCATGGTAGTCCTCTGACCCAATTAAGATAAGTAAAAATTTTTTATAAAACAGTAAGAACGTGCAATCCTTTCAGACTGTGTCACATGTTACAACTTGATAAGAAACGTTTCCTTCGTCGCAATCAATTTTAAGATCGACCTCTCGAAATTTTCCAACGTTCTGACACCAGAGACGTTATTAAAAAGTCTTTTATTATTTTTGATATTAAATTTTTTTCAAATAGTGCGACTTTTTGCATGTAGATTTTCGTATTGACCCTGATCTCAAGAATTAAAAAAATGACTGGGTAGGTCTATAGAATATAGTGTTATTTCTTTACAGTATTTAACTTTTCCCTCGTTTAGGTTTTTAAAAAAAGAAAAATTTTGAATTATATTACGTGATTTGCTACTAGTATGACGAGGTTCTCTGGTGGATTTAAAAAACAATAGTATATGAACTAAGGTCCGATTCTCAAACCTTTTTGTTCCAATTTTTATCTACGATTTTGGTCATGCTTCTTGTCGTAGCTCTTGAGCAATTCATTTTTGGGGAAATCTTTTAACTCCATTGAAAATTTCCTTTAAGAAATCATACTTCCAGAACTATCTATTTAAGATTTGTAATAAGAAGCTCAATTTTGCAAAATTATTCGAAAAATTCCAGCTGGAACTTGCAAATGCCATAAATTTTTCGTTTAACATTTTTAGCAGTGTACGATTTTTTTTTTCCAATCGATATCAGACCATATTGCAGAAATATTACCCTAAAGGCTAAGGTAAAAACTGGTTAATTAAGAAAGAAGGGTTAATCAAATAATAATTCAACTTTTTGTCCCGGGCACAATTTATTTCCCAACCTAAACTTAATAAAAAAAAGCACAGAACAAAGAAAATGAAACAAAACCCATAAAAAGAGACAATAACCATATAACGAACAACTAAAGCAGAAATATTGTATAAAATATCAACTCTACACAGCCAAAAGAAAAAAAACACCATATAGAAGTTGTAAAAGTCGACATTAACCTATTAAAAAAAGTACAAAAAGCAAGCATCTACTCTACACAGCCAAAAGAAAATAAAACACATACAGAAGTTGTGAAACTGAACATTAACCTATTAAAAAAAGTACAAAAAGCAAGAATCTACTCTATCTACACAGCCAAAAAAAAAAAAAAACACATACAGAAGTTGTGAACCTGAACATTAACCTATTAAAAAAAATACAAAAAGCAAGAAACTACTCTACACAGTCAAAAGAAAGAAAACGCCATATAGAAGTAGTAAAACTCGACCTTAACCTATTAAAAAAAGTACAAAAAGCAAGAACAGTTCAATCAAGATACATAAATACACAGACAGTAGACATAGTTGTATTTTTCATTGTTTCCTATCGTGGTTGATACGAGCTTTTGTGTCAATTGAAGTGTAGAAGCATCTGACGAACTTTTTCGCATAGCGAATCAGCCCGTTTAGAAAATCCAGACTTAGAATTTAGAGAAGTAGAATTGGAGTAGTTCTTCATTGTTTGCCTCTTAATCTGCATGTCTGACCGATTATCTTCTAGGTGAAATTCGATTCGACCATTTGCGACGACGGCGGCTTCAAAATGTGGTAATTTGTCTGGTGAATTTTAATCCGCAATGTGTTTTGTATGCAGAAGATGTGTTTAATATTCTTTCATTAAAAAAGGTCTGATCGTTCTCGACTATCGTGATCTGCCGATTAGTGGATTCGTCGCATAGCGAGAGTAGGCGGACCGGGATGGCCTAAGACGATCTGTCTGAAGATAAAACGTTCAACACAAACCTAAAAGGACAAGGAAAAATTGCGTATTTTTGTAATATGTCGAGTTCATGATGGGTGTCCTTTTTAGTTGGTGTGAATTGTTTTATCATTTTAATTTTTTTTAAATGTGTTATTCTATGCGATTTTTGGCTAACACATTGTCAAAGCTTAACTGAAATAGTTTACCAGTTCAAAATTGAATTCTATTTCTATTCGTTTCCCTTTCGAAATACAATTTGATTGACAGCTCTCGTCGTGCACACTTGCCAAGAGGCTTTTTTCCCCGGTGCTATCGAACCGTGCGATCGTAAATATAAATGAAGCAAGGAATGCCTGTGAAATAAGTCCCAGCTCGTTCGACAATTATTCTACGCGTCAATTGCACTCGCCTACCTGATATGGACAAGTCAAAGAGAAAAAACCTGTTTCGGTATGTTATGTAGAAACAATTTAGCGAAATTCGACGTCGCGGACGTAAAAAAATCAGTCTGAATCCTTCGGATCGAATTAAACATTTTCAATCATCTCATCGTGAAGTCCTTGATCTTATGAATACTCTGTTATTTCCATGAGGCCTAACATTTCCTTGAGAGTATCCATGCCATAATTGCAGGATTTAAATTTTAAACTCAAGACACTAATACCTAATCTAGAGAAAATGAACCTAATTAACTAACAAAATTACAATCTTGAAGTGAATAAATTTAATAATTTAATCGTTTCACTCAACGTTTAAGTTTTAACTTTTCATAAGAGATTTTATTTATTTTTTTTAAAGATTCGATTTTTGCCTGCATTGTTTCTCAAGAATAATAAAACGGCTGTTGTTGGCTTTAGATAACGCAAGTTTGTACATCCATCGTGACCTTTGATGAGGTCTTTGTTTTCGAGAATTTCTACATTCCTGTCAAATCAAGACAGGTTTAAATCGACATCGTTGTAGTGATTAATTCAACCTCACGGCCTCTTTTTATCTCCAGAATATAAGGATTTTAAAATTGGCTTTTCACCCGGAAAAATCTGATTGTAACTTGATTATTGCAGAAGTGGCTTCTTACATGTTGATATGCTTTTGAGAGGTACTCAAAACTCAAATGCTGTTGAAAAATCCAAATCAGACGTGTTATTTTAAGCCGTTTTGTCATCGCCAAAAAAAAGCAAAATTTCGATATGACGTCAACTTTGTTGAGATTGTTGCTCTCGGGTGTATTTGATGTTCACATAACGTTGAATCTCTTTTGAAATTGGTTCGCGGAACTATTTATTTGGCTCCTCCGTTGGTTCGATATATTTTTCTCAGGTAAATCCTACGTGTTTGGTTATGAATGGAGGACGATAAGGGTGGCCGATAACACATCACCTGGGCAAGACGTGCCCTGTTTCCAGATAAAACGTCGTATTTGTTCAGGGCATATTCCGTATATTCCACTCTCCTAGACGGACCGGTGGTCTTTTTCGGTAGGATCTGATCTGATTGAGAGAAAATGAAGGCCACGGCTAGATGTTATTATCACGGCAGTTATGAGAAAATGTGCCGATTTTCAGAAATTCTTTTGGGCCTGTGTGATTGATTCAGAGTTCAGTAGTTAAAAAAAATTTTAATCTAGCCGAGTGTGCTGAGAAAGACCTACATCTTCTTTGATTTTATGAAAGCGCTGTAAATATAAATACGTGGAGAGAGAGGGAGAGAAACTGGCAAACATAAAACAAGAAAACGAATAAATGTGCAATCGTCGGTGTGTGTGCGCGCGCGCGTATGTGTGTGTGTGTGTGAGAGAGAGAGAGAGAGAGAGAGAGAGAGAGAGAGAGAGAGAGAGAC
>CM077102.1:7030759-7066632 GCA_039619505.1 Cimex hemipterus
GAGAGAGAGAGAGAGAGAGAGAGAGAGAGAGAGAGAGAGAAGCTGACAGCAAAATTACGAAAACAAACTAACAAAAACAGGCAGACATACGCGCGTGCTGAAATAACATAACACAAGAAATGTAAAACAGGCCTAAGTCCAGAAAGACAAACTGAATGAATGAAGAATGTAAGCGGGAAAGTTAAATGTCCTTAACCTCCTGATTTTGAGGACCATTGGTTCCACCGAATTCTGCACTTTTTCTTCTCATCCCATATCCTAAACTGTTCGTGACTCGGATAAATGTTAGATGACATGAATGTGCCCATGGACGAATAAAATTGTGCCATGTCTTATAATTTAATATGCTGAAAAGGAAAGTTGATTTTTCCAGAATCCAATTTGAAAAAAAAAAAAAAAAAAGGCGAAATAGTTTACCGGTTAGACAAAGTCGTACAGACGCGCGATTTCAAAGGATTTTTCAATGTTTATATCTTTGTTGTTGGTTGTTGTTTGTGTTATTTTCACCGCGTCGGCCCGATCAGCTTGTCCGATATATTTTTTAAAATTGATTTCTAGGGATTGATGATTCGACTCGTGATATTCGGTTACGCAATTGTCCCTGGCTCGTGTCTGAGGCCCTAATCGATCAAAGTTGCACCTTCAGCAAACTACTTAACCTATCTAGCTTACCAATTAAAGTAAATAAAAGTAACATTTTATGTAGACTTTTGTAAAAAAAATTCCTGGTGTTTTTAGACAAAAAACAAACCAACCCTCAAATTGCCTCCTGTCTGGTTTTTTTGACGCCAACAAAAAGTCGAATCCTAGAATACGAGTTCTTCCGGAGTTATGACCGTTTCAAAAGTCACGTACATCCGGGCGGCTTTAAATGCCCGTAGGAGTGCGGCCTGAGGCAACACCAGTCACAAATGCTCATGAAAATAATGATTGCCTGATGTACTCTTTGTAATTTTCATTATTGAATATTGATAGTAAAGATATTTTTCACCCTCCATAATGAAATTTCTTACGTATGCTCGTAAAAATGCCAAAAAGTTTAATTTTTCATCTCGCTTTTATTATAAAGTTTAATAAGATGTATATGTATGTATATGATATTTTGACTATAGTGCAGTGACAAATTCGTGTGCGGAATGATAAACGATCATCTTGGCCCGCCTAGTCTCGCTTGTTTTATCTGCCATGCGAAACCGTTAAAAATAATATCAACGCATAATATTTTTGTACAGAAAGATCTCTTCTTTGGTATGTCTGTTGCGTGATGCCAATATTCATTGAAATTTATGTCTAATAAAAACATGAAATTGATTTTCTTTTTGTTATGCTTCCGGTCGATTTAGCATATCAATGCGTTATAATAAGCATCAAAACTGATTGCGAAATCGTAAAAAAATAATTGAACGTATACAATAAAATTTTCTTATCCGGCCCGGAGGACCAAAGAATATAATAATTTTGCTAAAAAATCTGTAAAACCAAAACTGCCCCTTTTTAATTTATTCTCTGTTGAGTGATTTGCCAATGATGATAAAATACGATTAAAACATTTTAAACTTATGTCTTCTCCTTGTTTTGCTTCCGATTCCAATTTATCAATTCCAAAATATCATTATCTTATAGTAAATATAGATAGCAATTTCAAAACCGTAAAAAATATTACAATACATAATATTTTAAAAATGAAAAAATATTCTTGTCCGACCCGGAGGACCAGAAAATATGACACGTTCTTGACATAAAGAGGTATATCAAGCTGAAATTGTTCTTTTTTTTTCTTATCTGTTGATTGATAAGCATAATTGATATGCCAGTATTAATTGAAATTAATTAGTAATAAAAATAATATAATTCTGTTTTTTGCGGGGGGGTGCTCCGTTTCTTTTCCTTGTTTTGGTTTCAGTAGATTAATTTAAAGGATGTTTATTGTCATGTAATAACCATCGATAGTAATAGTTTTGTCGTGTTCCATTGTCTGGTTTGTTCATTCTCGCTGTATTTGTTGCATTTCTTTGTATTATAGAAAACTTAGAAAAAGGACATGACTAACTGAGTAACACTCGGTAAAATTCTAAAGTGCGTCAATCTACTGATAAATACATTGCTGACCTCATCATAAATTATGTCGAGTCTTGACAGACAGAATTGGATAGGCGTGCAACTAGAGTGTCCGGGTAGGTTTTGACTGGTTATTAGTAAAACACATCTAATCCCTATTTCGTTTTGTTATGTCTTTATAGGGTGGCCATATTCAATATCAGAAGATGAAAATGAACAACAAACCCCACGTTGCGATTGTACAAAGTTTAAATGAAGTGGTTTTACGAGTGGAAACGGATTTGAGGGTCCACTCTGTGTGAAAGTAAATTTTGTGGATTAATTGATTGTTATTGAGGTTGTTTCTTTGTTCAGAGAATCAACTTGAGATTTTCCTCCACTTAACGCGTTATTTTTAATTTAAATTCGCGCTGTATTTTTAATTTTTAATCTCGTGCAATAAGATAAGATAAAATTGTTCATTAAGATTTGGTGGTACGCGATAAGGAAGTGCGTACGTTAATTTACAGCAGGTTGAAATGTGGAGGGGGAGAACCTGAGGAAGGTCCTTTTTTCGTGGGGATTAGACGGTCGAGCACCGAGAAGGTCGAGGTGTGTTTTGGCGCCAAAATATGTGGGTCCGCGTGGTGGGGTCGTCGTTCTCAGTGGGCCACGCGAGACGGGACGGCCTCAAATCGTTGTGACATTCATACGGGCCGGGCCCCGAACGCGCTAAACAGCCGCATCCGGGATCGGCGTACCTCTTCCCTTCGGTGATCGTCATTCCGCCTGCCCTCCGGACGGACAAGGTTATTGTTCGACCTGAAGGCTAGATCGGCTTCCTCTTCGAACACCATCGCAGGCGATAACGGGCTGTAATCACGACGGCATTTCCGTCTCGCCCTCGCTCCCTCCTCAACAAATATATCTACACTCCACTGGCCTAGGTTCGTCGCTGGCAAAGAACTATTGTTAGACGCCAGTCTCTTCGAGTAAATATAGCATACTGCGTGTGCGTCTCCCCCAGGACCGGCCCGAGGCCTCTTTTTATCCATCTCAATAGTTTTCAAACTATTAAAAACGGATCACTCTTTCCACCCCTTTTCTATACTGACCATTGATATTTTTTATTTTGAATGAAAAAAAAAAAAAAACAAAAAACAAACAAGTACAGATGTATATTAGATTTAACATTACGAATTACGTGGTGTGGAACCTGTACTTATGCCGTTTTGCGATTATTTGCTTATTGTTATGCTATCCCACACGTAAGCTCTATATTCTTGCCATCATCAAATGTGCCTTGCTGCCTCCTTTGGATATAAGAAACGCATTTTACCATCTTCCATGCCGTCCTTTTTATCAAGTTTGTAAATCAAAACACAACAACCGCTGGCGCCGAAACGCGCTCGACAGACCAAAAAAGGAAAAATCAGGCAGACGGAAATGATCTGAAACGATCAACCGACCGATCACCCCGAAGATCTCAAGTAGATATTACAAAATTAAAGTAAACTTTGTTTTGAATTTTATTACGTTTTGTGTCCGACGTAGTGTTGGTGTAGAATTAACTTGTATTGTCCGGGAGGAATCATTCAGTAGTGTAGGTAAACCTAAGGTAGTTAACATCCTTACGCCATTGGCATTAAAGTCGGCGCTGTGGACGTTTCGAGAAGTGTGGTAGAGGTCATTGGGATACTAAGGGATTAAGTTTACCATTGAGTGAGGAATGAAGTTTGTTGTATCTTTTATGATGTTTCATAGCAAAAAATCATGTTTCGTTAAATAAAGTCAGTTTTTGTAGTTATGCGGTTTTATCACAGATCATCTGCCAGCTCGTCCAGGTTCAGTCCCGTAAGTTGACTGGAAAATTGTCCTTCATCATAAAATCAAGTTTTGAACTTGAATTCTTCAATTTTGAACTGTGACTGACTGCTCATAATGATACTCTAAAGGTGACCTACATGGTATATGTCAGTTATCCTTGTTACTGACAGTTTGTCCACGTTCCCGTTAGTTAAATAGATTTCCCGATTGTCAAGCCCGTTAAAAACAAACGTTGAAGTTTTTAAAAATGTAAATTTTTTACATTGGAACTGGGAATGACTGCTCATAATGACACTTGCTCTAACGGTCACCATACATAATTTTTCTTTGTTACTTCGTTTGGAAGTTGTACAAACTCAAGTTTTGAAGTATTTTAAATAAACGAATTGTTGAAATTCGAATTGGGAATAACTGCTCATAGTAATACTACATCTGAAGGCCTAGATTCAGGCATCTGCTACGTACAGGCTGTCTCCTGGTTCGTCGGTTCCTTCAGGTCAACTGACAGTCCGTCCAGGTTGAGGGCCGTCAGTTAATTGGGAAGTTTCTCGATTGCCAGAGCTTTTTTCTTTTATTGAAACGTACTATTTATGCGCTGGACCTATTGAATTAAGCCAACTAAGAAAATTACTTAGTTTTTGTTTCCTTTTTTTTTTTTTTTTTTTTTTTTTTTTTTTTTAATAATTCAAACAGAATGTAAATAGCGATTTTGATCTGTCATTGACCGATTCAAAAAACTATAAATAAATGATTCTTATTCCTCTAATATTTAACTTTTTATCTAATTCGTAGTTTATGTCAGGATCGAATAATGTGCAAATCTATTCTTTTTATCCCTCTGGATTGATATGGAGCCTATCGAGGAAATCAAGCCCAGTTAGAAATGTATATATATTAAAAAAAACAAAAAAAAAACAGTGGGTGTGACTTTTATACGAATTCTCTTTATCCTTTGTCCAATTTTGTTAGATAGACACAATTTTCTTTCAAGGTAGGGGGAAAAAACCCACGGGTTCTCATTTCCCCCCTTCATAGAATAAAATCTAGTGAGACCGAAAACGTAATAGTTTCCCCCTTTTTATTCGATATTATTTACATTGCCCTGTGTTTTATCAGCGTTGACATTTTTTTTTTTTTTGTTTGAAACAAATTTATTTTTAAAAAAATCGTCAAAACTGATGTCACAAATGTTTACTTTCATTTATTCCCAATAAAACTGCCAATCTATCAAACCCGTCCGATCGGACTTCGTTTCCTGTAATTGCTCGAAAAAGTGATTCTTGTCATGGAAAAATACCGTTTGGTTGTCGTCGTTAATAACTTTATTGAACGTGTTTGGGATCGATTGTCTCGGGGTCGACCCGAGCTTTTTTACACGTCCGAGTAGTTAGGGGAGTATTCAAGACGTCTTGTCAACTCTTAAGTCCTGTTTTATTTTTCATTTCTGATTTCCGTCCTGTTGAACGATACGACTATAAAGGAAAACCGACTTTAATAGTTAATTACAATTACCTATGTAAAAGTTGGAAGATATAAAAAAATTCAATTATTCTGTGTTTTTGTTACCACTATAAATTAAATACGCACTTTTTAAAATTGACTGAGATAAATTCTTTCTGCGCGTTTATTTATTTAAAAAAAAAGAAATAGAAAAAAGCTTGCAAGGTTGGGTTGCTTTTGAGTTGATCAACCGCTATCAGTTTGATCATCTGGATCCGCCGATTCTCGATATTTGTCCTTCATGTCGGTTGTCTCTGACAGTTAATAATTTTTTTAATTTTGTTTAGGGGCTGGCTAAGCTTGGCTGGTTAAGTAAAAAAAATATTACAATGCTTGAAATAGTTTAAAATTGCCAAAATACGAAGCTAGAGTGAATTTGCCCAATTAAAATTCTCTATGTTATCCTGTACGGATTTTTTTTTATCATTTGCCGTGATAAAACCTGATATTCACGTTCTTCCATTTTATTAGAAAGACCTCTCCGGAAGTTTGGGGCAACACGTGCTTCACGTTTTTGTTTATGACGGGGCGATAACGTTATCCTGAATCACCACTCGGCCCACCGCACCCACTTTGGGATTTAAAAAAAAATTATTTTCTTCCCTCTTGGAATCCTGCAAACTGGAATCTTAAAGGTAAATCCGATTTGTCGAAATCGGGTCGTTTCTATTTTCAGACTCGGGAAAACAAAACAGTCAATGCTCGGTTCTAATCCTACGTGGAAGGATAAATAATCCTGAGATGTGTATGTTTGTTTTGAACGATTATCAACCTTCTACAATGTCGAGTTAAATTGTTGCACTTACCCTTTCCAAATTTTTACATTCAAACATATTAATTTCCAAGCATACAACTGAGATAATAAGACAGTTATTCATAGTACAGAAATCGTATGATTTATTTAAAAAATAAAATATTGTCAATTCAGAAATCAGCATTGTACCAACCGGTTTAGAAGTACCACAATAAATTGTTGTTCCTGGTATTATCTAAGTTTAATTTACCGTCATCCATTAGCTTCTTTATGTTTTGGAAGATTTTCCCTTTCACCCTTCTAATAATTTTTTGGTAAAGTTACGTTCTAGTTTTAATAAGAATCTGTTGCTTCTGGAAGTCGGTTGATTACACCTTTGAACTTTGGTCCGGATGTTCTCGCTGTTTTGCGTCACTCGGGGGGAGCGATTACCTGAGAACGTATGGTCGTTGCACCCGTGCATTAATCATATTACTTGAAGAAAAAAACGTACCTGGTCGGTTTATTATATATATATATATATATATATATATATATATATATTTTTTTTTTTTAATGCAGGGGAATTTATTTATTTTCAAACTTTGGATGATTTTTTCTCCTTCCTTTTTCTAAGTTTTCTTTTCTAGTTATATTACTTTTTTCCGTTAGCCTCAAAATTTCTCTCGTTTTGTTTCTAGTTTCTTCTCACTCTAGGTTTAGTATAAATCTACCTTTTTTTTGGTTGTTCTCATCGGAGTTTTCTTCTTGGATTTTATCCGAGTTTTCATCCCATTCTTCTTCTAGTTCCTTCTAATTATTCTCCGCGCTTTCCCGTTTGTTTCTGAATTTTCATCTCTTTTTCTTTCTTAGTCTCATTATTCTCAGCGTTTAGTTGATTTTATCAGAGTACTCAGCTCATCTTCTAGTGTTCTTTCTACCTATTCTCTCCTATACTTATTTTTCCTGTTCGATTCTTAGTTTTCATCCCATTTTTCTACTTCTTCTTCGTCGACGTTTTCTGTTAGTTTCCGAGTATTCATCTCGTTCTTTTCTTAATTTTCGTTTCGTTATTCTCAGGGCTTTCTGTCAGAGTATTCATCCCATTCTTCTTGTAGTGTTCTTCTCCTTACTTATTTTCCGTTTCCCAGTTTTCATATCGTTTTTCCCCGATTTTTGTTCTCCGTTTGCGATTTTTCATGTGGTCATTTTCTTAGTTTTCATCTCCATTATTCTCAGAGTTTCTTTGTTTTCATCCGGCTTTTCAGCTCGCTCTTCGGTATTATTCTCATTCTTCTAGATTTCGTCCAGTAATTCTTTGAGTTTCTTTTTTGTCTGAGTTTTTATCCTGTCTTTCGGGTTTTCCGGTCTTTTTCATATTTTGTTCTGAGCTTTTTTCGTAATTCTTCAAGTGCTCTTATTCTTCTTACCTTATAAGAGAAAAAAAAAACTATAAAAACTCCCCGATTGTTGTTGAATAAAAGCACTTGAAAAACGGGCGGCCTACGCTGTGACCTACTTCGCGAAGGTAAAATCCTCGGCAGGGATGCATTTGTTTGACAACTACCTGCCTGTACGAACGGTTCGGCAAATCCGAGTCTTTTCCGACCAGGAAGAAAACCCCAAGGAAAACTAAAACCCACTGGGAATTTTATTTGTGATATATGGAGGCCGGACGAAGTCCTCGCGTGCCGGCGGATGATGGAGCTGAGTCAGAAACCCAATTTGAACTCCATCCAATACGTTACAACGGGCGGGTCGAAATCCGGAAAACCCATCCGACGTTATTTAACATGAGGCACGGCTTCGATGAAACGTCAGGCCGCTCGGATTATTTTGAAAAGAAATCCAATTTGTATGGCGTTTTCACGATGGGCTTTCTTTTCTTTTGGCTGATTTTCTCTGGACAATTTTTCACTTTTTAAGAAAAATCGCATGTGCCCACTCTCGAATGGAAAGAAAAAAAATTTGCCCCGATAGCCGACAATGGGCTTCGGGTGGGTTATTTGATTAAAATGAGTATGGGAATGCCGGTACAATGGCTTCTCAATAAAAGGATTTTTAGGTTGCCAGGGCAAGGAGGCCTACAATGACATGAAAGTTTAATTTTTTAACATTTTTTATTTATTTTTTTTATTAAAAGGTTATCGACAACAGATTTTAATGATTAAAAATTAGTACGGCGACAAAAAAATACTGTCTGAAGAGGTGTTACATAAACCGCTCACAAATAGGCCTCTAAATAATCAAAACAAAACATTCTTTTACTCCGAGGGAACGAAATTGTTTCAAGTTTTACAAAGAAATGCGTTAAAAGTGTACTTTGAAAAGACAAACTCCTTTTCTATTTGGTAATCTTTCATTCCAAGTTTTTAGGTTTGTTTTTAGTTTTAATAAGGTAGTATCATATTTGATACGCTTGGGCTGTTTTTAAACTTGTGTTTGTATTTACATAATTTTCCCCGGGCCGGCGGAGAGACTTGGGCTTTTTGACTTAGGTCAGCTTTTTAACTGCTTATGCCTCGCAAGTCGGCCATTTCATCTGTAACGATGGCTCAGGCCTTCTCGCTCTTCCCGGCACGGCTTCAAATTCGGCTCGAAGAAAAATTTAAATAAAATGTTTCAAGGATCTAATAACGTTTAATTGGTTAACGCTTGACCAGCAGTCCGAACCGCCTGTTTAACGATTTAGTCGGAACGTCCGCTTCTGTATTACATCCGTCTCCACAGGGTTATACGAATTATAATGATAGACGAGCCTAATTTTATTTAAAGGCGCGAGTTTGTTAAGGCCGTGAATGATTCTGAATCAAAACTTGCTAAGTTTCTCTTCTAAGTACAACTATATTACAATTCACATCAATCGTATTGTCATTGGCCTGAAAAACAAAGTAGGAGTAAAGCAGATATACACGACTTCAATGGTCTAGTGGAAAATGCAACTTCATCACTGAAAAATTGTAAAGCATGTAAATGGATTTAACGGCATTAGAGATGGTTTTATTCACCTAGAAGGCTACAGCTGTCACAGTATTATATGTCACATCCAGCCTGCAACTGTTTCCAGTGATGGCCTGCAAAGGAAAATTAACACCTCTGACTATATTTCATACAATAATTTTGAACTTTTCAACAATAAATTTTCGTTCCTATAGACTCAGCTATCGTCTTCATACAACTGAGAGACAAAGAAGCCGCTCGGGCAGTTTCTATGGGCGGAGTGAAATATACAAAACCTCGATGGTATAAATGTCAACTTCATTACTTTATGTAACCCATGTAACTCGATTTAGTGGCATTAGAAATGTTTTTATTCACCTAGATAATACAACAGTCACAGTATTGTATTTCACATGCGACGGTTTCCATTGTCAGCCTGCAAAACCCAGATAAGGCAAAATAAATATCTATGACCAAATTTGAAGCCATAATCTTGAATTGCTCTCAGCCACCAAAGTCATATCGTCGTATAAAATGACGGATAAGCAACGTTTAAAGTGACTTCCGTATAAGCAGGCCAATATCACGTTTTAATCCACGTTCGATGCGGATTTTCAAGGTCGGGATGCTAGAGATATATATGCATATGTAATTATAATTTTCTAGGGTCGCTGATGAAATACAGCCCCCAGACCCACTGCTCCCTAATCTGTCATGCTTTGTATATAAACAGTTTATTCTCCCAGGTACATCTCTACTGATTATAGATCTATAACAACAGATTTCTATGGCATTAAGAGAGAAATGTTTCTACATTTCTAAATTACGTTTTATGTTTTTAAGCCAATTCACCTTGAAAGTAAGCTAGTTCTCAGACAGTATCATTTTTCACTTCCTTGTTCACACGGCGGTTTTTACGTTGATTTAATTTCGAAAATGTATTTATTTTCCTTAAACTGTGACCAAATCGCGTATTTAAATTTTAATATAGAGCGTCGTTGAGCAGGCGTTGACACGGCGCTCATGACTGAAACGTCCCGAGTTCGAATCCAGCGGCCTTGCATCCTGAAGCTGACATGCTTATAGTGTGTTTTCCCAAAAACACCCGAGGGTTTATCTAACCTTCAAATGTCTTAGTAATAAAAATCTGTCGGCGGGTTTTTGGATTTTTCATCATTTGCTTCTTGAAGTCACACTACAAAAATTCGACTTACCGGTTTTATTTTGGTAACAAGAGGGTGTGGAAGGAAGTTGAAGGACATTATATATCTGATTCGTTGCCACGTGGTTTTTTTAATCTGATCGCGGTATGCTTTTGAAATAGAATCATTTTTACTCTTTAATCTTACTTCATTTAAACTAGAAATATTTCTGTATCATTTTTTGAGCACCTGAGTAGTTTCTTGTCATGTTCTTGTTCTTGTAATTGATACTTGTTCCGTGTGAGGCGCAAATTTCCGCCAGAGGCTGTTATAAGATGAAAGTAATCTCTCGTATTATTCGAAGGCGGTGAAAGTTTAGCCAAGTATGACAAGGGGAATTGAATCTGAGAATCTAAATTTGTCTTTGGGCCCGTACCTGCTACGTAATTGCACATAAAGGTTGTGAGCGAGGGGCGGAGGGAGCAGGAAAGAGGGATGATATCGAGCGGTCTGGCGGGTCTCCGCCCCTGATGAATCAATACCACTCTAGGGCGGCGGCTTCGCTCTCGTCTCGTTCTTCATTTCTGCAAATACTGCGTTTCGA
The DNA here is from genome assembly GCA_039619505.1 of Cimex hemipterus. Lineage (NCBI taxonomy): Eukaryota > Metazoa > Arthropoda > Insecta > Hemiptera > Cimicidae > Cimex > Cimex hemipterus. The sequence continues at coordinate 7,041,543 of CM077102.1, forward strand.
AATTTCCGACTGTTTACCACGTCCATCGGACCCGACGTGGGTGGATTTTCGACCGTGTATTCCCGCGGGAATCGCTGGAATCCGAGCAGCAAGTCAAGAAAGACGGGCTTTAACATTTCACCGGTATTTTTACGCTGAAATGCGCACCTGGTTAATTTTTGATGGGTTTTTCTTCTTTTTATCCTCTTTGAGAGGGCGACGGGGAAATATAACGTATCCCGGCTCTGCAAAGTTAGATCAATAATGCACCCATCCTCCCCCGCAATGCACCATACCGCCCCTCCACACATAGCCAAATTTATCAGGCATTATTCACCCTTGGCATTCACTCGTTAATGTTCTCTGCATACTCTTAGATCAATTATTAATAACAAATCCAAAATTCAGGGAACTCCCAACGTTAGAAAGTTTTCAAAAACCGTCACTGAACTCCACTCGTCGATTTAATTAATTTGTACGTTTAACATATCCTTTAAACATCCTTGCATCCGTAGGACAGTTTTAATAAGTTTGGCCTGCGGTGTCATCGAGAGGAGGCAACTAGGTTAACAGCTCACATCCGAACACAGCTCGATTATGGCTCGTAACAATGATCCAAAGAAAACGAATAATTTTTATGGTCGTTTAAATATCTTATTTTTTCCTGTTCGTGTATGTCTGATTGTACAGAATTGCGTTTGATTGATAACCCCATAAAACACAACGTCATGGCCGAAAGAATTTACAGTACTGTTATGACATTAAATATATGAAATCTTCTAGTGTATCCGTCTGTTATTACTGTCTCCGAGAGTTTCGCCTTTGGGATTAAAAAAAAAAATCAGCGTCACGAGCGGGATTCGAACCCACGACCTTCGGCTAAGTACGCCGCTGCTCTACCACTTGAGCTATTGTGACTCCGAATCCACACCTCGACCCAACCTTTCGAATTTTCCCTCCTCTTTTGCCATTTTTCACATTGCAAAGAATGCGATAATAACGAGGAGACAATTTCCCTTTAATGCAGTAGTTTATGTTCCAACTCTTTCGGCCAGAACACGAAATCCGGAAATCGCACAGATTGTGCAGATTATCATTCACCTGCCATATTTGCGAGAACGGAAAGGCATATTAGGCAGGAAGAACTTTTTTTTCTATCGAGTTATTATTTGGGATATGGAGTGTAAGGTAAATTACAAGCAAACCGATAAAAATGGTGGTGGTACATAAATCCCTCTTTGGGTACAAATTTTTCTTTTTTTCTTCTTCTTTATGTATACATCTACTCTTTCTGCTTCTCGTTCGACCTTAACGACTGAATGGGGATCGGATTCTATCGGATGAAAAATTAAGTCTATAAATAACCGGTCTAGCCTCTCGTAGACCATAGTCGTCTTTCTGCCCGTTCCTGGAATGGGAGAAATGTGAGATCGCTTGCTTACCTGAATCAGCTGCCTTGTCTCATGAAATCGCATTAATAAAAATACAACAAATCTAGTTAGTAAAATTCGCGTCTACCATTTAATGACGGTTTTACACACACACACACACACACACAAACCAGTAAATATTCCAGGCGATCCTTTTGTCATATAGGTACAACGGTCGAAAACACGAGTTTTTCCTAGGACACGCTGAATTTTCAGATTATCTCATGAGAATAATCGATGTTTTCCTTCCTAGGCAATATATTTTCATTGTTGGAAGACGCTTTATCAGAATTAATCAACCTCCTGATGCGACTCGTTTAGACTGTAATCGGGTGCTTTTCGGATTAACTTGCTCAGGGGGGCAGAAGTTATTATATTAAAATATAAATTAACAAATCAGGAAAGCTTTTTGTTTACAATTAGGCTAAAATAGTTCCAGTATGCAAAAATGTATTTAAAAAACTATTAAATTTACACGCAGGATTTTTTTTAATGTGATGTAGGTCTTTAATCAGAAGGGTTGAAAATAGTCTGAACTTAAATGTACAAGCGAGAATAGGCGGACCGGTGACCAATTCCTACGGAATCACTCTAATTGATTTATTACGTAATTTATTGGCTTTTTATCGGAAAAACGGTTTTTCTTCTTCACCTCCCCCTCCCCCCCTTATAAGGGTCGTAATGTTTCGAAGAGTTTATACAGATTTATGGAAACCGGCCTTGGATCTTGACAATCTGACGACTTTGTTGTGGGACCCTTCACAATACAGTTACAGTTATCTCGTTTAATATCAGTCCGAGGAAGGAAACGCGTAGAAATTATCGCATGAGCGTAAAATTTAGAATGGTTAACGGAGTAGGTTTTGCCAGCTTTGAATGGGCCACGTAAAATAGACCAGATTCTCGCCAGGATTTTCCACTGAGCTTTATTGGTATTTAATGAGTTTTGAAGGTTCTTCGCTCGATTTACATTTTCTAATAATTTATCATAAAGGCTGCATGTCTTCTTGCATCGACAATCCGCACGGCCAAGATAGAAGAAGGCTGAATGTGTTTTATCATAAAAGAGACTACAAATATCTCTAGGTTTAGTTAACTTATACTTTGTACATAATTTTGAAGATATGCCTGAAGATTAACATGATTCGTGCTTCGTAACAGTAGACTTGGAATGTCTCGAGGTTTAGTTAAAATAGTTGATAGGTCGAAAGGATCATATTGATAATTAGATTGTGAAGATTTGAAGTACTCGGGCTTTCAAACAGTTTCAAAGTCAAAGTTTACAATATAATTTATCTAATCTGTTTTTAAGGTTTATTAACTTTTGTTGTTTTTAGTGAAAAGTTTGACAGCCTGTATCGCTTCAATTGAAGTTAACCTCGACCTCCGTGTTTTCCTTTCTAAAACCTCACTCTCGTTGACATCTCTTCTTTTGTAATTACCGGTTGATGATTTTGTGAAGTTCAGTGAGGGGTTTGGGTATGGTTAGGGCTGAGGAATCCCAAGGCGGCGCGCTTCGTCCCACGTGATTTGCCCGAAACACCTGCTGGGTCAGCCGGGTCACTCGGTGGGCCCTTGGATTGTACAAAACGCTCCAGAGCACAAAAAAAAGGGCATTCTTTAGGGCAATCTTGATTTTTTCCCACGTGATTTCACTCTCTGTCTGTAGTTTAAACGGGTGTTTCCGTTTTAGTCTCGATCCATTGAAAAATTTTCTCTAAAATTTTAGAGAAAACGCACACACCCAGGAACGTTCCTGAAAGATATTTCCAGTGTATTTAAACAGTGACCCTCCAGGATATTTTAAGTTCCCCCTTCTCTCATCTTTCTTACTGAACCAGTAGCTGAAACCTGACGTAATATGTAAAAGGTATAGGATTTAAAACCAACCTAAGAAATTGAGCTTGACAACATTATTTGCATTATAAAACACAAATTTGAATATCTTGACGATATGTAAATTATCTTTTATCAAAGCGATATCCGTATTACGCACCCTCTTAAGTCAAGTAATGAACTAGGTGGAGCGTTTCAAGTTGTCCAGGGCCATTTTCCTTTATCTTCCTCATTTCCGCCTACTTCTATTTCTCAGGTCGTTCGAGGGTTTAGGGAAAGTGTCAGGTCGGACGTAAATAAACCGTGATTTGCCGAACCGAGTCGCCAGTGTGAAGTGCTTTGTAGAACAAACGTGTACCAACTGTGTCGGCGACCCCTGCCAATTTTTATCTGGCATTTCGCACATCCCGGCCGAACAAACACCTTTTTGCCGGCCCGGTTTAAGAATGAGAAATCCCCGGTGTCTGACGACCAAAACGGCTCGTTTTGAATGGGAAACGGGGCCAAATGTTAGATGCGTACAATTACGCTTCAAACCCGGGTTGAAATGTACCTCTGCATTGTGGGCGTACAGAACAACACATTAAAAACATTAAACACATCTAAACAATAACATCAATTCATCAGAGTGTAAAAAAAACCCTAACTGATTTGAACTTTATAAAACATTTCCGGTCCGCCTGTCCTCGCCGCGCCTTTGTCAATCTTACACGTCTTTAGGCCCGACGCCAACTTCAATGAATATTTTTAGTAACACTCATAACTAGTAAAAACGTTTTTCCATTTGATAATTTCATCTTTACAAAATTTGTTCCTCGATAATTTTCAAAGATGATTTTACAGTTTACAATTTTTTGTATTGTGTTTTTCTCTTTGAGTTGAACAGGAAGTTTCATGTGATTTATCAATCTTGTTTTTGTTATCGAAACTTTGACACTCTCAGAAAAAGATTAAAATTTTTGAGCAAGTACCTTAAATTGTTATTTCATATTCAATATTTAAACAAAAACAAAATTGCCTTTATTATTTGAAAGGATGCTAGTTGGGATGGAAATAATTTTAAAATTATACCTGAAGGAAGAAAACTAGTCCATCCTTATAGTGTCAAAGCGACACAGTTTCTTATCTTTATTTGATTTGAAAGAATGTGCCCCTTCATAAGAAACTGTCGACAACGTCCGTGCGACAAAGGACTTGTTTCATTTTTCCTCGGTAATTCCCCTTTGGATGGATTTTAAATCTAGAAATTTGGTCATTTTTTAACGAATTAGATTTTCATTTACGTTAATAGTGAGCTCTGAAGACAGGGATTGGGAATGCATCACCAATCATTTTATAAAAGTAAAATATTTGTACTATCAAATTAAGTAAAAATTAAAAAAAAATGGAATTTCGGAGGGATTTGTTCTCTTTCAACTTTAATTGGCTGTTTTCTTCGAAACGGTCGTAAATTTATTAAAATCGAAACGAAATTGTTTGGAGTATAGGTTGATATAAGTTGTGCAATCCTTTTGCTTATACATTATTTATTCAGGTATGGTCGGAGCACCTAGGGGGTTCTCGATTTACATCGAACTAGGGGAATGCAAAGAGTTAGGGGAAAAAAGTCGAATCTATCCTCTTTTATAAACAAAGGAGAGCGAGTCCGCAAGGGGATTCTCGTGTCCTTCGGGACTTACCTTGGCTTAGAGGCTATCAACCTCAGGGCACAAAAATAGGTACCGAGTCAGAATTTTATCTACGAAAGAGGTACTGATCCACGGACGAGGAAACAGGACGTCTCCAAATGTGCAATAAACGCGAAACTGGTTTTGATAATGCTTTTGGTGACGGCCTCTCTCTCCGCCGACCTACCTTACACACGTGGCCGTCCACTCTCCCATATGATCAACTCCGGTAAGGTAAGATCTAAGGTACCCGTGACGAATTGCCCAGTCTAGTCCGAAGGTTTCCCCGGCTGGGCCTTGAACCCGTCCTGACTCAATGCCACTCCCCACCCTGACGGAGCGCTGCTCGCTCACCCGGGTTCGCTTTTGTTTATCGCTCTTCCCCCGAGGAGTACGGGACGGTAACGCCACGGCTTCCAAAGGGGGAACTGGAAAAGGGCGAAATCGAACCAGACCCAGGACTGGTGAACAGGTAGGGGCGTCCTTTTTTATGCCTCTTAGGCCGAAAACGGGCCCCGGACAAAGGGAGCCGCCCGCTGTCCTACATACTTATGCTGCCTTTATTTAACCAACCAGTTTCCGATTCATGGAAGGGCGAACTGTCTATTCAAAAGGCGTGGGGCAGGTTGAACCCTTATAGACAAAATTACGAACTTTTTGTACTTGTTAGTTCCGCTCTAAAAACGTTACTTACACGTATAATACGATAACATAAATCTTTAACCTATTCGACTTTTACGCTCATAAAATGTTGAAAACATGTTGAAATTAAAATTAAAAATTTAATTTTTTCATTAAATGTAGACGGTTTTGAAAGTAGAAAGGCTGATAGATAAATATCCTCTGGATCTCATCAAACACTAAAAGTTGGTTTAAATGTCACTGCCTTCAATAGGACAACCACAAAATATCTAAACAAGCCTTTTACTTTTATCCTTAAAGTCATACACATTTATCCATTGATGTAGAATATATCATTGCTTACAATCTATTGAATGAAAAATTCTTTGTCTAGTCTAATGTTGAAAAGAACTTCCTGATAGCTGATATTTTGAACGAAAGTAAAATTTTCACAGAAGATGTCATTTGTTTTGTACGTTAGATTGGAGTGCATCTTTTGATGGGAATTTTCCCATCCTGGCTCAGTTTAGTTGAGATGTCGTTATTTCTACTTCCGCCCCGGCACGTTGCCCTGCGAATGACGCCTGTCCCGTTTAATTCAATTTTAATATGGCGCGTTCGAATGTGTGAACGCTCGTCGACGGGGGAGTAAGAGGTCATTCGACCGAGTGGTCCGAGAGTTATTCCTGGGCATCACTGCACTTGCCCCCCACGCTCATTCAAGGACATTCACTTGCCTGTGCCCCTCCATTTCACTTTTTTCTACATTCCCGCCGTTTTCTACTGTCAGATTTCGCCTTGAGGTCGGATGTTGGAAGGGCGGGAATCAGTCTAAAATGTGATAATCACAACATAATGTTATCACAGAACCGATGCTGAGACGACATTTGTTCATCCTGCTTACCGTGGGAGAATTTTGCGATATTTCTTCCATATGAACTCAAGATTCTAGAGACCGTTGAAGGCTCTTTATGCCCACGTGTAAAATTAGTGCTTGAAAGCCTTTAAACATGATGCAATGCAAGAATTGTCAAATCTAGTGTCATTTGATCATTGTTAAAATTTTGTTATACTGATAAGTTTTTTGTTTGTTCCAGGTTGTAAAATCAAGTCTCTGAGAGCCAAAACAAACACGTACATCAAGACTCCCGTCCGCGGCGAGGAGCCTGTCTTCGTAGTAACTGGGCGCAAGGAGGATGTCGCGAAGGCGAAGAAGGAGATCCTGTCTGCGGCGGATCATTTCTCGCAGATCCGCGCCTCGAGGAAGAACAACCTCGGTGGCTGCGGAGGTCTGTCTCCTCCTGGACCGCCTACCAACGTTCCCGGTAACGTCACCATCCAAGTAAGGGTGCCCTACCGTGTAGTAGGTCTCGTCGTCGGCCCGAAAGGCGCCACGATCAAAAGAATACAGCACCAGACGCACACTTACATCGTGACTCCTTCCCGTGACAAAGAGCCTGTGTTCGACGTGACAGGCTTGCCGGAACACGTGGAAGCCGCGAGGAGAGACATCGAAGCGCACATCGCTCTTAGGACCGGAACGGGAAACATCAACGGGATCATCGGCAATGGGTCGAACAGCATAATTATGGAAGAGGGGCAAGAGTTGTTGACTTCCCTTTGTAAGACTGGCTTAGGGTCGCTCTTCAGCGGCAACACGTGGAACGACTCGCTCCCTTCACAGACGGAGAACAGAATAGATTTCCCTTCTGCGTTTTCGGCCGGCAGCTCGGGATGTAGCTCGGCCTCTTCCAGCTCGTCCAATTCGGGCGGTACGAATCTCGGCGATCTCGGCTCCATCTGGAGCATGTCTTTGGACCGGGACGAGGGCATCGGAGAGTCACCTTCCTTCGAGTCGGCGACGGCGTCTTCTAGCATCTGGTCCTTCCCGACTGTGACGAGACCTTCTCCTCCCAATTCCGCTTCGCCCGCGGAGTCTCTGAGCGGCGGGAAGAGGGAGTGCTTCGTCTGCTCCGAAAGAGAGGTCACCGCCGCCCTGGTGCCGTGCGGACACAATCTCTTCTGCATGGAATGCAGTGAACGACTATGCGAAGCCACCAACCCCACCTGCCCGGTCTGTAAAATACAGGTATGCCAAGCCATACGCATCCGATCATAAGCCTAATAAACAAAATGATGCCTTTCTTTCATCTACTTTCGCCCTTGCACTCTCCCTCTTCAGATAACCTCATCTCTTACCTCATAAAATAACCACAAATTTTTATATAGTTTTGGAATAGCTGTGAATAAATAATCAGCCAAAGAAAGAAAGGTCCCTATACCGTGGCCAGTTCACCATTAAGCGGAATTATGTATACAACGAAAGTAAATTATTGTATATTTTTATGTTATATATTTTATGTTGTTTTTAGTTGTTTATAATATTGAGAGATAATTTCCTATTTTTGTACTTGTTTGGTGATCTCTGAATCATTAAGATAAGCATAGATTCCTATGTCAAGACACTGTGTTAGGTCACAGGACTTATATACGGGCAGTCACCCACCTAGTTCCAAACCTTTGACACTATGTACTAAATCATTTTGATATTTTTAATTGTATTAGAAGTGATTCGAAATCTCAGTTCAAGTATTTTTAATTTTTATTTTTTTAACTTTTTTTCATTTTGATTTCGGTGTGTTTTCATTATTTCGGTGTGATTGTAAATGAATGAAAGCACTCTAATGTGTTGACTAGAGACTTTACTGTTCTTTATGATGTACTACTTATAATTCTGAGGGTAGGGGAAGACTTTTTGCGAATACGAGGGCGAATTTGCGAGTTAATCCGGTGCAGAAATACAATCTGATGGTGCATCAGTGTGTTTTATACATACATGTATACACATACACATGCGCGTAATAAAAATGCTCCAATAATAATTATTTAAAAAAAAAAGTAATAATAAGAACCATTCCTTGTTGACTACTAGACTGCGGTATAGTATAGAAAGAATAAGTAAACATATCCCAATATGAATTGTTACAAACTGTTGATTGTTTCTGTTTTCTAATATTCTTTTCATTGTGATATAGCCATAAGTTATTGATAAATGAAAGTAGAAGCCTTTATATCTTATAATAGTAGGAATAGTAATTCTTTTGAGTTTGCCGAATTTGGCAGTAAACAAAAAAAAAAGCCGTAGCATTTACTTGTGTATACGCATTTTAGATTTGAGTGTCGTGGCTTCGATTAGAATTTAGTACCTGTATATTTATGTTAAACTGTAGTTTATTAAAAAAAAAAGAACAAAAAATTATAAAAAAAATTATACGATGCTCAATGGATGCCCAGAGACGAGCAGTTCAACCCCTCGCGTTCGCATAAAGCCCTCGGGAGACTATCCTCATTAAATTTAATTATATAAAAAAATATAAATCAGATAAATATTTTTTTCAGTATTTGTTTACTTTTATATAAAGAATTAATAATTATTGATAATATTATAAATGTTCTAATATATCTTTGTGTTTCTACTATTTTAGTGTTGTGTATTTGTATAAAAGTACTAAACCTGCCATGCCTATGGGCTAAGAAGTTACGTTAGTTAATTTTTTTTGTTTTTAAGTGAAAGAATATTGAAAATTCATAAATTTATATTTTTTGTTGTCTCCTAATTTAAGTAGCGTTAAATTAGTTCACTTTTAAAAGCAGTGATTTCTTTTTATTGTTTTTTTTTTTTTTTAAATTACCTTTTTGAGTCTTTGTGAAAGTTTTCTTACATTTATTTTTATATCATATATCACTTAGTTGACATACCCAGTTTGAAGAATGTTCAGAGGAGGGGTAATTTATTTATTTAAAATAGATAAATATGTTTCGTATATATAAATATATATTAGAAAAATGATTATATACCTCTTGACCGGGGGGCCTCTCGAGTTCTCTGAGCTTACTTCACACATGGTTATATAGTTTTAGTTAAACTGTTGATATTTGGATTTTGTTTGATTGTCCTATATTATTCTAGTATTTTATAGTTGCCACAATATAATATAATTCTGTATATATCTATATATATAAATATTTATCTGGTGGAAAATAAGCATATTACCCACCATTGCACAATGTAAACAAAGGTATTAGTAATAATAATATATAAAAAGGTATAGCTTTTTTTCTATTTTATTACATCTCTATTGTGTGTATATGTATATATATGCGTATGTAAGATGTACATTAACATATATATACATAATAAAATAAAATATTACTATAAAGGATTTATAACGTAGCTATATTGAAAGAGAATATTTAGACATGAGAGTTATTTTTTACGTTAGTATGCTCAAATGATTGATGGAAGTGGCACAGCTACCAAAGTGTTTCCAAGTTTTATCAGTGAATTGTCTTCCCATGAGGAGAATCATCTTAGCAAATTTATTGATATTTAAGTTTGCATAGCTTTTAACTTTACCTTCTGGGTATCAAAAAAAAAAAAAAAAAAGAAAAGAAAGAAAAAAGTAATATATATGAAAAAATATTTGATATTTTTCCTTCTGATGGTTTGCACATTACTCGTGACGTAATAAATAAAGCAATCTATCTTCAGTAATTATATTAATGTCTTATATATGTTGTACCTTTGATATTTATCACGTTCTGAAACGTGGATAGATGGTTTATTATGTGTTATGCAATAAAAGAAATGAAAAAAAGATCTGAATGTCCCGTTCTAAGAGATTATATACATGCCAAGTATATTCAATTGGTTTTTATGTGATTAATTGTCGAATTTTTTATATTTTGTTGTACTCAGAATATATCTGTTAGTTTAATTGTTGGCGTGTTATTATTCTTCAATAAATGTGAAATTACAAGAAAAAAATTTTACTTAAAAAACTATTATATATCTGACATTTCCATTTCTTATATCAGAAATATATATATAATTAATATATCCGTAACAGATACTGCCGAAACGGAAGGAACCTCGGTGGAGCTGTATTAGCTAGCTTTCGACTGATAGTTTAATAATAATGTGTCAACATTTTTTAGGATTGTTAAATTTAATCTTATATAAAAAAAATATATTATACATATGTGTAAGAAGAATAGGTTCAGGCCTAATTATATAATACATATATAAAAGTAAATTAAGAATGTTAAAAGGTAGAAAAAAAATGCATGTATCTTTTACTACCTTGACTCTTTTATTGAACAAGGTTTAAAAAAAACATATATATTAAAAAAAATACAAAAAAAAAAATCAGTTTACAATACTTTTTATTAGAGTTTCTAATAGAGATTTAAGATGTTTTTTAGTGGCGGGGAGGTATTGTTGCACAAAAATCACCTTGTGGAAACACAAGAGCCTAAAGCAATAAGTAGTTAAACCAACAATGCCCTCCTACCCGTTTTGTATCATTGCAAATGCTCACCCGTATTAATCAGACAAAAGAGAAAAATCCAATACATAAAACAGTTTTTGTTAAAAAAAAAAAAGAAAAACACATTAATCATTTTAAACAGTGTGCTTGTTTTTACTGCGTGTACGTACGTACGTGTGTGTGCATCCGACTGCCTGTCAACATTGCGAGCGATATTACTTCGACATGGCTGTTCGTTCTTAATAATTATCATATTTTTTAATGTAATTGAGAAAAACAAGTAATAATTCGACAATCAGTTGTATCGTTATCGTCAAATTTCGGCTATAGAGCGGGAGAAATATAATTGTCTTGAGATTACCAAAATGAATTATGCAATACCCTTGCCTTGATATTTTCCATTTTTCGAGTTTTATTTTAGATCGAATAGTTTACGTATTTAGGGGTGGTTCACAATCAAAAACTTTCTTTGTATCAGGGCGGTTTTTTATGCCACCCAGAGTGATGATCATAGGTGTAGTGTTTAAGTTCATTTATTAGAATATTAGAGACCACTTCAATCTAGTTCTGATACAATCCCCCCTCCGTGTTAATCTATTAAATAATTGAAGGATTGGTAGAGTGTGTGAAAGTATAAAAAAAAAATAGCTAAAATGCTACTTAATGTTTAATACTCTTATCTTTTATATCCCATTTCTAGGTTTAATAGTTACGACAAAAGACATTATTTATATCAATTTATTGTATTGTGTTAGCTCAAAATTTCTCCTTAATACTTATTAATTTAAAAATTAATAAAAAAAAATTATATACAAATAAAAGACATGACATAAAAAAAGCATAAATTTAGAAGCTTCTTATACTGTTTATGACATTGTTATATATCAAACGAGATATAATTTAAAAGAAAAAAAAAACAAGATTGGACGTTGTAAAAAAAATAATCAAATTAAGCATAGTGAACTGAACAGAGTTAAAGAAGATATATATTATCAGACATATTAAATATAAAAAAAAACATAAATAATATTATAAAAAAATTAGCAAATGTAGATTCTGAAGTGATGGGGTTCTCTACTGACAATGAGCCATATTTTGTATTAATTTATTATCGCTTAAAAGTATATTTTGTTATAAGGAGAAAAAAAAAACAGTTTTATACGTAATATTGAAATCCAAGACTAAAATTATTTGTACGGCTAGATAATACAACATATGTTCCTTTGGATACCGCATTGGAAACTATCATTGCCTATTATATTCCATTTTAAAAAATAATAGACTGCTATCATTATTATAGTCTTGGTTGCCATATAAAAGTATATATTTGTACTAATTATAGAGCCTTCCAAACAAAATTGAAGTAAAAGAAAAAAAAGGTAAAAATTATCCTATTTATGGCTTTCAAAATGTATTTCTACCACAGGTTTTGGCGCGTTATGCTAGTTGTATTTAAAACAAGAGAAGTCAGTAGTGATTTGAACCGTTGACTTGGTGAACCGTTGCAATAATTTGTCGTTTTTCTTTTCCAAATTAAATCCCTGGACAGTGCCAAAAAGCTTCTAAAGGATGCCGGAATACCCCCCAAAAAATCACTAAAATTGCTCAAACCATACAATAAACCCCCCCGCGCTCTGGCCTTCCGTCTCAGCGCCGTGGGAGATCTAAATTTTTTATTTTATTTAAATGTTAAAATGGTGCATATTTATCTATTTAATCTAATCTATATATAAATATTTATCTCGTAGACGGTTTATTTACAAAAAAAAATTTTTTACAATTCGCTTCTCTCTTAGCGTAGTGTTCAAGGCACGTTGGTCAAATTTTCAATTATGCTACTTATTACATAGGTCAGTTCCTTAGAATTTTGAACTATTTTTCTTCCCTTTGAAGACATTAATCTCTGATGTAATAGGATGTCGAGTGTTTCTACAATTTTCTACCTGGAGAAGTATATGCCAATTAGAGGATGATTAAGTGTTGACCCGGTTTTGAATAAAGTTTTATGAGTATTAAGAAAATGATTTTTGTACGTCGCAACGGGTAGTCTGAAGAGCCTTAATTGTTTATATATAAACGAATTTTTCTGTTTTCTTTTTCTTTTTTTAATTTTTGAACTGTAAATTTAATACGTGGGACATGAAAATGAGCTTGATTAAATTTCGTTCGTCTTAAGTTGTACAATTTAATTAAATAGTATTATAGTAAAATATTCTAGTCTTTTGAAGATTTTCTAGTGAATGGAAAGGTCCCGCTCGATTTCGGCTCTGCGGATTACCGGTTTAATCTAAATAAAAATTATCGTTAAATAAAAACAATCAAACACCAATAAAATTAGTTGTACGGGCCTGTCTAAGATACAAAACAACTTCGCCTAAGTATGCGCCGCAGCGGCAATTGGCTGCGTGCAAAACTTCGAGACATAATAGATTTAAAAACAAAAAAAAAAAAAATAAATAAATAAGATTAAAAAAAAAAGATAGGATATTCAAATTGCCAATGAACATAATCAAAGTGATGTAAAAGGACTTAAAAGTGTTACTCTCCCACTAGCTTCCCATTGTGTTCTGCATAAACTACTAGTAAATACATATATATTGTATATATATATATATTTATATTTATATATACGTATATATGATTGATTAAAGTATGAAATAAATATATATTAAGATAACCATGTGTATGTACATTTTGCAATATTCACCAATAGCTATTTTAGAATAAAGGGTATTTTATACGTAACATATTGTATTTTGGTACTATATTAAACAATGTGGATTATTTATTTTACAAATATTATAAAATATAAAAAAAACAGTATTTTATCCAATTAAAGTTAAAATGTTTGATATTCTAATCAAAGGAGATATAATTTTAATTTTATACAACACTGACCCTCACTGATTGTCATTCACTTAATGTTAACCAGTATTGGAGTTTATATTTAAAAATAAAAATAAATAAAAAAAATATATATGTATATGAAGGGACAAAAAAAATGAAGTCTTTTTATATGATAATGATTTGTACTTATAAATATAGATTATAACTATGTTTTATTACTATATAAATGTTTTGTTTGTAATATCTCGCAGATTATATATTATATATATATTAATATATGTTTTTTCACTACAATATGTCGAATAAATATAATAATGGTTTTTATCTAGAAAATCTCAAACGCCTTTTATTTTCTTCTCTCCACATAAACCTCAACTCCCCCTAAAAAAGTATTGTTTCTGTCTAAAAAAAAAAAAAGGATGAAAATTAAGGTAGAAAATTGGCCTGCACAATAGCAATTGATATGAAATTATTTAAGTTTTACACAAGATATCAGAACGCGGAATCATTTTCTTAGTATGAAACATATAAAATGTAGGGCCTTTTCAGGATTGGATCGGATAAAAGAACGTAGACTTTTCTTTTTTAAAACACAGACTTTTTATTGTTTCTATATACACATGCACTTTCAATTGATAACCTTTTAAGAAGCGACCAACAGATCCAACACGTCAGAGTCTGACGTCACCTTGGCGCAATTTTTTAAAATTTCTTCTACAAAAATAATAATTGAAAAATCCAAATAAATAATTTCCCGTTTATAAGATTTAACACGATCATGTAGACAATGGAATAACGTTCGTAGATAATATCAAACGTATAATAAACAGGCCCTGGCACAATCCACGGTATATGTGATATAATTTTCCGGTTGTAACACTTTTCGTCCTGTCTAAATATAAAAATATTATTTATAAATCCGTTGTATTTACTTCTTTCAATTAATTAATCTTTATGTAAGGTATTGGTTGAAATGAAAAAGGTATTGTCACGAGCGGGATTTGAACTCACGACCTTCTGGTAAATACGCCGCTGCTCTACCACTTGAGCTATCCTGACTTCGATCCATGATTTATAAACTTGTTTAACTGCTTATGTCTGTTGAACGAATATATTTTATCTACAAGTAAAAATAAATGCCTGATCATTCACAACCCGCTTGGAACGGACGATCAAAAGGTAAAAAAATAGAAGATTCGATCTGCAAATGGCATTTCGACACAATTAGTACAATTTCCGTCAGATTTCCAGCCACTTGTTAAAACCAAATAATTTGGCAACAGTATCACGAGCGGGATTCGAACCGATGACTTTGGAAATTCGAAATATTGCAAAAAAAATCGGTAAAGTAAACTTTTTTATGTAAGGTTTTGGTTGAAATGAAAACAATGTCACGTGTGGGATTCGAACCCATGACCTTCGGTGCTCCACCACTTGAGCTATCGTTACTTCTGTCCACGATTTTCTTATAACTTAAAATTATAAACTTATACAATTGCTTATGACGGTTGAACAAATATATTTTATCTATAAGCGGTAAATAAAAAATAAACGCCTGATGATTCACAACGAGCTTGAAACGGACGGGCGCAAGGTAAAAGGTAAAAAGAGTGAGTGAGTGAGAGAGAGAGAGAGAGAGAGAGAGAGAGAGAGAGAGAGAGAGAGAGAGAAGGTTCGATCTACAAATGGCATTTCGACACAGTACGATTTACTTGGCAAAACCAAATGATTTGGCAACAGTTGAATTTCGATTCGGAAAGGTAAGTTACTCATGTTACTCATGCTTAATAAAAATAGTTTAAGTTAGTTTTATTGATAAGTATGACAGGAAAGCGATGAACTGTCAGCAGTGTGATAGAAATCTTTTTGCCTGGTCCGCTTATTCTCGCTTTTTCTGGCGGAATAGATTATCAAAGGCTTAAAGCATTAGAATTATAATATAAATTCAAAAAAGATAAAATTTGTTTCAATTCGTTCATATTTACCGTTGGAAATGTTTAATAATAATTTATTTATTGACTTTAAATTATTCTTTTTATGCTGTCTTGGTTGAGATTAATAGTCTGTTTCATCACTGGGATTCGAACCGAAGACCTTCGAAATTCGAAATATTGCAAAAAAAATTTAATAAATTAATGTTTTAATGTAAGGTTTTGGTTGAAGTGAAAACGACACGAGCGGGATTCGAACCCATGGCCTTCGGCTAAATGCCTGCTGCTCTACCGCTTCGATCCTCTCGGCCACCAACTCTCCATCTCAACCTACAACCATTAGAATTTTCCCCGGCTATTTTCGAAGGTCGTGTAATCCGGGTTCGATTCACAGCGTCGTATCACGCTCGTGACCCTGAGTTTTTTTTTAATCTCAATCATAGCCTTACATAAAAAGAATAATTAATTGAAAGAAGTAACTTGGTCAATTGACCACTAAAACGTTAATGGTTTAATAATAGTTCGAGCCCCGCTGAAGGGAATGTAATAAATATTTATCGTTTTATCTTACAAAATTGGCCAAATTTTTTATATTGTTATATAAAAACTTAATAAGAATCATTTTAAACAAGGTGCGCACTTTTACAAATAAAGCATACTATTCATTACTGATGTTTATCCCTCCGGGTCCGACTGGTCTCGCTAATTGCCTGTATGACGAGTTGTACAATTCATAATTTCCAGTTGATAACCCAATTATGTCAATAGGTGGAAATGTCATTTTGATAATAGATCGAAATCGAAACTGTCAGGTCCGCATAGTTTAGCTTTATTTACCAGACAACGTTCGCTTTTATTTCAGGTTTTCCATATTTATAAGGTAATAAAATATATAATTTATTTGAAGCTTGTACTTGTCAAAATCCAGATAAATATGGTCTGGATTTTTTTACGGTACTGGCGGTGTATGAAAGTTATGAGGGATATGATGTGTTCTGATCTCGAATCGTCTTCTGGGAATGGAGGAGGAATAATTTTTATTAAAAAAAATTTAGAAATTTATGTGAATCTAGGATGTGTATTAAATCTTTTAAAAGGAGTCTTTCGAATAGAAAGTTCAAATTTGAAAAGTTTGAATTTGATTCAGGCGCATACATCAACTATTAAAGGAGGATTATCTTTTCGTGGTTCTGCTAAAAATGATGCTCCACAATTCATCCCAGAATGCAGATTCTTTTGTTTAGGTTTAAAACAATGTTAGAATGCTTTCGGCAAACTGGCATCCAAGCTTGATTACCTTCCCAGTTATTTTCTATATAAGCATTCGACATTCTTGCACTGACTGTCTAAATCTTATTTTTTTATTAATTTTTTTTAATGATAAGTGGTGTAAACCAAAATTCACAGAGTCGCTGTCAGTCTTTATTATTTAAAATTGCTTTCTTTCATTGTGCCTAAAGTTCCCAATCAGTCAGCCATACAGAAACAAATAAAACGGGACATACATTCCTAGATATCTAAAAATTATCAACCGATTATATCACAGAAGAAGAAATCAGGAGAAAACATTACATACAGGCCCCAAAACAAATGAAGGAAACGAATCGAGTATTTTCCTGCCCGAAAATATGAGCATTCAAACTTATTAGGTAATACAACGTCTGTTTTACAAGCTGTAATACATACTTACACGGCATGCAAATTCTGCCGAAATTCGGGACCGAGGAATATTGGCTGTTGTATCCAAAGAGAATTTTCATACTGTGAGGCATTCCTACACGCTCTCTATATAGAGCCAAGGCACTGTTCAATTGAGTAGACATCGAATGACCTCTTTGTACGTTCCAGACCCGTTGGCTTTGGCCGAAATGATAATTTCCGTGGGTTAGAGTCACACGGCCTATTTTTAACGCGGTGAGGATGATCCTTAAGATTCAGTCCCTCCAAACGGTACTAATCAACCGCGAGAGCTCTTCTGCTTTCTGGAGGATTTAATATCTATCCTTTTGATCATATTAAAGGAACAAGATTGGTTGAAATGGAAAAGTTACTGCCAAGAGTGGGATTCGAACACAGGACCTTCGGCTAAATACGCCGCAGTTCTATCACTTGAGCTATTCTGACTTCGATCCATGATTATTTATAAATTTGTTTAACAGCTTATGTCTGTTGAACGAATATATTTTATCTCCAAGTAAAAATAAATGCGTGATCATTCACAACAACCCAAAACCAAATAATTTGGCAACATGGGATCGAAAATGACCAAATTTCAGGAACAATACTAACCCGATCTTCCTTAAACAAATAGACAAAGGAAAATAATGAAGATAGTAAAGCTATAAATTGGCAAACCGAAAAAAGAACATAAAAAATAACCTGGCATTCACGTACGTTATTGTTTTATCACAACAAACCTATTAAATTAATGTATAAAAATTTCAGGTAGAAGTTACAAAACCTATAAAAACGATGGTAAGATAATAAACTTGGCGAGTTGTTAATAAATTAAATAAATCACTTTCACTTCGTTTATCTTTTACTCATATTTTAATGCCCTTGTTTTCAAATCACCGGATGTCTGCAGTACATAAAAATTAATCCATATTTCAAGGAGAACCCGGTTTCGTAAAACATGTGACGTTATTGAATTTGTAATATTATATATTGTTTAATTTTTAATAATAGATGTTTTGATCCAATCTTCGCAGAGGTAATTGAACAGGTGGACAAAAGAAGATCCTGGGTTCACCGAGCTTTAGGCCTTTATAGTCATCATCAGAGTCTACGTTATTATAAATTCAAATAAATACACAGTAACATTTTATTACAATAATTGTTAGTTGTACGTTTCTGAGTATTTATTTGAATTTGTAATAAAATAGATAATAAAGGATGGCACTGCCACACACGACTCATGGGTACCTGTTGGTTGGCGCGCCAGTCGACCTAGGTGCCCAGCATGCCAAGTAGACTCACGGTGTAGCATATGTTGGAGTGGTGTCGCAGGTTTGCCCTGTATAGGGACCGAAATGGAATACCATCGGGTTATAGGAGAATGCTCAAGCATCGCAGCGAGTTCAAGGACAAACTTTTTAGTTTTCTAAGAGACATTGGGGTTATGGGTTGTACATAGAGGGGTATTTATTTTATAGGTTAAAGTTTAGATTAGGTTAGTTTAGTAGACGTATGCTGGGCGGCGGTGCAGCATATTACTTCAGGGTTCCACCGCTACTTAAGCCGGATCGGGCGGAATATCGAGCACCTTCCGACCCCGATTCTAGACACAGGATATGCATATGTGGTTAATTGGATTTGCATATAGTAGTATGTATTTATTGTATCAATGAGTGTGAGAATGACTAGTTTTAAGGAACTTAAGTGCGCCGAAATGACCAACGAAGTCGATGGCGTCCGACCAGAGCCCAACCTCGGAGTCGCTTAGGTAAGTGACACCCCCTGATCTAACAGGGAAAGGCCCGAGGCCTCATGGAGTTCTCGCAATTCTAAATGATGGCACTATAACGAGCCGAACTCGGTGAGCACAAGTCAAATGACCTCTTCGGAGATTGGAACCCTACTTGGATTATCTGCTGGTCTATCAACGAACACAATATTTTAATAATATAATGAAAAATATCAAAAGTCGAACTTACCCACGCGCAAAAAAACATCCGCGTAAAAGGATTGAATAGTTTTACGATTTTTCCTGCCAGGGGGAAAACACAGTTCATTTGCGAAACTTTGCGACCCGAGCGTGAGCTCCTCCAAGAAGGTTAAATTCGCCACTTCACCTTCGGGTTCGGCTCAACCCGATCGGTGAGGAACGGAACGAACGGGGCCCCGAAATAAAAATAAGCTTAAAGAAATTGTTAAAAGTCTTTAATGCTTCACTATTAATAGCGTTCCTGGGTCAGTCACTCGCCGGACGGAAATAACAATAGTTGCAGCCGACGTCGTTAACGGCCGGACAGCGGAAAATGTTTTGCCAATGTTTAAAAAACCGTTCCGTCAGCGAAACTTTTTTTTTTGTTTTTTGAAAATTTTGTGTTTATTTGTTGAAATTGTGCATCCAGCAATTGTGAGAGTAGTTGAAAAAATAAAAACTACATAACTTGGTAAATTATGCTATCATATATAAACTAAATACATATCAAATAATCATAAAAATCGGATAAACAGACTAACAACTATATAACAAATAAAAAACCAATGAATTTGTCCGCGAAGAGGCCGTGGGGCGAATCTTATCGAAATTTTTATATTTTTTAACTACCGTGAACGGGTAGTTTGGCTCGGGTCTAACCCCCCTCTCCAAAAATGTAACATCCTGTCAAAAATCCTTAATATTACGAATAAAAATAACTTCTGACAGATATAATTATTTTTTATTTACCTCTTGGCTTGCTCTATTCAGCCGTTAATCTGAAAATAAATTGGCTAAACGTGTTCTGGCAACACAGCTTGTTAAAAGATTTTGTATCATTAGGACTGAGATACTATTGTCATTGGTGATTGTATTAATGTTGTAGGCGTAGACAAAAATAATTTGACATTTCCTAAAATATGCATTTTTAGGGTTATTTATTTATTTACAAGTACAGGTTAATATCCCAATTTTTTAACAACACAACCTAAAATTTTAACAAATTATTATATTTTTTTTAAAAGTACAAAGATTGATATTAAAATAGATCGTACAATTAATCTTACTTGTTAAACAATTAAAAAAAAATATTCGTAGATCAAAATGTGAAGAAAATTTACAAATATTCCACAATTTCCACTGTCACTCACTAGAACATTTTTTTTTCTGGAGGCCGGGTGCTCTTTCCGTTTCAAAAAGTCTGCAATGAAAGATAATAAGTTCCCATGACTGCGAGGTTGATGTATCGTAAGGGCAACTTTCATCCGGCAGATTATTAAAGCGATGAAGATATACTCTGTTTTTTCAACGACCCGACAATACTTGAGTTAGGGATGGTTAGGGATGGATGCGAAGCTTCTACGTCAACGCTCAGGCGGAGATGCGTCAGCTCTCATTTTGAGAATCGGCCACGTCCGGTAAGTGCTCTACTATATAGCTTCGGTACGGACGTTAAAGATCATCTTCAGAAGATCAGATGGCCAAGAGTCCGGAACGAAATACTTGAGTCACCTCAGCTTATGGAAATGTTACACTTGACTCTTGCCCCAATAGATCGAAAAAATTCCTTAGCGAGTAGGCCTTTCGCTGTTGTTGGCCAAATTTATTCCCACTTTTGTAGTTCCTTCTGATGTTTTAGGTATTCTACGTAGGATTTCGGCACAAATTCGAAGGATACCTGCTAATTCTCGTCTTCCGATGCTTGTTTCGCCTGTAAATCAGCTCTTTCGTTACCCATTTCACCTGTGTTAGCCTGGACTTTACTGAATACTATATTCCGCTGATAGAGACTCAATAAGACTAGCTGAATTCCATGCACCAAGGACATGTGGTTGATAGTGTTGGCTATCATATTTGACTGTCACTACAATTAAATTTTTCCAATCTGAAGGATCATCAATAACCTAGTCCAAACTGGCGCGACCTGGCGGGTTCTCACCATGGGAATGTGAGGATAGGGCTCGAGAAGCAGGGTTAAGATGGATCCAGAGACTGGTACGAAACTTTTTGAATTAACTGATCGTTTCGTTGACATAGAGAATGTTGAGGTCGTTATGGTGTGGTTAGTGACGTAAGAAGCTTTGTCGATTTCTCTGAGCACTTTTGTTTGGTTGGGTTGCTTGGATTGCTGGATGTTGGATTGCTTGGAAAAGTAACAGTTCTACTCCGTATGAACAGAGTTCGCAATAAAGTCTTGTTAGGTTAGTGTTGACGGCAAAGACGGATTTTGTTAGTAGAAGTCCTCCTAGTTGTCCCAGTCTTCTTTCCGTTGTCTTTTAAGTCTTGTGTGGGGTTTCCAAGTGTCTAGTAGTCTAGTCTGGTGACCAGTTATAGTCCTAAATATTTGACATGAATGGAAGTCTGTATCTCTTTGATTTTGATGAACAGTACAAGACTGCTTAGGAATGGTTAGGGTTAAGTTTATGGCATTCGTGGGTATTGGAGGTAGCTTGGGAAGGTTTTGAGTTAGAGCACAGAAACGAGGTAAGTCAGAATCTGAGAGACTGGAAATGCCAATAAGAGGTGTGGAAGTGGATCTCATCGAATTACGACGCCCAAGAAGGACAGAAATTGCTACAAGACGGAACCCTCTTCATTGTGCCCGATCTACAAGTACAAGATGTTTTGGCAAAGCTAAGATCAACCCAATGATCCGTAATAGTTTGTGGGAAGTTGTTCTCCCATATCATGCACTTTGAAACGACCTGCAGCAATAGCCACAGGGCATTACATATAGCGCCTAGAAGAGGACACCAATTAGAATTCCCTTATGTTCACAAATGAATCGCGTTTCCGTCTGGCGATAGCAAGCGCCGAAGAGTCTGCCTAAAACAGGGTGTGCATACAATGCCCCAGTTCTTACTTGAGGACTTTGGAGGACGCGTTGGGTCTTCATGGTCTCGGCTGGGATTTTCACTGGAGGACGAACGCAGTCCGTTATATCGAAGAAATTATCGCGGTAAACATCCCACCAGGGATCTCATTAGCAGGGGTGATAATCCCAGACCTCATGGAGGCAATGTTATTAATCAATATTGGAATTTTTCCCTCGGGAATTTCCCATCTGCCCCTTTTCCCATTTTCTCCAGACCTCACCTCATTGAGCACGTGGGTTGCATTGCAGGTCTTTTCGATCATCATACGCAGCCAGTTGACCTGCCACTAGTGAGTACAGCGTTGCAATACTTATGGAGCGGCATTCCTTATGAAATTAGTGACAATCTCCTAACAGGTTTAGTGAGGCTTTGGCTAACAGAGGGCATCATATACGGTATTGATAGTTCATAATATTTTTTGTGGTAGAATAAATAAAATTATGAAATTAAAATAAAATTTTCCTTCAGTAAAAACATAATTATTAATCAATTTTAATGCAATATATAAAATAAAAATGCTAAGGAAAGTAAATTCTACAAAATTGGCAATATCCCTATTCATTTTTGAGCAATTAAGATGATATAAAGTATGGTACCAAGAGTACGCCCTTGTGAGACGCCGATTTGTATCTGTGTGATTTCCATGAACTCGTTCCCGGACCATTAAAGGAAGTTAATTTTTTTTATATTTCGTACCAAAACAGCGAAGAATGGCGGACCGGTTCAATGAAACATGTTCAACTGGGCAGTCCGCACAAGGCAAATTGGCAATAAAACAATCAAATCGTTTAAGCAAGTCTAGTGTTTTATTTACGATCCCGAAAGAAATTTTGCAAAGTTGAGAAAATATTTTAAGCGAATAATTCAAGAGAGAGAAAAAAAACGGTACTAATTGTCGAGTTTATGGCGTATAAAGAGGGTTGGACGGTTTTTGAAATACACGTGCTCGGACAGGTGGTAGTCGACGGTTTATGGCGCAACACTCAAGACCGTTAGCACGCGACCACCCCAGTCAATTTCTTTCAACAGAAAAGTCGTTTGTGAATCTGGACTTGGCCTGTTTTTCCCCTTTTCGTATGAGTCTTCTACTTGCCGTCCCCTATTTTATAAATTTCGAACTGTTCGTTGGAAAAGATAATCGAAAAATTGTTTACCCTATATGATCAGATCAGTGTAAGCAGTTCGATTAATTCAAATCCTAGATATAATTATAATTATCACTGCACAATATAAATTCATGATGGTTTCTTCTTAGAAATGATGTGTATTATTAAACAAAAACCAGGTTAAAATTAATACGGGATGGTTGTAAAACTTATAACTTATTTTATCATGATATAACACATGATGACATGTTATCAACAGAAAACACATTTACTGACAACTATATTATTACCCAGGTTGACAAACACAATCATCATGTTGAAAATTTACATTTAAAATGGTATCATGCGCCATATGGCTTCCTTGTACGTATCCCACGTTACGTTTCGTTTCATTCCATCGTTGAAGGTCTTGAAGATTCGGGCGTAAAATATGTCGGTAAGTTAAGTAAAAAGTACAGCAGTTGATTATAATCGTGTATTTTGGCTCCATTTATGATTTCGAGCTTTGAAATGCTTTGTATTGACCACAAAAAATTAATAAATTCGTATACATTCTAGTTAAGTGTACTTGGCCAATTGTACCTGAAGGCCGGTGGTAAAAGTATTAGTGTTTATCACACTAATCATAAAAAGAAAGAGGGAGGGAGATTAAGTAAGTGAAAGAGTTTGAGCGAGTGGGAGTGAGATAAAAATAGAGAGGAGAGTGTGAGGGAAAGAAAGAGGGCGAAAGGCCAAGTGATGGATAAGCAGAAAGAGGTTGATATGGAAAAGAATGACGAAAAATGAAGAAAAAATAGATAAACAGAGCTGGAACATGCAGTTGAGAGAGAAGTTAGTAATAGAATTGGATAGAGATAATTAGGGAGCGGGTATGAGAGGAAGATTGTAAAAGTGAGAAGAGCAAATAATTTAAATTTGTAAAGAGAAAACAAAGAAAAATGGAGTACAAAAAGAAGAAAGAGGAAAACCAACAAGCAGGCGAGTTAGAAATAAAACTGAGAGAGGAAGAGAACGTTTGTATATGTCAGAGTGTGTGAGAGAGAGAAAGAGAGAGAATGTGTGTGAGTGACAGCGTGGATATAAAGATAGGAGGAGAGTGAGGGAAAGAAAGAGCGAGTGATGGATAGCAGAAAGTGGTAGGTAGGGAAAAGAAGGACGAAAAATTAAGAAAAAAGAGAGATTCAGAGTTGGAACATGCAGTTGAGATTGAAGATAGTAATAAAAAAGTGAACACGAAATAATTTGGGTGTGTGATTGAGGAGAAAGATGTTGAGGGTGAAAAGAGCAAGTAATCGAAATTTTGAAAGATGTAGATACAAAAGAAAGAAAGAGATAAAATCAACAAGCGGCCGAGTTTGTAATAAAAATGAAAGCGTTAGAGATGGTTTGTGTATGTGAGAATGTGTGACAGAGAAAGAAGAACATTAAAAATCGAGTGACGGATAAGCAGAAAGTGATAGGTAGGGAAAATATTATGTAGTTGGGAGAGAAGTTAGCAATAAAAATGTGAAGACGAAATCATTTTGTCGAGTGCGTGTGTGTGAGAGAGGGTGTGAGTGAGAAAGGCTAGTAATATAAAAAGAGAAAACGAAGATGGGATGAAAAAGGGAAGAAAGAAAGAGAAGCAGTCAACAAACGGCCGTGTTAGTAATGATAACGAGAGAGTAAGACTAAGTTTGTGTATGTGAGTGAGTGCGTGAGTGAGTGAGTGTGTGTGTGTGTGTGTGTGTGTGTGTGTGGTAGATAGAGAGAGAAATATATATATATATATATATATATATATATATATATCTTTAGATATATCGATATCTATTCTGTGCT
>CM077102.1:7067032-7091438 GCA_039619505.1 Cimex hemipterus
GAGAGAGAGAGAGAGTGAGAGAGAGACAGACAGACAGACAGAGAGAGAGAGAGAGAGAGAGAGAGAGAGAGAGAGAGAGACAGACAGACAGACAGACAGAGAGAAAGTAAGTAAGTGATACAGAAACTGGTACAAACGACAGAAAAAATAAAAAGAGAGAACTGCGTCTGTATGTGTTGACGAGCGAAGGTGACTATCTATTTTGTTTGTTTTATCACATGTTTTTTCAGAAAATACTGGGTTAAATTATAATTAATTTAATATAACGGTAATTTCCGAGAATCCTGTTTTCATTTCTTTTGTACATTCACTCATTTTTATTGTTTCGGCATCGAAGTCTAAAAAATAAACAACGCAAGAGGCAATGGAATGATTATTGGCGAAGCTGAAAGTTGTTCTGACGAGAAAAAAAACACCTGAAAAAAGTTCATGCATAAAGCCAATTGTTTTACTTTAATAATTAGTTATAAACAACTATATTTATGGGCAAATGATAATTACCGGCCTGATTTAGAAATTTTAACATGAAGACCACCTAGACTTTCAATAAGCGGGGCTGAAGAACTAAAAGAAACCGCTAAGTTTGTAAAGTGGAGGTTTTTGAACTTTACTTACCTGGTTGTCTGTAAGTAAGTTCAGGTTCTAAGAACCCGCTGAACCTTTTTGTATAGTTCAGACTTAACGCACGTTTTTTTTTTGTATTTTGAAACTATATCGTAGAGGTCTGAATGAAAGCTGAACAGATTTTTTTTTTAATATATATAAATCGAGAAGAATTTTTCGTACGCCCAATTTTGTCATAATTTTCGAATTTTCTTCGGGATGTTAGAACACTTTTATTTTTATTGGTAGGGCCCCCATTCGGAAATGTGGATCACGTGTTCCATGGACGCGGAATTTTGATTCGAGGAAGTGTTGCTCCTGGCGCGAAAGCACGTCACGCATTCTCGCTCCAGTAATATCCATTGGGTCGTACAGAGGTAAGTCACGCATTTCGTATTTTTTATGTAAAGGTAAGGATATGAGCATTACCAGGTTTTTAGAGAATGAGGAAAAAATCTTTTAACTTCGAACATAGAAAGGGTTTAGGGTTTAGGGTTTAAAAATGATGGACTCAAGCAATAAATGACATTGTACTTTGAGGGTGTTGATATTTTCTTTCAAAATGCTTTACATTTGATTTGTTGGGACCTCCTTGAACAGTAGCCAGGTCCAAAACTTTAATTACTGTAGAATATCGTTTTATCAGCATTTGAATTTTTTTTTATCTCATATAAAAAATAGTTATGCCTTATACATTTGTTTATCCCACCTCTCATACAGTCCAATGGTAGACAAAAATCATCGTCGATTATTTGTCGAAATAAATGTATTATCAATCCTGAGGTCCTTGTTAGGTGAAAAAACAGACAAAAGTGTTGGGATCACCAAGCTTTCGGCAACATTATGTTGCCATCATCAGAGCCTATTTATTGCGAAAAAATATACATAATTAATATAATTATAACAATCAACAATTTCAATATAACACTACACACTTTTCCCAAGAGAGAAGAGAAAAAAATCTCATCCCAACATTTCTGCCTTTTTTTCACCTTCTAACTCAATGAAGATTTCAACTCTAAATTGATTATCTGCGGGTCGATCTACAAACATCATTTCTTAAATGTATTATTTTAAAATAAGGCGTGGTGATTAGATAATTATTTAGAAATCGTGAGGTGCGGTCAGGTGTGATGAAGGTTTCAGAAAAAAAATTTCTTTTTCGTGCCGACGTTTCGATCTTTATTGAGATCATCTTCAGGGCTCAACGTGTAGGGCACACACAAATATAAATTAAATTTCAGAGTTTTTCTTCTTTTTTCCCCCTCCTTATAATCTTTATACTATACTATTAACATCGCAATCTAAATACAATAATAATATAATAACTACATACATATTTGCATGTAATTCATTCTACATACTACTGAACAATCACATCATCAAAATATCTATTCCCTTACTAATGAATAGTTTAATTGATTTTCTTAATTATTTTTTAAACACAGATAAATAATCTAAAGACAAACTGAAAGTATAATACAGATGGATCGATTGGAAATTGTCAGCAGAATTTGTTAATTATTTAGAAATCGTGAGATGCGATCTGGTTTGATGCAGATTTCAAAAAAAAAAACATTTTCTTTATCATGACACGTTTCAAACTTTATTGAGATCATCTTCAGCGCCTGGGATTTACAAACATCGTTTACATTTAGCAAATACATTTTGGAAGTGGAAAAGTGAATTTATGCAATGCAAAATATATCTTTTTTATATATTCAACCAAAGTATTTCTATTCACTAAATATTTTTGTCTTCTGTGTAATTGTGCCATTCTTGGGTGAGAGTGCCAGTGCCCAGGCACTGAAGATGATCTCAATAAAGATCGAAACGTCGGAACGACAAAGAAAATGTTTTTCTGAAACCCACATCACACCAGACCGCATCTCACGATTTCTAAATAATTTAAAAATAAAATTATAAACGCAACTATAAACGCCTCGTTTTCATTACAATGCAATACTCTTAAATCGACTCGCTGACAAATGTTTCACATTGACCCGACGGCCATGCACCCCGACACAGCCCCGAACGATTTTAATTTTTTTTACCGTATGTCTGTAAACTATCAAGGTGAATCTTGAGAAGGCTGGCTCCTTGTATGACACGAAGAAATATATTCCATGATACAATCAGTAAATGTGTTATTAAGTAGAACAGGCTAAGGACTCTTTGTAAGCTATTGGATATGTTCCTTCGTTGGAATTTCACTTAAATTTTCAATTATAACCACGTACAATCAAACTTGCATATGGGGATGTACTGTACTGTTTGATTTTGTACAGGAGCCGACTGGACATACTCAACGTTGATTTTGGTCTTTTCAGTTTACAAGCCAGCGCTGCAGACCGTTTCCAGTATAAGGCTGTCGTGAAAATCATTAAAGAACATAAGATTGTTCCGTATATTATTTCCTGAATGTCTTGACGGTCGGTCTTCCTGGCGGCATAGTCAGCACAAACTTGAGCATCTAATCCAAAAGAAAAATAAAATAAAATCATCCATAATTATTTGTAATTTATGTTTTAAGCTTTTATAGTTTTGTGTAGAGATTAGTGACCGTTAATCAATAATTATTCAGATATCGTGAGATGCGGTCTGGTGTGATGTAGGTATCAGAAAAAGTTTTTCTTTATCGTGCCGACGTTTCGATCTTTATTGAGATCAGCGTCAGTGATCAAAGTGTTTGCCTTCTGTGTACTTGTGTCATTCTTGCGTGTCGTATTTATGACTGGCACTCTGAATACGTGAAACACTTTGAGCCCTGAAGATGATCTCAATAAAAGATCGAAACGTTGGCACGATAAAGAAAATGTTTTTCTGAAACTTACATCACACCAGACCGCATCCGACGATATCTGAATAACTTTTATAGTTTTTTCGTCTGTTCATTCTATAATCTGCTTTTTTGACGAAAGCTGTAGAATTTTTAATGCTGTACAGTCAAAAATGGCGTTAAGAGTAAAAGCAAAAAAAAAAAAAAAAATGCAAATTTATGCTTGAGTCTGTGGGAACTTTGGCCATGGTTCTTCACGTTTCAAGAACGTTTTGAAATAGTCATAACGCTGACGATGTGCAGATAATTTTTCTTTGTTATCAGCAGGCTTGAAACGAGCAGAATGATCTTGAGGTTAGTGCACTAGGGATAAAAAGAATATGGTACGTGGATAAAACAAAATATATTCCGTTTTATAATCCAGTTAAAAAATCATCGGGATATCTTCAATCTTGAAAAGCAGTGTTTCAATAAAATGAAAATAGACGTTATTTCCAAATTTCATATTTTACTATTGATTTCCCAAAATGGTCCGATTGAGACAGTTTTGCGATATTTGAAATAAAAAGTCAGGGTATTAAACCTCTAGCCGAAACATCGCATTTACGTAAGGACGTGACCTTTTCGAAATTAACGATTCAGTTTGCCTTTAAGCTAGGGTTTAATATCTTTCACCTTACCTCTTTTCCATCACAGGATAAATAAATTAGGAACGTATCGATAACAGAAATTAGGTCCAATTGTCGTCTTTTGAAATTCAGATTCGACTTTATTCGATCAGTTTCGCTTTCACGGAAAATTGACACTAATGCGGCATTATTGGCATTCTCGGCGTTGGAAAAAAATAACAAGTTTTGTCGGGTAGATAGCACTTGAAATTGACAGGTTCAAACCTCTGAAATATGTACACCAATTCAACCGGGCCCTTTTGCCCTTTATGCCGTCCGTTACCTGCACCAGTCCTAAGGCTAAATGGCCCTTTGGAATTCAACAGCACAATGTAGGTAATTCTGGGGGGTGACGCTCACGCGGTTTTTACCCCAGGCTGGAAAAATTCGAAAGAAAGAAGAAAAAAAAAACATTGAGCACATATTCCTCGCTTAATCTGTTTGTTTGATACAACGGTGAATAATTCTGCAATTTGACATTTCCTTTTGGGAATCTGCAGGGTGATGAACGTGTAATTTGGTCTGCCTATTTTTCCTTTTTTTAGTCAGTCGCATTTCTCAGTTCCAACAGACCAAAATTAGAAAAAAAACCCAACCTAAAAATCCTCCAAATGCATTTTTTTTCATTTTCTACCAAACAAAACGCAACAAAATTTCCCAACTTTACTAGATTGAGGCCATTCCATTTCGAGGATTATTTTGTTTGATTCCGTTTGATAATTAGAGAAACAAGAGCGATAAAAAGTTTAAATATTTTCCACACGCGATGATGTTAAAAGTGTTAAATAGAGCCCCACCGGCTTTTACTGTAAACTTTTATATAACTGATAGTATTTGAACTATTAAAAATAGATCGTTTCCCCTTTATCTCGGTTTTTTTCCTTTATCTTCTTTTGTAATTAGTACATTTTCGGTTGTGTTACTCGTAAAAAAAGTTTTTTCCAGACAAAATAACAACTTGGACAATACTAAGTAGGCTCGTTCAATATTTAAATATGATAAAAGAAAATCCCTGCAGGGCAGAGAAAACTAGTATCCGCATGATTACTACATTTCTCTCACAACACAAACAAAAGACACAAACATTGTAAAAATAGCGCAAATTCAAAAACAATGTAAAAGAAATATTAATGTCTTTAGTTATGGTTTGACTTTCTTGTATGAACAAAAATTACGATTGTACACATTTGGTGTAACTACGTAGGAAAAGTGATCGTTCGGTGAGTGTACCATGATCATGATGAGAACATGAGAACCGGAAAAGATTATAACTGATAAAGCCTATATTATATTTTCAATAAAATAATATATTAAATTTACTAGCTTGGTGGTCCGCTTAAGGATTTTAGTTGAAATAAAAAAATCTATCGCGGAAGGAGGGAAAATTCAAAAGGTGTAGTTGAGGTGGGAAGTTGGTGTCCAGTTGGATCGAGGTCGCGAGGATCGAAGTGACTATAGCTGAAGTGGTAGAGCAACGGCGTATCAAGCCGAAGATCGTGGATTCGAATCCCACTCGTGACACTAACTTTTACATTTCAACCAAGACCTTTCATTCAAACGATTAATTAATTGGAAGAAGTAATTTGGTCAATCGACCACTAAATAGAATGGATTTTTACTATAACATTATTTTCCTGTGTTTTGTTTGAAACTTCGTACTGAAATAATTTAACATTAATTTCGTATTCCGCTCGGCCAATCATTGCGTAACAATTAATTAAGGTTTTAAAAAAGGTTGAAAGGAGGGAAAAAGCAAAAGGTGGGGTTGAGATGGGAAGTTAGTGTCCGAGTGGATCGAGGTCTAGATAACTCATGTGGTAGAGCCGCGGCGTATCAAGCCGAAGATCGTGGGTTCGAATCCCGCTCGTTCCATTGACTTTTTATCTCAACTAAAAACCTTAATTAATTGTAGTAATAAATTTTAATATATCAGTTTAATCACTGAATCAATCAGTTTTAACTGAAAAAAGAACGACGACGTGCGGACCAGATACATTTAATAGTGCCTAAACCATCGTTATTTATCCATTTGTAAATCATAGATTAAAAATAAAATTCGAATGGCAAATCATCAGTTCGATGATGTTAATCAAGAGTGCCAAAAGAGCAAGAAATGTATGCAGTAATAAAACTGGTTATAAGATACAAACAATTTAATGTGCGGATATCATGATGACGTTTCCCTTTAGTACTGTGATAAAGAATACGAGGACGAGTGGACCAGACAGAGTCAGTTAATATGATTATACAATAAAATTAATTTATTTTATACAACTACAATTCAGAAGTTAATTTTTTTTTTTAAATTTGGACCAATAGTACCATTATGATGTTAACTTAAAGGAGGATGAAATTTGGCTGTTACTTTTCACATTGGTCCGCCTAGCATCGCATCGTAAGCAGCAATAAGAATGAAAAGTGAAGAGAGTACTAAGAGGAAATGCGAGTGCTTGCGGACCAAATTAAATTACTAGTAATACCAACCTAGTAGTAACAACATAAGGGGAAAACTGAAATTTTGTAGAAAATGTAAAAAATGAAAGGACATGCAAGATATTTTTGTCATGAGCCATTAACAACATTTTGAAATATTTATTATATTAAGCGGTCTATTGACCAAATTACGTTTTTCAATTAATTAATCTTTTTATGGGAAGTTTTGGAAGAAATGAAAAAGTTCGTGCCACCAATGGGATTCGAACCCACGACCTTCGGCTAAACACGCTGATGCTCTACACTTGAGGTATCGTGAGTTCGATCCACTCGGACACCAGACCCCATCTCTCCGAGTTCGAATTCCACTCGTGGCACTAACGTTTTCTTTTTCTTCTTTAAATCCTCAGGGTTGTGGTGGTTTTGAAAAAAAAATTGTAAGTATGTCGGGGTTGGATTCGAACCCGGGACCTTTTCCTTACTGCGCCTAAACCGTTGCAGCCACAAACGCCCCTCTCCCCACGGTGAGCTGTTAAATGTTATACTTCGTTTCACTCATCAAATCCATTATATTTACTGGTCTGATTGCCAAATGACTTCTTTCGATTAATTAATTTTTTTACGTAAGGTTTTGGTTGAAATGAAAAAGTTAGCGTCAGTGGATCTAAGTCACGATAGCTCATTAGCCGAAGGTCGTGGGTTCGAATCCCGCACGAGACATTGATTTTTTCATTTCAACCAAAACTTTACGTACCGTCTTGTACGTAAAATATATAATTACTAAATGATTGATAATGATAAATTAAGTTAAAGTTATATTAATCTATAAGATTATTTAGGGATCTTAAGTAGCGGGTTGGTGTGATGTAGGGTTCAATTTTAAAAACATTGATGGGTGGTACTTTTTAAAGGAGAAGAGAATTATTTTCATTCCCAGGGCCGAAACGAAAGATTGTGAATGTCAGATCGTTTTCTTTTGATGTTACTGCTGTGCTTTTAGATTAAAGATATTCAGGAACTAGATTACTCGAAACGTTTGAGATCAAAGCACCAGGTTAATAATTATTTTTTAATATATTTGTATGCAAAGAGCCAATTTCGAACCTTTTTCGCATTTTCTATCAATAATCGGAAAAGTTATAATTCAAGACATTTTCGTCGTACAAATACAAAAAAAAAAAAGGGCCTAAAATCGATGCTATTATTCACCAGCCGTGCCTCTGCTCGGAACAAATAACAAGCGGAACCGTGTTCGAATCAAAACTCGACCTTGTTTCTTTCTAATTGAAATTCTTTCTGCGTATCAGTTCCAGCGGATAATTCGAAAGCATGAATAGAATTTTCGAAAACGCGTATGTTACGTCGAATCCCAACCGGTGGATGAAACTCGTCAACGATACAAGCATCAAAACATCCACTGATTAAGCACTGAGAAGACTTAACGTCCGGCTAAAAACCAATAAAACCCTTTTTTTTATTGATCCATTGTATAAATATTAAGTTTTTCTTTCTTAAGGTTGATGTTTATAATCAGTGGCCAGGGTTGTTAAAAACTTGGAAAAATAACCAGCTAGTTGGCATGTACCGATATGTTTCGGGACTCACACGTCCTCTCTTCAGCGGAAACTTTCTCCAGCCTGGAAAGTTGATTTTTAAGAATTTTTTTAAACAAACCTGACCACTGATAATAAAATCCCAATATACTTTTAGCTTCATTTATGTAAAATATATTTCATTACTAAATGATTAATAATGAAAAATTATGTTAAAGTAACTATGTGATTATTTAGAGATCGTGAGAAACGGTCTGGTGTGACGTTGGTTTAGAAATTTTTTTTTATTGTGCCAACGTTTCGATCTTTATAGTGATCATCTTCAGTGCTTGGGAATTTTAAACATTGGGTAAATTATGTGGTATCTACAGAAATCATCTCATCATCATGACCACCAGACCGCATCTCACGATCTCTAAATAAACATTAATTAAAAGTCATTAAACACCACGTTCAATTAATTATTCTTTTATGTAAGGTATTGGTTGGGATAAAAAAAGACAGTGTCACGAGCGGGATTCGAACCCGCGACCTTCGGCCAAATACGCGGCAGCTCTAACCACTTCAGCTATAGTCACTTCGATCCTCTCTCACACGAACCTTCCATTGCACCCTACAACGTTATAATTTTCCCTCTTTTAGCCATTTTCAAATGTCGTGTAATCAGGATTCTCATCGGCTTATGAAGTGGCCACCGAGAGCTGTTTAGTTGACAACATTTGGCAAAAAGAGAGAAAATTGGAATGGTTGTAGGTTCAGATGGAGAGTTGATGTCCGAGAGAATCTAAGTCACGATGGCTCATGTGGTAGAACAGCGGCGTATTTAGCCTTTTTTTTTAACTTTTCCATCTCAACCAAAGCCTTACATAAAGATTAATTAATTGTAAGAAGCAATCGGACCACGAAGCATAATGTACCTGATGAGCGCCGGTGTAAGATAGTGGGTTCGAGAACCGCTCTTACCAGTAATCTCAACCACACTTTACATAAAAATTAAAACCAATTTAAGTAATATTTTGACGGTATTTATGCAAAACTGATTGAACTTGGCGGGGAATTTTTAACCTATTTGGTCTATGGATCCGTCTGTATTCGCAGTGTTCGGTTCTATCTTTAATACTAAAACATAAACGATCGATCCCACTGGGAATATTACTGTAAAATTATCTGAAAAGTCAATATTTCTGCCTGCTTCTCAAATGTTGAAAAATTGACGGTATTCTCGAACTAACCTGTCCAAGATCCCCCAGCGCGACCCCGTCTCTCTTTTTTGTCATCCTGCATTATTAAAATTCCGAGGTGGTATCGTGGTGACAACTGGCTTAGAGGGGAAAGTACTATGGATATCGACCTCATAGTATTTCACGTTTCTGCCATCAATCGAATAAATTGCGATTCAATGGGTATTCTGTCGAAACAACGATTTTCCGATATATTTTAAGATTAGCTTTTTTGGGGGGGGGGGGCTATATTAAAAAGTCTGAATATGTTGTCACAAAAGTCCTTGGGCTTAAAAGCTATTTCATCAAAACAACCTTTATTGTTGAAAGGCAAATTCAACAGTATATTTAAAGAATATTAGAAATTGACGTCAATACCGAATTTTCAGCCATTCTGACATTAAATCAATGGGTCAGAAAAGGTCGTACTCCAGTGGGACATTAGGGATTTAAGCTGGGTGAGGCAAGACGGTTTCCTTTCTGTAAATATCGTCTGTGCCAAACGCGAGTTGTGCGGCCTTGTTGCAGAATTTTATCCTGGAATATTTCCCTTCTGAATTATTAATTATTGTTGAGTTATATTTCATAATCAGGAATGAGAAATTTGGTTCGTTTTCCAATTTTGTTTTTGAAGTCTAATAATAAAACGTTTTTCTGGCGATCCTGTGCAGGCTGCTTGTTCTTATACATGAAGAGCACATTTTCAGTTGAGATAAAGCAGTCTGACTGAAGAAGGCGAAATGCCTAAACGCATCAGACCAAAACAGAGATCGCAGATAGAGCAAATGACCTGCAAGGATCAAATTATACATTTTTTATAATTTTTCTATAGTTAAATATAAGTTTATATGAATAGATACTTTTATGATTATCCTTATGGCAATATATCATCTGTCAGTTTTTATGTTACGCCAGTCCAAACCAGCGATCATTGGTAGACCAAAATGACCTGTAATGACTAAATTGCACAATTTTTTATATGTTTTCAATAGTTAAATACTTATTTATGTGAATATATACTTTTTATGATTATTCTTATGGCAACGTATCCGTCAGTTTTTATGGTAAACCAGTCCAAACCAGCGATAATTGGTAGCCCAAAATGACCTGCTAGGGTCAAATTACACAATTTTTTAAAAATTTTCTATAGTTAAATACAATTTTATGTGTGTATATATATATATATATATATATATATATCGAATTAAAACTAAGGGATTCAATCAAATCCCTCGGGATAACGCTTGATAGAAAACTTGATTGGAAAGGCGACATTAAAAATATACAAAGGAAAGGCACAATATCCATTGTGCAATGTAGGAGAATTGTTGGTAGAACATAGGGTATCAAACCTTGGGTGGCCAAATGGATATATACCGCAATTATACTACCTAGATTTCGATTACATACACATGAGTACACCAGAGTTTAAGTTTAGAGCATTAACCAGCTGCTATAGATTAATTAGTCAAGGCAATAAGGGAAAAATTATAGGTCACTCGAAAATTTACTGAGTAAGGTCAACAACCAACTACTAAGTGTTTGCGACAAAAAGGTTAAAACACCTTTAGGGAAAAAGCACTTTCATGTAGTTACTCCCTGTGTTTGCTATAACTATGGTGCGGATGATGACCATAGTAGAATAGATTGTTTCACCGATGGCTCACTCATTAAAGACAAGGGAAGCGGAGCTGGAATACATATACCAAAATTAGCAATCAGCATCTCCTCCCCTCTTGGTAATAACACCTCAGTTTTTCAGGTGGAGGTCTGGGCCAGCAACGTTTGCTGCACAATACTCATAGATAACAATACTAAGGGAAAAAATATTGGAATATTTTCTGACAGTCAGGCTAGTCTTAAGTCATTACAAAAGAGCAATCTAGGCCGGTAGAGGAAACCGTTGAACTTATCAATAGGACAACTATTGAGACGAGAATAGGGTAAACCTCATATGGATACCAGCTCATAAGAGGCACTATGGCAATGAAGAGGCGGACAGCCTGGCCAAGGAAGGATCAAATACTGCGTTTGTCGAGTCACAAACGGTATTACCCGACTCTACAGGCACATCGAAAAAAAGTATTAGTAGCTGGGGTATGAAATAAGTCTTTAGGATTATGTCCCCCGGACACAGGCAATCGAAGGAGTTTCTAAAGAAATCAAACCAAAAGAAGCGAAATGGTTATTCTCTAACTCAAGGGGGGGATTAGGAAGCTGATAAGTATCCTAACGGGCCATTGCCCCTTGTGAATACCTCTCTTCATGATGGGTATTCTATCAGACCTCTTTTGCCACTTCTGTGAAATAAAGGCAGAAATGGCTCAACACTACCTCGCAGAATATGGTTGGTTTGCTAGGGAAAGATTTGAAACTTTCGAAGGAGAGGACATTGCCAAATCACTTCCCAAGATAAAATGGTCCAAAATCTTGGAGTTTGAGTGAACAGCTCCAAGAGGATTATGCAGGACTCGTCAGCTGACCAGGGACCTTTTAGGGATGGGGGAACGGGCCTCCTAGGCTTTTCACCTGGACCTAGTCGCCCACACTGCATAATATATATATATATCGGTAATTTAATTGCTGGTTTGTAAAACAGAGGCAATTCATTGTGGTCGGCAGAAAAATAACGATAAGACGCGAAATAAGTAAAATCCTTTACAATGTAAATTATGGTTTTGGCGTATGTATATACTTAAAACTGACCAAATTCGAAAGTTTAGACAATTTTTCATATTTTTGTTTGGACCAGCCATTTCGCAGATTGAAAACTGAAAAGTCAACTAGTGAGAATTTCTTCCATTTTGAAATTGGCGACTCTCCATTACGCCTATGTTACTCGAATTTACTTAGTTTGGAAAATTTTTCACATGAAATTTAATGATTTTTTCATTTTAATATTAATAATGTTTTCGATATTACGAGGTTGTTTTTACGACTTACAGGCGAAAAACTGAAAAAAGTGCGAATATTTCATGGTTTAGGGGATACATAGTTTGGAACGATCAGGACTTTTAATCAAATTCGTCATATAAGACGATTTAGTGGTTTATTGGCCAAATTAATTATTTTAATTAATTAATGTTTTTATGTAAGGTTTTGGTTGAAATAAACATGATTACACAAATAGCAAAAAGAAGAGAAAATTCAGAAGTATATAGGTTGAGATGGAGTTGGATCGAAGTCAACGGTATTGAGCCGGAGGTCGTGGGTTCGAATCTCGCTCGCGACGCTACCTTTTTGATTTCAACCAAAACTTTACATTAGTATAGGATCACCTTCTAAACTACTGAAATCTGTTCACGTTATACTATCAGTAAAAATAAGAAAACAATTTCTGCGCTGTAATAAATATATTAAATCATTAAAATAAAAATGTTTTAAGTTAAAAGTAATGTGGAAATGCAAAAAAAAAAAAAAAAAAATATATATATATATATATATATATATATATAAGAAAGCGTCGTTAATTAGGAATGTTGAATTACCTCGAATCACACATGAAGACAAAAAATTACCTGATTTCCTCCATATGCTGTTAGGCCTTGGCTTCCCTTCAACCTTCATTCAAAAACCAATTTGATACTGCGCCATGTGCGCACCTGCCTTCTGCAGCCCTATTGAACAACTGACAGTCCGAAGCGATCCTCGGGTCCACCAAGACAATAAATCATCTTGAGTCGATTCCACGTCTGGTTAACGGTTGTTAACAAATTCGATGGATTTTTCTTCCATTGTGATTTTCTACAAAGAAAAGTCTGAAAATCAATGAGAAAAATTGACATTTACCAATTACACTTTTAAGTTTTTTTAACATAATTAATCAGATATCGTGAGATGCGGTCTGATGTAATGTAGGTATCAGAAAAACATTTTCTTTATCATGCCAACGTTTCGACCTTTATTGAGATTATCTTCAGGGCCTGGGATTTACAAATATAGTTTCCATTTAGAAAGTACATATAGGATGTGGAAAAGTGAATTTATGCAATGCAAAATATACTTTGATGGAATATAAAATATTTTTTCCATTGTATAAATTCACTTTTCCACATCCTATATGTACTTTCTAAATGGAAACTATATTTGTAAATCCCAGGCCCTGAAGATGATCTCAATAAAAGATCGAAACGTTGGCACGATAAAGAAAATATTTTTCTGATACCTACAACACACCGGACCGCATCTCACGATATCTGAATAATTATCTATTAAGGTCACTAATCTCTACACTTTTTTTTAGAATTTTTATTTTTTTTAAATGCAATAAATTTCTTAGGGTAAATTTCCGCAACGAAATTTACTGAAGAGGAATGATGGTTTGTTATGGGCTTTAAAAGGGATGGTGCAAGGGTCTAGGAATTTATGGCTCAAGGTGTCAGCCCTAAAATATAAACGGCCAATAAAGTTGTTTGATTACTCTATCCTTGACTGTTTCACCAATTTATATTCATGATGATTAGTAAACATGAAATCTAAAACGGTGATCAACATTGATTGTAATTTCAGCGTTTATAGTGTCGTGCACTTTACACCTTCATCACAGCGGTCTCGTAGAATACTGGAATAAATACATTTTCGATTTAGTGTGAAAATGGGGAATCTGCTTTAATGGTGAATTTATAAGACGAAGAGTCGAAGCGAGCCCGCCGGAAGGAATAACAGCGAAAACAGGCGTACGCTGATAATGGGTCGTCTCTGCCATGTTTATCTGACAATTTAATTGTCGAAACGTTGAAAGCACGGTTTCGCCTTTCTCCATGTTAAGTATTGATTTAGGCGAAGTTCGGAACAAGCAAACGTCTCAAGACCGAGAGGTGCAAAGCCTTGATGGGTTTTTAATTTGAGAAACGAAGCGATGCGAAGTAAGAATATTAGTTGTGTCTTTGTCTCTCTGGGAAGTCCAATTGAATTACGTTACATTTCCCTCGGGGTTTTATTCCTCCCTGCTTATTCTTCTTGTCGCTAAGCGTTCTTACATTGGACTGGAGTTACTTGGACAAGTCAAGTATAAGACATTCTTGATAAATATTCCTCTTTAAGGTTAAACTAAAACAAATAACCCCACTAGTTTTCGTTCTCTGCTTGTCCAATTAATCAAATGACCAATTAAAAAACAAGTAGCATTATTGCACTCCCAAGTGTAACTATGATTAATATTGTCCAGGTCGGAGGTTTTTATTGGTACACAAAAATCTTGGAGTAATAAATTAAGGGTTTTCCAAAGCCGCAAATTTGCACACGGATGAATTGCTTAATATATATCAGAGATAATCTCGTTCGTTGGTAATTGTCGTAATTAGATAGGCGATTACCTTCAACTGGTGAGGCGCTGATACAATTAATCCGAATTAGTTAATCCCTTTGCACATAAGGCGGTGGTTAAGAGAGCTTAGCTTCGATGTTCTAAGAGGCATGAATTTTCATTAATACTTTAACAGCTTGGTTTAATTCATAATCAAAGAGTAACTTATATGTTCAATGAGGAATAACACGCAAACACAAAAAAAAAAGTCAAAGGCGGTTTAAGGCCACCGGAAGTCTCGATCGAAGAGAAGGTAGTGGTCGACCGCGATGTACGACGCTAGAAGACGATCGTTTTATTGCTCTTACCGCAGTACGGAACCGTCATTTAACGACTTCCTTATTAGGTAGTCAACCCAAAACGGTCTGTAATGTAAGGGTGAGCTCGAAAACAAACGCCAGAAGGCTTCAGATTAGCCTTGTTCCGCAATGTGTTATCTACTACTGAAGAAGCATCTAATAGGCGACTATTAATAAGCATGTCGCTGAGACACATGAACAATGAAGGGATGTTCTCTCCACAAATGAGGGGACATCAGATGACCAGCACCGTGGGTGTAGTAGATCTGGAGAACGCCTTGTTTCATGTGCCTTGGGCGAGCCTTTTCGAATACTGTCAGTCATGGTATGTGGTGGAATGATTATCATACAGAACAGATCCTTGACTAAAATACATTGTGGAAGCTTCTGGAGGCTAATAGTGTAAGTAACGTAAGGGTGTGTCCTTAAACAGTCATAAGAAGGTTTCGAGAGAATAGCATATTCTCTAGACGTCCCGCATCAGGTTATCTACTAATGGAGAGGCATCGGGAGAAAGGCGACTTAACAAATCAACATCTCGATTGGGTGCTTGAACAATGGAAAAGGGCTGTCCTCTCCACAGGTGCTTCGTGGCAATTAGATAACCTGGACCGTGATTGAAGAAGTGGAGAACGGTTTTGCTTCATTCCTCCAGGGATTGCTTATGGCAATCAGATGACCGGGACCCTATGCTTAGAAGAGCTGGAGAACGCGCTTTGCTTCATGTGCCCTGGGCGAGACTTTTCGAAGACTGTCAGTCATGGAATGGGTTGGAATGTACCACTATCGAACTGATTATCACACAGAACAGATCCTTGACTGAAGTACATTAAGGAAACTTCACTAGTATCAGGTTATCTACTGCTGGAGAGACATCAGGTAGAAAGGTGACTATTAACAATCAGCATCTTGCTTGGACGCTTTAACAATGGGGGGGGGCTGTCCTAGATGGTTCGTGGCAATTATATGACCAGGACCCTGTTTGAAGAAGCGGAGTGCGCCCTGGGTGAACTTTTTCGAAGACTGTCAATCATGGTATGAGCTGGAATGTCCTTGTACTGAAGATTATCACAAAGAATAGGTCCCTTTCTGTCCATTTTTTTGGCACCAATTCTTGTTGATGCATGATAACACCCGACCGCATTATCCATTCAATGCACATCTTTTGAATTACTTTCTTTGTATTGTCGGTGAGCGCATATTTTCTTGATACTTAATAATTTTAATAACATCGTGGCTCTGCCGCAAAATAAACGAAAAACTTTCTGATTGTAATTTTTACTAGTAGTTATGATTTTATTATTGTACTATTCAAAAGTAGTTTCCATTAGTTTCTCAGAATTATTGTCGATTTTATGTTGTCTTACTTGTCATGATGGAAGTAAAACAAGAAAACACGCGGTTGCCAGAAAGCGGGTCTTTCGCACGGCGCCGACCAGAGCCCCGTTCTTTTCAGTTCCTCTCTTTATGATTTACCACAACAAATAATATCCTACAATTTTTCATTGATTGCTTTAAAACTTTCAAGCACTGCTGAAAATCCGATATCGAAAAATACGTTATGTTTATTTAAAAATATTTATTTGTTTTATGCATTGTATAAGAAGCTCTCAAAAATTTGCTGTATTTTGAAGGAACAAGTTGATCAGGTTTTCTGAGGAGATTGTATCTATTGAGCCATATTCAGTCGCTCTAGCACAAATCTAATACAGAATTGCATTACCTTCATTAGAATACAAAAATGGCGCGAAGAAGCTATATTTAATTAACTGGGACACATCATGCTATACCTTTCTTTACATGCCGAACAGATTCGCTGGCTTTGGTCCAAAAGTAAGTGTACATTAGCCTCGTATGGCCTATTCTTAGTTGTGTGAGTATAATCGACCGAGCGGTTGATTCTTGATATGCCAATTCGGCCCACTGTTGTTTTCCGAGCTCTTTAGTGACTACAGTCTTTTAATCTAATCATACTCTTCTTCTCTCATTTACTTCATTCTTAAATACATTCATTCAATCAAGAGTGGTAGACTACTAGATATTCCTCCGTCATCCTTTACACCTGTTTGCAATTAACTTAATGGTGTTTTCAATGGACCCTCTTGCCTGACACGTTCACGCTAATAAATACATTCGATCTCAATAAACAAAAAACGGATATTTATCTCTTCGGCTCTTCCAAAAATCGAAACAGGGGACCAACATAGACGGTGCCGTGCTCAAGTTCCATTCTCAAATCTGCTGTCATCCTGCCCGCTCTCTATATAGGGCCAAGAAATGACAACCTTCACATTAACACATATATTAATATCAAAATCGTGCTTTGGCCCAGAAATAGGTGCCAGTTTGTCAACCTTGTATGGCCTATTACTAGTTGGGTGAGTGTTATCTGGCTTCGATTCTGTCTCTCTGATGGTCACCTATCGATCGAGGGTCTTGATCGTCAGACTTCCTCTGCCGATTCGGGAGGCTTATTTTTCCCAAGGTGACTTTTGCCTTTAAATCTTGGGATACTTCCATTCATTCTGAAGTACATTATTTTCAATTTACACTACGACTCTTTCAAAGGTGTTGAGGTATGATGTCCTTCCGTCTCCCTGTTACTTTATATATTTGTTAACGTTTTTCAGCAAAACGAACAGATTTCCTCTATTAGATTGTTGTGCAGTGGAACAATCGTGGTCAGGATGTATAAATAGGTTAATTTACTATAAAATTTTTCAAATATTTCTTCAGTTATTTTACATACTGTAATATATTCCTGTACGTGTTGATTTAAAACAAAGGGAATCGCCGTGGAACAAAATAACCGGCCAAGAACTTTTTGGCAGCGGGGAGTTTTTTTGTTGTTTGAAAATTATGCATGCCGCAAGGGTGCGGAGAGTCCCGGTCCCGTTGAGAAAACTTCGAACCTGGGTGGGAATATTAACAGTCGATATTTATCCTCTTCCGGTAAATAAATATTGCCTTTTTCTTTCGATGAATATTTATCCCTTTTTCGAAACGTCCATTCCCGATATTTTATCTCGGGTAAAAAGTTATTTCGAAATTGTTTTCTATATTCCGGGAAACTTTTTAGTGTTATGAATTATAAAAGTTTTATATTCAAATAGACCTAGGTTTATCAAACGTTTTATGACAATGGGGAGCTGCGGTAGCCGAGTGGTTAAGGCGTCAGACACTCAGCTAGTAGATCCCGCGGACGTGGGTTCGATCCCCACCGTCGCCTCTGGACTTTTTCTGACGCCCAAGACCAGTGGTTTCAATTGAAGAGAAATTGTCACGGCACTCATCAGTGGAAGGAGCGGGATCAAATATCAGCGACTTCAAAAATGAGTTTCTTCCATGGAACCGGGGGCTCAAATTCACAATTTTGTTGCGAG
Source organism: Cimex hemipterus (assembly GCA_039619505.1). Classification (NCBI taxonomy): domain Eukaryota; kingdom Metazoa; phylum Arthropoda; class Insecta; order Hemiptera; family Cimicidae; genus Cimex; species Cimex hemipterus. Next base: position 7,085,276 of record CM077102.1, read on the forward strand.
CCCCCCAAAAAATGGAGCCGGCGATAAAGTACAATAAGCTGCATTGCTCAGGATGAAACTCCTCCAGTTCCTGGTATCCCAAGTTCCCTCTTATATTGCTGTTTTCCCTTTCAACATTGGAGTTCCTCAAGGAAGTAGATTTGCACCACTTCTCTTTACTATATACTCTCTCCAACAGACACCTCTAAATCATAGAACCGCTAGCGCTTGTATTTTTGTCTTGCGCCTTAGCCCTTATTCTCATGATAAACCACATCCAGTACAGACCTTGTAAGTGTGGTGATACCTAGATAAACAGTTAAACTGCAACTATTCACTCGAAAGTATTGCACATATAAGATGGACTTTTGAGTACAGCCCTACGAGTTAGCAAAAGTCTAATCTAAATCGTATTTAGTCCTTTTAATCCAAAGTTCTCACATAAATGTAAAACCGAATTCCTAGACCTATCCCCTATGTCCTTGACTTTGCCAAATACGCCTTAATTTCCATTCCAGATTTTTTCGCACTCTAATGCATTAATAAATATTCTATTCTTTGATCCATTTTACTCTTCTTACGAACCCACCGCCCAGGACTGGCGCTGCTATTAATTGGCAGAATGATTGATGTGGTCGTCCCAGGTATGAGTGAGAAAACGTACGTGCGGCTGATTTAAATGTATGTTCTACATAGAGTCAGGTGACAACACAGATAATGGAAATAGCATTGGGAATGTTATGATTTTAATTTTTGGTTGTAACTTTAAGCAAATAAAATAGAAAATTACATAGAAGATTATACGCTGAGAGGTTTTCAAGTTCTTGTTGAAAGTTTAAGTAAGATTTTCTTAGTTCTGAATTACTGAAACATCGTCCCTACCAATAAGCTGTAAACAGCGTACTTAATTTCCAAAGGTCGTTTATCAGCAATGCAAAATTAACTAAAATTTTGATTTTTTTTATTCCGTTAAAAAAACGACGCGAACCTTTATTGAAAAACAATGATATAAAATGGTAGAAAATCGAATCAAACTACAGATCATTAAAAAAATTATATTTAGTATTCAAAACATGTCTAGAAAAGGTCAGTCATTTTCCAGAAAATGGAGATTTTGAAGATTTAATTTAATTTTATGATACTTTAAAAAATTATATTATCTTGTATTGTTATTATTATTTTATTCTGTATTGATGCCACTACTCGAAAGTACAACTTCACCAAGAAGTATGGGCCAAAGGAACACCCCTAAAGGTATACTGACAGGTCCAAAACCAAGGCTCCGGAAGCTGGAGTCTTCGTGTTGAACCCAAAGATCCAACCGACGGTAAACCTAGGTAGATATGCTACAGTGTTCCAGTCTGAAATCATAGCGATTGACCAGTGTACCAGAGAAATAAAAAGGCTACGTAACAGCAGTCGGCTCTCAGGGCCTTAGACTCATGGTAGGTGGAAATGCGGACGGAAGTCAGCGCACTAATGACCTGACACTGGCATGGATCCCTGTACATTCGGGGCATAGAGGCAACGAAAAGTATATATATTGGCCAAAAAAGGACCCAACATGGACTTTATGGTCCCAGAACCCTACCGCGGTCTAGCAGCAGTAGTCTGGTAGTACTGGTAGTCTCTCCGCAAAACTTACAAAAGAACTACTGGAAGGCAATCTCAACCGTACAAGGATTCTGATTGGACTCCTGACGGGGCAGTCGTTCCCGTGTAGTCATCGTAAACAAGAAAAGAGGATCCTTAGCGTCCGCACCTGGCCTATTCGGCCATATCGGACGTTTTGATTTTTAAGATGAGAGCTGACGCACTGCCGCCATACGACGGAATAGTGTAGCCAATGCAGCATTGGTGTAGAGGCGCCCCAGCCCCTACGGGCCAAGGACAGCCACTCTATCCTCTTGTCCACTCCGAATGCCGCGCGCAAAGGGCTAACAGGCCGAAATACATCAGCCTGTTTTCCCGCGAAATATCCTGACAAGACACTGCCAAAGAAGAAACACTGTGCAGATAATGCTAGGAAGAGGAGGAGACCGCAGAACACATTTTATGTTTCTGTGAAGGTCAATTATAGGTGCAACTAGGACAAGAAAAACTTATAGGCAAGATCCTTCTCCAAGGAGCAGCTGGCAAAGTTGTGGAGGCTAGTTAGTTATAAAATAGTAGTTGGCCAGTGAGTTATAAACAGCTCAATAGATCTATTCAGGTCGAGGTGCAATAGGCCTTGTGGCCGCCACTCATAACCCTATCCCTATCCCTGTTTTGTTCTGTAGATTATTAAAATTAAACAGTTTATCATTAACCACACCCCAAACGTAGACGACCAACATAGCTTTTAAAATGGTTGTCTATGTTATTTTATATAGGTGAAATAATCGAATTTTCTTTTAAATAGGTGTAAAAATTAAATTCTTCCATTAAGTGTTCAGAAATCGCGAGATGCGTTCTGTTGTGTTGTAGGTTTCAGAAAAACATTTCCTTTATCGTGCCAACGTTTCGAACTTTATTGAGATCGTCTCCAGAGCTTGGGATTTACAAACATTGTTTACATTTAACAAATACATGTGGGATGTGGAAAAAGTGAATTTATACAATGCAAAATTTTTTTATATTCAATCAAAGTCTTTCTACTCAATCTGTCTTCTGTGTAATTGTGCCGTTCTTGCGTGTCGTGTTGAGAGTGCCAATGCGATATTGCTGTTTGAACACATCATACATGTATTTGTCAAATGTAAACTATATTTGTAAATGACAGGCCCTGAAAATAATCTCAATAAAGATGGAAACGTTGGCACCATAAAGAATATGTTTTTCTGAAACCTACATCATACCAGAATCTCGCGATTTCTGAATAATCATTGACTAACGGTGACTAATCACGACACATTTTTCCATTAAGTTTTCTTTTTTAAAATCTTTATAATTCCTTCTGTAAGTCCTTCTATGTACAATACCTATATATGTTTTGTTTTCATTATTATTACTTTCTTTATTATTTTATTTATTATTGCACAATTTAGTTTTTTTTATTTCATTAACTGTAAAATCCATTTTTCAGGGTAATTATTATGCTTAAGTAAGTCTACTGTTTTTTTCCTTTGTGATACATTAAGTCATTTTAAGTTTTTATTTCTATCACAGATTAACACATTTAAAAAAAATAAGGACTATCTTTTCTGAAAGTGTGTTTTTGGTTGTGTACGTCTGTGGAAATGAGTGGATCAAGACCAAAAAATATGTAACTTTTTTAAAGTTCAATTTTCCACCATAGTGCCTTTTTTAGCTTACCTTTTAATACTTTTTTATTTTAAATGTTTTAATGGAAGTTTAAAAATTTTAACGTCCAAATTTTTGAACCGTTCTCAACAGAAAAATAATTTTTTTAGCAATTTCCTTTGAGAAATTAGGTACATGTGTTAACAGTCCATTAGTTGCGAAACTGTAAGGTTTATCAAGGAAAAGTTTTTAAAATTTTAGATCAGAACTTTGGAAGCTCGTAAAAGTTTATCTTTTTTTAAATGATTCCCAAATTGGTTTCTATGCTCTTTTGATTAATGTATAAATTTATGAACGGTTGAAGTAACATACAGTTTGCAATCAGAATTTGGACAATAGCGACTTATTGATCCAATTTGACAACTCAAAACCGACTTAATTCACAAAGCATGCTGTACAGGGGTAAAAAATCTGTATTATTGTTCTCTGTTCACGAGATCCTGTGAAAAGTTTAAAATAAAAATCAAAGATAAAAAAAAAAAAAAAAAAAAAAGGAGCAAAGGAGGACCAGGGAGACCGAAAAAGACCAAACAAGGACATCGGCCTGCACAACTTTCCCAAGAAATCTAACATTGCTTGACCAGCTTAATCCGTTAAGTTGTAGATGTTCAGCCACTCGGGACATTATACGCCCGTCGAGATTTCGTACGGGATTTGGCTGAAAATAAAAATCGAGACGGTAACAAACCACCCCTGGAAATATCGACTCGGAATGCCCGGGACTATGCGAGGGCCTCCCCTCCGCAGTGCTCTTCTCCCCCGGGAGAGGAGTGCAGGGCAAACAATCGATTCTTCTTAACACTTTAAGCCGGATTATGAAATTCGCCGCGTTCCTCGGGATGGAACTCTCGAATTTCCAGGCGGAGAGGGACAAAAGTTTTTTTTAACTCCCAATTTATATGTTTGTTCCCAACCTGGGGCCCGCCCCTGTTCGAAACTTCCGTAATAACTTGATAACTCATAATTTCTTTACGCGGGAATAGGATTTATGATTGCCTATAATTAGATGAATACTAATATGAATAGTTATTTTGGCATTTCACCTTTAGGATTGAGTCAACACTGCGGGGACATTCAGGCCCGTGATTGGCTATGAATTATCAATGCCAAATTGCAACAACTCCTTACTACCAACATTATTGTCCAACATAATTATATATCACCCAAAATGTTTTAAACTTTAGCAACAGCGAACTTTTGAATTTTACAAAATAAATAATAAATCAAACAAGGAACAAAAAAGATCATGGAATATGCTGTTACGTCCAAGACATTTTATAACAGCCTACATTATACGTCCAAAAGAGATTAGCATTGAGAGTTGTTTTACTTAAAATCAATTAATTAAAAGCCAAGATCGTTAAACCATTTAAAAATTTTACATTAAAGTATTAATTAAATACAGATATTTATCAGTGGTTATTTTGATTCACTCTTCTCCACCTCTTTTTAGCTTGCTATTTATTTAATTACATATCAATTTGTCTGTCAGCCTGTATCTGTATCCACCCTTCTTTGATTGCCTGATTAAAATCACACACACAAACCTAAATATAATTCTCTTTCTTTTCCAGCCTCCTCATCTTATCTACCTCTTTCACTGATTCCCTTGCTCTCTCGATTTCTAATTTTCTGTCTATCTTTTTTCCTTTTGCAACTCTTTAGCTATGATTACATTTTCTCCTTTCTCTCTCCCTCTCTCCACGCGCATGTACACACAACAAACTTTTTATTCTTCTCTTATTATTTTTTTATTAACTCTTTGTCAGCCATGTGCTCGAGGTCTGATATTCTCTTCCTTTTTTCCTGGTCTAACTCTTTAGCTATCTCTCGATTTTCTCCTTTCTCTCTCTCCCTCTCTCTCTCCCTCACACACACACACAAAAAAAAAAGAAAAAAGAAACAACTTTTAATTCCTCTCCTATGTTTTTATTATACTCTGTCAGCCACGTGCTCGAGTTCTGATTTTCTCTCTTTCTTTTTTTCCTTGTGTAACTCTTTAGCTCTCTCTCTCTCTCTCTCTCTCTCCCCCTCTCCCTCCCTCTCCGTCAAGTATATTGATTTGACTATGTTCGCCCTATCTTTGTCATTTTTTGACCAATCCGATTATATCATCGTTTTGAGCGTAAAAATTCTTAAAAATAATGTGTCAGGATGTATAAGGTCGCATTGAAATTTTGAAGTTGCACTGGTCATCTGAGACCCTGTATAATTTTCTTCAAAAAAGGTATAAATTTGAAACTAGACACAAAATTATTAAACACGTTCTTTTTTCTTTTAATAGCGTCATTGGTTCAAAAGAAATTCAGCTGGGCCACCTAAAAATGGCACTCAGTGTTGTTCAATAACATTTGTTCGTTAACTATCCTGATAATTTTGCAAACTAAATTGAAAATAGTGTACCCCTTGTGGTGTTTTGACTTCCGTTATCACCAGTCCGAGGAGGAAGAGCACAATAAACAAAATTATATGTATGCTCATTTGCGTATCAATCCCGCAGGATTTCTGCTAAAAACGAAGTAGAAACTAATATAAAAGAGGAGGTAAAAAAAGTAGTTTTCTCCTTTTTATAACTGCAGTGTACGAGTTTCGAAAGGATGTTGAACGACAATCGGTGTGAGAAGGTGGATAAACAACGGAATCCCGGAAGATTTCAATGGGTGGGAGAAGAAGATGGCATATAAATATCACCATGCCTAATTGCTGAACAATCACCGCCCGCTGAGAATTTCCAGTTAACAACGTACTCTTTCATTCATCGCCCAGAACAGCCAGACATTAATAGTAGTAATGATAATGACCAGTATTAATAAATATTTTTTTAAAACTACCAAAAAACTAAACTAATCGTTCATTCTTTTCTCTCTCTCTCTCTCTCTCTATATATATATATATATATATA
>CM077102.1:7097364-7107470 GCA_039619505.1 Cimex hemipterus
ATTTTTGCGGGCCCGTCTAGTATCGCTAATTTCTTACTGTTCCTCACAAGTAGACAAACGTCTATCAATAATCTGTAAAAAAAAAACCAGCAAATAATCTAATTCTACTTTGTTACTTAATCGTTAATTTAAAAAAATAAATTTATAACAGTCGAATAAAACTGTAAATTGCTGGAAATGACAGAACAGGAAAGTTCACGAACGGCCTTTTCTCCAGAGGAAAGTTATTGAACACCGAAATAGTAATCGTATGTAAGGTGGTTATGCGGTGCTTAACCCATTTGGAGTGGGTCCATCGTTTATAACGCTCGTGAAACTTAATTCTTTGCCTATTCTTAGGTAGTAACAACATTGAACGCTCCTGGATTAAATTTAAATATGTTCAGATTATTTCTATTTACTTGTATCAGTAGGAAATGAGCAGTGTTGTACAAATAACATAGATAAATGAAAATATAACAAATAAACGTAAAGCAAAAATATTTATCGATGAACTTGATTATCGACCTGCTGGAAATATGAAGTCGGCGGAAACTGTAGGGAATTTTTCTCTGTTTGACCTCTTCCGAAGATCCTCTGAAAAGACTTCAAAAATATATATAACAAGGGGAGGCTATGGACATAACGTTAAGGTTTCTAATGATTTTTTTTTGATCATTCTAAGTCTCAGTAATACAGAGTTTAAGGTTAAGATTTAATTGGACACTTGTTACCATTGGATGTGAATAAAATGTTTGTAAATGTTTATTGTATGGTTATTGCGCGTTGACGCGTGTACCTCACATACGGGCGATTTGATCTATGATCCGTGAAATAAAATGATCAAACGTCTCTATATAATACCATGACCACCCCTTATCGGGGTGTTTATTTGTCCACTATTCATCTATAACAATTGTGTGTTTAATCATTAAAATTTGGTTTGTAAACTTTGGGGAAAGCCATATCCGTTATCCATTGAATGTTCCACCGGACTTGGCTAACGGGGATTTGTAATTTGTATTTGTATTTTTTTTTTAAACAAGTTTGAACTGTTGAAAGCCGCAGAAGCCCTAAAACAAGGCAGGTGTACGGAAATAGCACCCTTTTCAACTGGAAAGCACAGGTTTGGTTTCATTAATACAGTTCCGTCCGTGTTGCGATTCGTTAAATAATCGTGGAGAAACGACGGCCAAAAATAGTATCAAGTTCATTTCAGATATTGACGAATTTAAAAGTTGGCGCCGGTAGGTCTCCTAGTTGAAAACATTAAAACCGTCGAAATTGATCGGTTAACATTGTCCGAATATTCTCTCATACGCGTGATATTCAGTAAAGAAATGAAATTCCTGCGAGATCTAGACGTTCTTAGATATTTCAGTCTTATTGTTTTACTTACGCATTTTCACTTTCTTAGTTAATTTATAAAAAATGAACTCTAACGAAATTCATACATGCCTTTTTATCTATTTCATAATACATTAATCTGACTGAAATATTATTTTCCTTCCTTGGGCTATTGCTGGCACCTCGCATTTCTTTTTCCACCACACGTTGAAAAAAAAATTTAAAAACAAATATGTCTGGTCGAAAGTGGCGAAGAAGTCTATCAATGTTCTTAAAATTTGGTCCAAATATCCAAAAACAGTTTACAAAACTAAGGGAATACCAACATTGTAAAAGTCGATTGGCAATAATTTATTCCCTCGCTCGAAATTGAAGCCTCAGTTGAGTCGAAAGTGGCGAGTTAGCGACTTTGGTCTCTTACTACTTCAAATTCTTGAAGTAAATCTGGCGATCTATCCGGAAAAGTTTCTGGGACATTATTTCTACATTTTCACCACTTCCACGCATGGTGCAAAGGAAGTAAAACCCTCTCATAAATACTAAACATTCAATTATTACTTAGCCTCAAGAACGGGGTTCAGAGTACTCGATATTCCGCTGAAAACCCGCCCTCATTCACGCTAATAAATACATTCATACTTTATGTACATTTAAAATTTACATTTTCATAATGAATCTGTAATAGTAACCTAGATTGGTAGGTTTATGGTGTGCTTGATAATCCACCACAGACCCACTTACACTATTATTACTCTAATAAATACATTCACTCAAGAGGTAGCCACTCATTCTATATGTACGGCTATGACAGTGTCTCCGCCCATTCATTATTAAAAAAACACCTAGCCTAATACTAACCTAAATCGGTGGGTCTGTGAACTACCTGATATTCCTGCACTACCCAGCCAATCACACTCACTTTCGCGCTAATAAATACATTCATTCCACATAAAGAAAAAAACTAACCTAGTTCGGGGGGTTCTGTGGAGTACCTAATATTCCTGCACTACCCAGCCAATCACACTCACTTTCGCGCTAATAAATACATTCATTCCACATAAAGAAAAAAACTAACCTTGTTCGGGGGGTTCTGTGGAGTACCCGATATTCCTGCACTACCCAACCCATCACATTCACTTTCCCGCTAATAAATACATTCATTCCACATAAAGAAAAAACTAACCTAGATCGGGGGGGTTCTGTGGAGTACCCGGTATTCCTGCACTACCCAACCAATCACACTCACTTTCGCGCTAATAAATACATTCATTCCACATAAAGAAAAACTAACCTAGTTTGGGGGGTTCTGTGGAGTACCCGATATTCCTGCACTACCCAGCCATTCACACTCACTTTCGCGCCAATAAATACATTCGTTCCACATAAAGAAAAAACTAACCTAGTTTGGGGGGTTCTGTGGAGTTCCCGATATTCCTACCCAGCCATTCACACTCACTTTCGCGCTAATAAATACATTCATCATACACAAAACACATAAAGAGAAAACTAACATTATTTTTTGCTGTGTTATAAAACTTCTTTCACACTCGAGAATAGTCAATATTTTGTTTTGTGCGGCGCCAATAGTTCGCATTTTGTTAGTATATGCACAGTTATTTGTGCGCCAACAGGGGGATATCTGTGTTCTTTTCTTTGCCAAGAGATGACCTTGCGTCAGTCTGGTGTGGTCTATTCTTAGCCGAGTCAAAACAATTCTCTGTTTTGTTCATACTCTCCTCTCTTTTGGAAATCTCTGGATGTTCTCGGATATTTCGATTGCATAATATATCATGAGATCCGCTTGTCATATGATATTCAGCCTTACTATGCTTAGGTATTGCAGAAATAATATGCTCAGTTTGGACCATTACCCAATCTTGTTCTCCCTCGGGTCTTTGAGTTTTACTATCTACTGTTGTTTATTATTATTTAACAAAATGCAAACTTTGGGAAAAAAATTTCTTCTCTCCTCTTTGATCACTTTCTACTATTCTTTTACATTTTCGTCTTTCTTGGATCATTTATTAAAAAGTCAGGAACGATAAAGAAATAAATCATGCGGGTTATTTTAAGATAGTTAGGTTTTATAATTCTACAATTTATGTATATTTTTATACAATTTTTTATTTACCTAAAAATGATTTTCTTTATAGGGTCACTAAGAAGATTTGGATCACTGGTCAATTTATTTCATATTTTGTCTTCTACGTTTAGGGCAGTATTTCTTTTTTCTGCCCATCATCAGAAACCTTAACAAGAAGTAGTCGTTTAATTTACATTATAGTATTATTATTTTTTTTATAGGTGAATTTATTTCATATTTTATTCCCGTTTCGGGCAGTATTTCCTTTGACTGTCCATCATCAGAAAACCTTAACAAGAAGTAGTCATTTAGTTTACATTATAATATTTTTTGTATAGGTCAATTTATTTCCCTTGTCATTGTATTTGTATTTCATATTTTGTCTTCTACGTTTCGGGCTGTATTTCCTTTGGCTGCCCATCATCAGAAATCCTTAACAAGAAGTAGTCATTTAGTTTACATTATAGGATTTTCTTTTATAGGTCAATTTATTTCATATTTTGTCTTCTATGTTTAGGGCTGTATTTCCTTTGTCCGCCCATCATCAGAAATCCTTAACAAGAAGTATCAAAACGTTATTTTCTTTCTTTCAAAATCGTGTATACCTACCTACAGTCGTTTTCAGATATGTACCATTCACTCTTTGGCACATCTTGTCATGGTCAACCACAACCAGTAATGTTTCTTACAACAAATAGAACATGCAGTTCATGACATTATTATTTGAATAATAAATTATTCTGCGTTTTTAGCGGGGATGAACGTTTCTCAACGAGAGTTATTAAAAAAAAGGACGTCTCTGTCTTTCAGTCTTGCAATCCTGTGAGACCGGTTCAGAAACTGTCCCTCGCTAATAACTATGCCATTACTTCATATTACTTCATATAGAACAGATACAATGAGTTCTGCACCCTCCAACCGATAGAACGTCGAGATCTCTTTCAGATGTTATAATAACAATGAAAAGATGATTTACAATGTGCCCGGCCGTGATCCCCGGGCTCATGTTATGACGCAATAATAGACGGCAAACTGTCTGCACATAAAATAACCGAATACAACAAACAGACGGACGCGGTAAAACTAAAGAGCTCGCACAAGAACAAAACTCAATTAACTTTTCTTAATAATGCAAAGGCATGAGATAACAAACGGACTGATGATTCGTTCAGATGAATAGATAACGAAAGTCGTAAAATATGCGGACGACGATGATTAGGGACGATTAAACAGCAAACATAATTAAACTTTGAATAAACGAAAGAACCGTCGGAGCCAGTGGTAATTTTTTGGTGGTGTCCATCATAATAATCATGCACTCCATAACAAGATGGAGGCTGGAAGTCGTCGAAAGTAATGATTATATATGCTGCAAGTGTCTTTAAGCAGTTCTGTAGGAATAGAAATAACTGTCGCTTGTATAAAATAATGAGTAGGAAATAAATTGTCTTTTCAAAATAGGCATTTATTTCGCCAGATACGTTTCGGTCTAATATAGACCATCTTCAGTGCCTTTTTTTGTATAAAGTGATTTGACAGTTTTTTTACATTTTTATAAGTTCAGCCGTGGATGTCTGAACGACTTGTCCAGTAATCTGCCAAAAAAACTGTCTGGCGAAATAAATGTGTGCCGCTAGTGTGCCTAGAAATGATCAGCACCAGGTATCGATGTTCCGATAAAGAAATAAATCCATAAAAATGTTGAGTTTAGTGATTGTTAGTTAATGTTTATTGGGAGATCGTGAGATGCAGTCTGGCGTGACGTAGGTTTCAGAAATACATTTTCCTTATAGTGCCAACGTTTCGAACTTTACGGAGATCGTCTTCAGGGCTCAAAGTATTTCTTTTCCGTGGAGATGTGTCATTCTTATCTGTCGTACACCTTTTTAACTTAAGTTTATGTTTGTTTTGTTCTGTGTGAAATATTTGTGGATGGATTGTTCGGAAATCGTGAGATGCGGTCTGGTTGCGGTTTGATGGAGGTTTCAGAAAAACGTTTTCTTGTTGGGGGTCTTGTGTCATCTGCATTTCAACAGAAAAAGTTCTCTGATTCACAGCCGATGCGAGTTTCTTCTCATTGTTGGAGATGTCCTTCAGAATAATTTTACCTTCGAATCCTGAAGATGGTCTCAAATAGATAGATGGATAGATAGAGAGAGAAAAAGAGAGAATGAGAGAGAGAGGGAGAGGTAGACTCATCTAATGAAAATAGGTAATTAGCCATTCATTCATAAATAAATACTATTCCTATACAGACTTGCTTCGTTGAATGTCATAAAATAGATGTGAATACACGAACCAGCATGATTAGAACATATTAAGCAATTGAAAAATTGTTGTTTTATATAATTATCATTTCTTACTCCTTTCAAGATCGTGGAGTGTATCAGGAAGTGATTCGTTCTCGTATTCTTCTTTTGAGGTTATACCATAAATATTCGATGGGGTTCAAGTCTGGCTAGCTAAGCTAAAACCCTGATGTTATGCTGTTTCAAGATGTACTGTTGTACTATGCGAGCGTTATCAGTCATTATCTCTCATTTTATCGAGGATTAATCGCATGATGGTCCAAAATTTCTTCCACATAAGAAGTGGCTGTCAAAGACCATCCGAACAACAGCCAATTCTGTGCGACACTCCACCGAAATTCTTGCCCACACCATCACTGACGTACGTTGAAAAGGTTGGCTCTGGGAAAAAATACAGGCTTCGTACCTTTAAATTCGCCTGCTCCATACTCTTTCAAACCATCTACAAAATCTACACTCGTCTGTAAAACGTACAACAGACCAATCGTTCAAAGATCAACGGCTCTGTCCTCGAGCTATGTAAGCCGTGCAACTCTGGGTTTGGGTCAATTATTTATGGTCTTCTTTGGGACAAAAAGCGATCAGTCCATACTGATTTAATCTTCTTCCAGCAGTTGTTCAGAAATTTTGACACCTCGAACTTCCAGGACCCAGTTTCTCGAAAACGTCTAACGTCGCATAGTTTTGTGTGGAACTCCGATGGGGAAAGCCGCGTAACTGATTAAGAAAACTAAACAGTTTATTGCCTCAAAATTCAAATGACACTGAATAAACATTTTAAATTCTCGAGTAGAAATGTGTAGAGATTAGTGACCGTTAACGGATAATTATTCAAATATCGTGAGATGCGGTCTGGTGTGATCGTTTCGATCTTTTATTGAGATCATCTTCAGGGCCTGGGATTTACAAACATAATTTACATTTAGAAAATACATATAGAATTTGGAAAAGTGAATTTATACAATGCAAAAATTATATTTTATATTCTATCAAAGTATTTCTACTCACTCAAAGATATAAGTCAGTTTTCACCTCAAAGAAGCCGGACGACTTATACAAAATTGTCTTTTCTATACCCACTTCCTTCCCCACCACTTCAAAATCAAACATATATAAACATGAAAAAGTAAAATCTCACTGGCACACTCAACACAACATGGCACAATTACACAGAAGACAAACACTTTGAGTGAGTAGAAATACTTTGATAGAATATAAAATATAATTTTTGCATTGTATAAATTCACTTTTCCAAATTCTATATGTATTTTCTAAATGTAAATTATGTTTGTAAATCCCAGGCCCTGAAGATGATCTCAATAAAAGATCGAAACGTTAGCACGATAAAGAAAATGTTTTTCTGATACCTTAATCACACCAGACCGCATCTCACGATATCTGAATAATTAATTTTAAATTCCTTAAAAAGTAAAATTTGAAGAATTCTTTATTTACCTCTAAAGGATATTCCCAATTTAAAAAAATAGCACAAACAAAAATTTACTGGTAATGGAGACAATTAAAGGCAAAATTTTATTTTTATCGAGAAAATGAGAAAAAATCAATTGGGTGAACATTTTTCTTGTTAGTGTATTTATTTGAAGGTTTGTCAATAACATGTTTTCTTCTGTTATTGCTTCGTTTTCTCGAATCTTCAGTATTCCCGTCTTTTATTTCGTTAATGTCAAAATAATTAAAACTATAAGTTGAAAAGTTTAAAACAATTTAACCGGACATGCTTTGTCCTGGGCGGAGTTCGGGTGTCGTTCCAGTCGGACTCCAATATCCCGCAACTTCGCCATTTGCCTCCGCCAACTTCCTCCACCGGCTGGAGTTATTAGAGTTTAAAGTGTGGCCTTTTATTAAAGCCCTTCGCAGGCTGTTGGCCGGGGCGAAAACCCAAGTCGACCGCTTGAAATCTCTCGAGGCGATTTTGTCAATTTTAACGGAATGGACAGTTACTCGAGTGTAAAGGGGAAATTAAAACGTTAACCCTTGTTCCTCCGCACTCATGAAAATGTAACCAATTGAGGGGAATCTGAGCTGGAAAAAAAAACCGATTTATTATAATATAACGTCTACTGAAAATGTGTCCAATCTCTAAACACGTTTACATTAAATTCATGTGCGAATATTTCTGAGATCAACTAGGTCATCAACTTATATCAGAATTTGGTTTTATATCATTAAAGAAAAAAAAATGTAAAAATTAAATACTGGAGGTGAAAACTGGCTTATGCGTTATGTAGAGAAAGGCGATATGTTCAATTAATTTAAGGATGGTATTCCTTGGCCCCATATAGAGCGCGTGTAGTAATGCTACCCGATATGAGAATTATTGTCGAAAACATCAATGGGTATTGGGTTCCGATTGTCGGAAGAAACATGGTTGTTTTGTTATACATACTTCTTGATATCTCGTTTTCTTTAGCCTTTGTGCACTTTGTTTGAAAGTATTTATTGGCGCGAAGGTGAAGCGTGAGAAGACGTATGACGGAATAACAAATACTTCCACCACCAAACTTTAAATGGTATGGGGTTTGCCAATTTTAATCAATTGGAGAGAAAAACAGACCCACAACCGAAATATAACGAATCTATAATATAATAATCTGTCATTTAAGTTTTAGTAGTGATTGACCAAGTTACATCATTCAATCAATTAATTATTCTTTTCGAGGTCTTAGGTGAGATAAAAAGCTCAAGTGGTAGAGCAACGGCGTATTTAGCCGAAGGTCGTGGGTTCGAATCCCACTCGTGACAATGACTTTTTATCTCAACCAAGATCTTAGAAAGAATTATTAATTGATTGAAAGATCGTAAGATGGGGTCTGGTGGGATGAAGGTTTCAAAAAAAATTTCCTTTATCGTGCCGACGTTTCGGTCTTTATTGAGAACATCTTCAGGGCCTGAGATATAGAAACATTGTTTGCATTTAGCAAATACATTTTCGATGTGGAAATGTGAATTTATACAATGTAAAATATATTTTTTTATATATTCAATCAAAGTGACATATTAAATTAATTAAGGTTTTTAGTTGAGATAATTAATTCTAATATATTAATTGGTCAAGCGGACCACGAAATTAGTGAATTTGATGTAATAATCAATATTTAAAATTCAAAATAATCATAGCTTCAACGTAATTGAATAAAATATAAGCATATCTCCCTTTTGTACAATTACGTCTTTCAAATTAAAAAATTAATTCATATCAATTATAAATTAAATTTAAACAAACATAAATGTTAATGTGTAGAGATTAGTGACCGTTAATCGATAATTATTCAGAAATCGTGAGATGCGGTCTGGTGTGATGTAGGTTTCAGAAAAACATTTTCTTTATCGTGCGAACGTTTCGATCTTTATTGAAATCATCTTCAGTGATCAAAGTGTTTGTCTTCTGTGTAATTGTGCCATTCTTGCGTGTCGTGTTGAGAGTGCCCAACTCTCACTCTCAACACGACAGACAAGGAAAAGAAACACTTTGTTGCTCTGAAGATGATCTCAATGAAGATCGAAACGTTGGCAAGACAAAGAAAATGTTTTTCTGATATCTACATCACACCAGACCGCATCTCACGATTTTTAAAAAATAATGTATGTTAATTTAGTTAAATTACATATTCAATTGGAGGCTGATTTAGTCGAATGTAACAACAAGATCTGTTGGATCCTGAAAAACGAGTCCGGCCTAGGAAACCAAAAAATCTTCAATCTCATATTTCTTGACAACCTTTAACATTTTATTTCCTTACTTGTTGTCAAGGTACTTTTCAATTTCATAGTATTACTGTTCTTACCTAGAGGCTTACACTAATCGGATTACCGAAATCCTCAACTGAGCCATCCTAAATGGCTAAAATGCCCAGTCGGCCTCCACATAGACCGGGAGTAAACATTGTCTGCAAAATTAATCTCTTAATTAGTAAAGCTATAAATTCTTAACGGGCCGTTGTTTTTCTTTAAGCGGATGAATATTTATTTTCCTCTTGTATTTAATTTTACCATCTCGGTTCCAATCAGAATTAAAAAACGAAAAGTAAAACCAGGAGATATTCTCAGGCCTAGACACCATAACAAAATACCGTGTAATCACCAGTTAGAAAGGTTATCAATGAAGATGATACGTACGAAGTGAAAAAAATTCATTGATGTTTATTTTGAGAATATTTTATCCTTCTTTAATTATCTTTAAAACAAAAAAAAAAAAAAACTAATGGAGCATTGTCCGCGAAGTCTAGCTTATTTCTTTAATCGTGTTATCTACCCTACATAATTACTAAAATTTTATTGGAAGCTGCAAACGTTAGGTCTCGTGAACCTTTCGTGCAATTAACGAGAAAGAGAGAGAGAGAGAGAGAGAGAGAGAGAGAGAGAGAGAG
>CM077102.1:7124572-7136346 GCA_039619505.1 Cimex hemipterus
GGAGAGAGAGAGAGAGAGAGAGAGAGAGTAAAAGTAATTTATTAGCGTGAAAGGAAGGGGTATCGTCACTAATTACCACACATATCTTAATAACATACAACTAGTAGAGTTAAGAGTGGTATTTAAGAATGTTTATGACAAATCCTTGCCATTAGAAATCGGCTAACATTGTAACATCCGTGTAGAGATTAGTGACCGTTAATAGATAATATTCAGATATCGTGAGATGCGGTCTGGTGTGATGTAGGTATAAGAAAAACATTTTCTTTATCGTGCCGACGTTTCGATCTTTTATTGAGAACTTCTTCAGGGCCTTGTGTTGGCTGCATTTCGGCAAAAAAGTTTCTGATTGATGGCCGATGCGAGTTTCTTCTCATTGTTGGCGATGTCCTTCAGAATACTTTTAGCTGTGTGTGGATGAAATTTGTTCGTAGAATCCCATATTCTTCGTTCTTCTCGTGTAGAAATGTGTAGAGATCAGTGACCGTTAATACATAATTATTCAGATATCGTGAGTTGCAGTCTGGTGTGATGTAGGTATCAGACGCATCTGAATAATTGTAACATCCCTTGTACAAAACTCAAAATATAAATATAATTTTAGCTGCTTGTTTATTTTGTGAATAACGTCCCAAATGCTATTCCAGGTCATGGGTAGAGATCATTTTTTAAAATAAATTTTAAATCAAAATGGGTTCGAGTACCACCAACAACACTTTTTCGTTTCATATTTCAATTGCCCTTAATATTATGTAATTTATCAATAAAACGTATAAATTAAACAGTTTACAAAATACATCATACATCAAACATGTCTTATGTAATAAATTAAAAATAATTTTTGCCAGTTCAGTTTACCAAAGAAATTAGTTAGGAACAAACAACGTTTTGATGCAACAATATCTGATCTTATCGTTCTGTACTGTGTTGCTTAAGCATTTTTTTCTGAAAATATCATTATTTTAAAATGCAATAAAACTATTGAGTTATTGCTTGAAAGTTATTTTAATGTTAATTTGCATATTTGTTTTAAATAACCCCAGTTTGAGAACTTTTCAATTAAATTATTTAATGTTGTTGCTTAAGAAATTTAAATTTGTGCAAGTCTTAAAAGACGCGATTCTTTCGGAATTATAGACGTTAACTTTCTCCGAGTTAATTAAACTCGGTAACCTTTTCATTGATGGCCAATTAAGTCTCTGCCCCCCCTCCCAGGGCCACCGCTTTTCGCGACATTGTCGGATTTACAAGTTAAGGCTTCGGTATTTCTTTAATAAAATTAATCTCTTTCCTACCGTAGCGGTAATTTATGTAACAGTTTTCCCTCAGAGCCGGCTCCGAGGTCTGGTGAAAAGAAAATTACCCCCGTTGGAGGGGTTTAAATTTTCAGAGGGAGATGCTTTTGTGTTAAAACGATCCCCTGCGTTAAAGGGCTGATGAAATCAGGCGATGCTTAGATTTCGAACCGATTCATTTTAATAATAAAAATTCTGTTTTGTTTTAAGTACAATGGTATAATTTGAAGGAAAAAAAATTGAAGCCTTTCATCAACACAACAACTCAATCTCCTTTAATTCTTTGAAAAATAAAGATTTCAACAAAAAATAATTCAATAATTAACAAGTAAAAGAAAAAAAAGACATGTACACTCAAACAACCACAATTGTTAGTTAATTAGTGTACAGAAGTTCCTACAAAATTATAGATCTCAATTAATGTTATAATAAAAAAAAATGAATACGTCTCTTCATTTGTCTTATAAAGGGGTAAAATGGTCATTTAAAAAACCAAGTGACTTATAGAAAATGAAAAAACAGGCAAAGATAAAGAGAAAAGAAAGAAAAAGGATATACAGATCATACATTGGGACAGAAAAAAAACCAATCAGTAAAATTAACAAAGACTAATGCGGGGACAGGAAGACAATTAAGACGAAAAACTGTATTTGCGTAAAAGTATAAACTTTTTACTGCAAAAAAAAAATAAGCTACATTAGAGTGTCAAAAGAAAAATGACAACGCTTATTATTTTTAATTTTTAAGTGAAAGAAAAAGGATACATCATACAATGGGGCAGAAAAAAACCCAACCAATAAAATTAACAAAGCCTAATGATGTGCCCAAAAATGGATTAGTAGTAAAAAACGGACAATAAAAAATATGCTACATTAGAGTGTCAAAAGGGAAAAATTAACAAGGCCTAATGATGGGACAGGAAGGAAATTAAGACCCAAAACTGTATTAGTACTACAACAGAAACACATAAAAAAAAAAAAAAAAAAAAAAAAAAAAAAAAAATCAACAATAAAAAATAAACCCCACCAGAGTTCCAAAAGGATTGACCACTCTTAATATTTTTTAATGTTTAAGTGAAAGAAACAGCATATACGCGTCATAAAATGAGGCAGAAAAAACCCCAACCAATAAAATTAACAAAGCCTAATGATGGGACAGGAAAAAAATTAAGACCCAAAACTGTATTAGTAATAAAAAATATACTATTAGAGTACCATAAGGATTGACCACTCTTAATATATTAAATTATTTCTTAGAAAATCATCCATTGATTATCTTAAAACAATTGATCCGTTTTAAAGGATTAGAAACAAATCAGTGGTAAAAGTTCTTTCTTTTGTTTACTGTCGGATTTTGTAAATAAATCTTCGAATATTCTATCTCTTGTTTATTGGTTTTTTGTAAATTTATAACTTTTTTGGTGTTTCAGATTTGTTTGACTGATCGTTTTAAGAATTTCGGCATATCATTGGAAGATGGAAGAAGTCAAGCGTATGTGATCAGGGTGGTTAACATTGCCAGAACAACTAGCCCAACGGTCTTCCGTCACTAACCAAGGTACTGGAGGTTACTCAAGAAGGCAGTAAACTTGAATATATGCTGATTGCACTAACAAGAGTTAATCGTTCAGACCTTGCAACCTAATAAACAGCTTTCCGTTCCTGGATAAAGCATCTTTGATACTTAGGCAGAGTTAGGATGGCTCGAGAGCTTGTTGAAGTTGTTAGTGAAATGGTAAGAAAATTTGACGATTTGTGCGTTATTTATGGAATAAGAATGGAAGACGCTTCGGGCAGTTGCTGTGGGAATGTTAAGCTCCCTGGTCACATACGTTTGACTTCATCCATCTTCCCCACATCGGTCGCAGAAATTTCACATATCAAGTTTGTCGAGTTTTGACGGTAAAAATAGATCTAGCTAAAAGTCTTCGCAGTTAGCCAAGACGTCTGTTAAGTTGATGTCTTCTGGGATTCCACGTTGCTGTGTAGGTAGCTTCTGGTTGCTGGAGTACAGTGGATGGCGAGGTTGTTTTTAAATTATTTAGATATCGTGAGCTGCAATCTGGTGTAATGTCGGTTTCAGAAAAACATTTACTTTATCGTGCCAACGTTCGATCTTTATTGACAGCATCTTCAGGGCTCAAAAGTTTAAATGTAAATTTACATAGGGCTCATTTTTCTTTATTCAGTTACTTATCAAAGTAGTCTAAGAGTAATTTTTCTCTTGATTTTATAAACAAATTGACTGAAATATAAGGATAAGGATATGAATTTTAAAAAAATTAACCATTAATAGTTAGTATGTTCAGTAATTTTGACTCGAATTTTTATCAAAATGTAAAAGTTACCTGATGTTTGACTTTTGAAGTAAATATTCAGAAATCGTGAAATGGTGGTCTAGTGATCTGGTGGGATGCAGGTTTCAGAAAAACGTTTTACTTATCGTTCCAACGTTTCGATGTTTATTGAGATCATCTTCATAGCCTGGATTTTACAAATATTTTTTGAATTTAACATTTTAAAACAATGTTTGTAAAGCCCAGGCCCTGAAGATGATCTCAATAAAGATCGAAACGTTGGCACGATAAAGAAAATGTTTTTCTGATACCTACATGACACCAGACGGCATCTAACAATTTCTGAATAATAATTATCGACTAACGGTTACTAATTACCACACATTTTGAAGTAATCTTAAAGTAATAAATTAATCAAACTCGTTAATTGGTTAATTTTAATTTCACTCTACTGTTTTATTTCCAGGTTGGGACTTCACAAGGGACTGACAAAGGGTGATGGGACAGAGGAGTGGAGACGTTGAAGTCGATGTAAATGTATCAAAACACCTGGCCTCACCTTCCCACACTAACAATCGTACTTTCCCATGTATCTTACAAAGCGGCTGTCTGAACCGCAAACTTCCCATGGATGATCCCCCTAGGAAAATACATCGACCTGGACGGGACGCTCATGGGAAATTGGAAAAGCGCTCCGCTTTCCTCGCACCTGCCGTAAAAGGGTCTGCGGCTAAGTGTGTTTAATTGATTTTTGTTATTATTTGCTTAACGAGGGCTTTTTTTTCTCTTTTTTCTCTTCCCTTGTCTAAAATGTGAAAGGAGGAAAGAGGGTTTTTTTTACCCCTTGCGTATACTAATTATCGTACTTTGTTAAGTCTTTGTCTTTTATCCCGTGTAAGGTTGACATATTAAACCTTTGTCATGATGATTAGTGAAACTTCATAGCCCTCTATTATTATCACTTACAAAAGGTTCATATACAAAATTATTAGTGTTAAACAGATTTTTTTAAAAATATAATAATACTATAATATATGTACACCTTACTAGGATTTGGGTATGTATAGCACACAAACAAATAAACAAAATAAAATTTTAAATGAGAAACAAATTGAAGGTTACTTTTTTTATGTATTACGCTCACGGCATTACTGTTGTTGGCAATAAAAACTGTCATTATCCATCAATATTGTATTTTGATTCTCCAAATCTTAAGGTGAAAAAGAAAACGTTAAAAATCCAGCTGTATTACCCCTTAAAACAACGTCTCCACTCCTCAGTCCCATCACCCTTTGTCAGGCCCTTGTGAATTCCCGACCTGGAAATAAAACAGTAGATTAAAATTAAAATTAACCAATTAACGACCTTTATTAATTTATTACTCTAAGATTACTTCAAAATGTGTGGTGTTTTGTGACCGTTAGTCGATAATTATTCAGAAATCGCGAGATGCGATCTGGTGTGATGTAGGTTTCACAAAAATATTTTCTTTATCGTGCCAACGTTTCGATTCTGATGCCTAGATCACACCAGACCGCATCTCACGATATCTGTTCGATTATCGATTAACGGTCACTAATCTCTACACATTAATTGTAATATATCAATTAGTCAATCGGACCACCAAATTAGTAAAAAGTATTATTATTCTCGGTTATTAGGGCCCTTTATTTTGGTTTTAACTTGTTTCCCTTTTAATCTAGATGGCACTGGACAAATATAGAGATCAATTTTCTTCTATGAAACTGCGCTATGCAAAATACATTAATACATTAATTAGTTTAATCTTTACTTAATCTTATAAGCAAATTTTCCTTACTTTTTTTACATTCTGAATTCTGTAACCAAAGTTTATGAAATTTTGTGCACATGTATGAATGTAAAATGTGCAATGTAAAGGGTGGTGATTATGATGTAATTCAGCCAAAAATGTTTCTTCTAAATTCACTAGTTTTCGTACTCCGCTTGACCAATAATATATTACAATTAACTATGGTTTTAGTTGAGAAAAAAATTTAATGTGCCGAACGGGATTCGAACCCACGACCTTCGGCTACATACGCCGCTGCTCTACCACTTGAGCTATCTTGACCTCGATCCACTTGGACACCAACTTTCTATCTCTATCAAACCTTTTGAATTTTCCCTCCTTTTTTCCCATTTTAAAATCTCGTACAATTTATTTCATTCTCGGCGATAAATGAAATGGCCATGGAGGGCTTTAGTGAAGGCATACTTCATTTTAACATTAAATTCTCCAGTTTTCATGGTCCGCTTCACCAATTAATAGATTACAGTTAATTAAGGCTGTTGGTTGAGATAAAAAAGTCATTGGCACGAGCGGGATTCGAACCCACGACCTTCAGCTAGATACGTCGCTGCTCTACCACTTGAGCTGTCGCGACCTTCACACTAACTTCCTAAAAAATGACAAAAAGGAGAGAAAATTCAAAAGGTAGGGTTGAGATAGGACAAGTCAGGAATAATAAGGAACCTGGTAACATGAAAAAATGTAATGTATGAAAATGGATGTTTATATTTAATGTTTAGTACATTTATCATTATATTCTTACATAATAATTTATACTTTAATTATCCAGCCGTCCTATCACTTTTCATCACGAAGGTTTTTTTTACGCCTGACCCGGTTATTTTTTCTAATCCAGACCCACCTTTTCCTGTCTGACACCCAATACCTCCGGTGCGGCCGACAGGTATATTGAGAGTCCATCATTAGGATTCTGGGCATCCCTGGGATCGATACTCCTTTTCCGTTCACGTAATTGTTGCCGGATTAGTCCCCTTTAGGCCCGAAAAGGGTCCCTGCTTCCTTTTCTTTCCCGGACACGGCGGAAGGGGAGATGGAAAGGGGATTTTAAACATTTATTCGGAGGCGAAACTTTGTTGTGAAGGGCACTGACGGCCCCCGGATAAGCTGGTTAATATTTCACGATCACCGTCACGGCGGAGAAGGGGATTGGGTACGAATGCGGGCGGCGTTGGATTTTGTCACATATCACTTTACACGTTTGGATATATTATTTATATATTTTTATTAACAAAAGGGAGACCGAGTTGGCCTAGAGAATGCGCACACACAAAAAAATAAAATAAAATAAAACAGCGAATTTACCTTGGGTGGTCTCCGAGTAAAATAACCTCGTAAAATGAAGCACTTTGTCCGTTTATTCTCCCTGTCAGCTTGGGTATTGGCTGGGTGTTAATATTTTTGATCTCCTGCAGTCCTTGTACTTTATTTACGCAGAAACATTTCCTTTTTGACCTTACAATATTTTTAAATATTTTCTCCTCTCATTTGAAAGTTTTTTTAAATACTGTTTTAAATTGTTTATTTTTTTAAAGGTTATATGAACGCTCGGTTTGTCGGTGTTTAAAAAGTAAACGAAAAAATTGGTAAGTATGTAGTTTGAATCCGGCTGCTCTGATTCGAACCCGGGACCAGGACCTTACAGTCTAATAGGTCTGCAGTCTCCAGGATTTGATGTAACCGTCAGTATCTACTTCTTTCGATCGGAAGTTCGAATTTCAGGTAAATGTGGCTATTAAGATTAACACCAGAATTAACGGCATGCATAAGGCCACAATATATGTATTTGAAAAGAAACATTTTAAACATAAAAATCACCCGCGTTAAAAACATTCTAAAACTACACCAATAAAAAGGCACTCTCAACACGACACACAAGAATGGCACATCTACACGGAAAACCAACATTTTGAGCGCTGAAGATGTTCTCAATAAAGATCGAAACGTTGGCATGGTAGAGAAAATGTTTTTCTTAAACCTATGTCACAAAAGACCCTCACCATATCCAAATAATCATTGGCTAATGGTCACTAAACACCACACATTTCTATACGTGGATGTTAAAGTTTGATAAGAGATTGTGTGCTTGGACAATAGCTCCAAGGGTTTTGTTCTGGAGTTACTTCTTGGGAGGATAGAACACAGTTCAATTCCGTACCAGATTGGTTGTAGTGATGATATGACTGGGTGTGTATTTTGTAGCGAGAATTATTTGAAAGTTAACATTTTTTTATGTTATATTTCTTTCTATTTTTTGAGTCGAGTGTGAAGACTGAAGGTCTTTTGTCGATAAATAGGGGACACCATCAGCTAGTAGATTTATAGAATTGTAGTAAATTGGAGTATTGACATTGTGATGCCTAATTTGTTGGAATTTGTTTTCCTTGGTCTTCCAAATTGGAGAAATGAACTGGAAGTTTCTAAAGGACTCAGTCTAGGTTAGCAAAAATAATGGCGGTATCGTTTTTTTTATATGGAGGAGAAATTTATCCGGATGTCAATGTACACTGGATAGAAAATAACACTAAGGAAGTTGTCTCTGAGCTACTGGGAATGGTTTCGTGGTGGTGCGTGGTGACGCCCCTGGCGGGAACTTAGCCAGAGGCTCTCTTCTATTTGTGGCAGCGTTACTACCCCGGCCTCAAGGGAGAAGTTCCGACAGGACGACAGTGTGTAGGCGTTGAGGACCGCGATAATTACGTCGAATAGTCCCTCGAATGCGTGAGTAAGTGAACGGGAACGGGTAGTGAATGCTGCTCTGACTTGATTATGCTTTGCATTGTTCTGCGTATTACCGGTGTGATACCCATAGGGAAGCGAAGGATCGTACCACCTCCGATAGGCCTATGGCGTCCCTCGAATGTGCGTGGCAGGTGTGAGTCCCTACAAAAGACCTTTTACCGTAGGCAGTGCTCATCTAGGGGGTGGTTCGCAATTCCAATAAAAACAATAACCGCAGCCGGGGCGGATCCGGTAGTTTGTACGCTTGGGAAGCTCCTACACTTAGGGAGAGTCGCCTTCTCTATCTAGGGATTACGCGGGAGAACGGGCTGATGTATTTCAGCCTGTGAGCACGCGGCATACGACCCGATGCACTATACGGGCCATTCGGCGGTAAAACAAGCGGAGAGCGAGGTTGTCCTTGGCCTTAGGGGCTGGGGTGCACCTACACCAATGTTGCGGTGGTAGCACCGCAGAGGCGCGTCAGATCTCATACGTCCGATAAGGCCGAATAGGCAAGGTGCGGACGCTAAAGATTCTCTTCTCTTGTTGACGATGAGTTCTCGGGAACAAACGATGTCTTTGAGCTTTCTTCCAAGAGGATGTAGTTCTCTGTCCATGGTTTACAGCTATCGAATCTTGAGATCGTGTTAATCATATGTGTTTCGGCTTTATGCCACTTCAATAGAAAACTTGGATCCAGGCAGTCCAGAGTCAAGCCTTCAACTTATACGTCGCGCCTCCCAAGTTAAGCTTCACGATCTGTCAACAGCTAGTTGACCTTCCAACCAATACAGTGTTTAAAGCTAGATACTTTCACCTCATATTCTTAATGTATGATTTTCTATTTATATACCATTCGTCCAATTAGGATGCCGATTTGTCCATCATCTTCCGCACATGCTAAATAACGTAATTAATTGAGGTTTGATGAACCTGAACATTCCACCATGAGCACTCTCGCACTACACGTTCGCGCAAATAAATACATTCAATATCAGTAAAGACAAACATAGATGTACAATAAAACAGCCCTGTGTCATTCAAAAGTCAAAACAATCCATTCAATAATTGTCAAAACAAACGGGGAAAAAATTCAAACCGGAATAGTCAATGCTGAGCGTGCATTTTTCATATCGCGCGGCATTCTTACATGCTCCCTGTATAGAGCCAATAAATGACACATGCTACTGAGCCTTATAAACCAATTAGACAAAAGGAAGAGATCGAGAAATATTCATTATAAAATCCTATAATTATCTCGGTTTTGCAATTACGTGATTTAAGTTTCTACTTGACAACGAAAAATATGCAAACAGAGCGTCTACTCACTCTGCAGACACCATGAGGAAATCTTACCATTTAACGTTTGCCAAGGTTAAAATGCGCATAACAGAGAAGGGACGACAGAAAAGAACCAATTTAAAAAATAAAATAAATTCACACATAAAAGCTACTGCTTCGTTATGACACCTCATTGCATACATCAAAAATAAAGTTGTCTGCTGAAACAGAGACGGTGTCGAACCTCTTAAGAATAAGAGTAGGTAAATTATTCGAACCTGTTTCCTCTGGGTGGGCGTGATTTATGCGTCGGAATCGTTATTTTCGTACCAAGGCCCGTTCGTTTT
This sequence comes from Cimex hemipterus, assembly GCA_039619505.1. Taxonomy (NCBI): domain Eukaryota; kingdom Metazoa; phylum Arthropoda; class Insecta; order Hemiptera; family Cimicidae; genus Cimex; species Cimex hemipterus. The sequence continues at coordinate 7,134,344 of CM077102.1, forward strand.
CCTTTTCCGATTTATTAGCGTGTTCTTTTGTGCTTTACAAGGGTATTGGGGCGATTAATTCTTGGTGCGCGTCGGCAAAAAACGGCCGCCCTGCCGGACGACGCCGGCTGCATTTCGGCTGATATACGGCCATCCGTAACCTTAATTTATAATTTTCCTTTTGTACACACGGGAAAATGTTGCAATGGATTTTTTTCCTGATAAAAATTTACAGGCTTCGATGTAAATTAAAAAAAAAAAAAAAAACAACCTGCAGACTTGAACGACTTGCAGTCACGAGAAAAAGTGCCAACTTAGAGTGCACTCTTTCACATTGATCGGCCTCCAAAATGATTTTAAATTCCTGTTTAAATTATTATATTTATATATTTAAATATTCATGAGTTTTTCGGTATAATAAAGTGTGCATTATGACCACCGCAGTCCAACTTAAGATCAAAATCTGACTCTGCATTTCCAACAACTAACTTAAGACCAAGGTCTGATCCCAAAAACCAAAGCAGGTGAGAACCATTTTGTATATGTAAAATTGAGTTTATACAAATCGATAATCAGTTCATTATAAAACTTACTCAAAATTTTGACAGATGTCGTTCTTCAGTGGGTTTTATTGTGGGTAACAGTAAAATTGTTTTTAACCATAAAGGCTACTACTCACTTCGATACTGTACATTTTTTTGGTCTAGAGATCCACATGTCCTCACTTTTACATATAAATCTTAAGAAAAGGATTTGAAGCGCATCATCAGCAATTGAGGATCAAGACAGGCAGGAAACCAGCCATCGCAATTTGGAGCATCCGATTCAGTACATATCAGAAATTTCTTCCCCATGGCTTTCGGTATATTTACGGGAATTTTAGCCGGATGATGACCAATTAAAACTTTTTTTTTAAACCCTTTCGATACTGACTTTAAAAACGAATTGAATTCAGTTATATAACGGATATTTCAATATGAAAAAGGCTCAATTAGGATTTTTCATTTTCCCAGATAGGAATATAAAAAAAAAAAAAATACAATTTTGTATAAAAGCACAGTTTGTTGCAGATTCGGGCTGAATCTAATTGATAAACATTCCACGGACCGTGAAAATTGAGTGGACAAGTCTTTCTTTCATGATTTCTTAATCCGCTATTACACGAAAATCCCCTTCCTTTCTCCTGGCCGTTTACCGGCCCCTTAATCCGACCCTTGTAATTCTTCAATATTGCTGGCTCATGCTATCATCCCGATGTTCCTTGAGGATGGGGGGGGAGCTACCGAACTTTTTTCCTCTTAATCGCAATTTTATTGATAGCCATACCCGAAAATATTTATACCCAAAAAGCTATTATTTTGCCGGTGTATATATCTTGAACGCCAAGGTAAAAATGATTAACAGTTTAATTAAGTTTGACGTAAACGTTTCATTATTTATAAACGCTACTCTCTGATCTTTCTCGTTATAGTAGTGTATACATTGTATATTACGAGTAAGACGAGAATAAATATTTTGACACCAAAATTGATGGATAGATAAACTGAAAAGAAAAGAAAAGTTTAAACTGTGTGTTGACTGATTGCGACGGAAGAGAGAGATCGAGAGAGACGGGAACAAAGAGCCAGAAAACGCGACAGTAAAAAAAAAAACCGTCTGACAATCTATAGTTACAAAGTCATAAAGATAGACAGCACATAAATAGCGAGAGAACGAGTTTGATTGATTGAAGGAGGGCGAAACAGAAAGAAAAAACAAACCAGCAGACACTAAAAGACAGATAGACAGAAAGAAAGAGAGTGAGAAAAATAAAATATTTTTTCATGAGAGAGAATCAGTTTTGGAGGAAAGAAACTTTAAGAGGGAGAAAGAGAGAAAAAAGAGAGAAAGAGAGAGAGAGAGGAGAGAGAGAGAGAAAGACAGAGAGAGAGAGAGAGAGAGAGAGAGAGAGACAGAGACAGAGACAGAGACAGAGACAGAGAGAGAGAGAGAGAGAGAGAGAGAAAGACAGAGAGAGAGAGAGA
>CM077102.1:7136446-7157223 GCA_039619505.1 Cimex hemipterus
AATCTATAGTTACAAAGTCATAAAGATAGACAGCACATAAATAGCGAAAGAATGAGTTTTACTGATTGAAAGAGGGCGAAACAGAAAGAAAAAACAAACCAGCAGACACTAAAAGACAGATAGACAGAAAGAAAGAGAGTGAGAAAAAGAAAATATTTTTTCATGAGAGAGAATCAGTTTTGGAGGAAAGAAACTTTAAGAGGGAGAAAGAGAGAAAGAGAGAGAGTGAGAGAGAGAGAGAGAGAGAGAGAGAGAGAGAGAGAGAGAGAGAAACGGGAACAGAAAGCTAGAAAAGCGACACTAAGACAGTAAAAAAAACTGTCTGACAATCTATAGTTACAAAGTCATAAAGATAGACAGCACATAAATAGCGAAAGAATGAGTTTTACTGATTGAAAGAGGGCGAAACAGAAAGAAAAAACAAACCAGCAGACACTAAAAGACAGATCGACAGAAAGAAAGAGAGTAAGAAAAAGAAAATATTTTTTCATGAGACAGAATAAGTGTTGGAAGAAAGAAACTTTAAGAGAGAGAAAGAGAAAGAGAAAGAGAGAGAGAGAGAGAGGAGGGAGGTTGATAGTTGGTAAAGTACATATAGTACAAACACACAGTCAGGCGTTCTAGATGCCGGGATTAGTAGAAATGATAAAGGTGGGATGAGTATGTAAATTCACTTTTTGTAAATGACTGCTCTCCTCACCGACTCGTAATGTGGAGCATTAAACGGTCGTCATCAGGTTTAAGAAGTTACAAACAGGTCTCTCGACATAAATCCACCGATCGACCGCCAACGCGTTTCTACCGATTTTAATGCGCGTTTTAATTTGTATTTTAGTTTAGTTTTAGCTTTTGGAAGCGCTTGTTCACTTAGAAACATCAAAACTTAAAGACGTGACAACTTGTCTAAAAGCGGGTTTTACAGACTTAATTGTTACAATTGGGGTATTAAATATAATAGGACAAAGCGGCCGAGAAATTAAAACGAGAGTTGAAGAACACTTGCTTATCTGACAATGAGCCATCTTCACACCATTCGACGAGAATGAAATGTTCAATTATAACTTTTTTTTTAGCTTGCAATTATTTTCCATTGACCGGAACAGATTGTGATCTGAAGGTCCCGTGTCCGGCGGATATGATGGGCGAGGCTGCTATCACAACTGCAGTACTGTAGACGGTACAATACGAAGTTGTCCTGATAACAACTTGCCCAGTTTAGAGAGTGACGGTCTCTGGTTTGTATGTGGCCGTTGGATTTAAAGGAAAATAAAAGAAATGTCGACAAAGGAAAAAAAAATTGGAATATAATGAAACAAATTTTTTTTTTCTCTGATGTCAGGCAGGTCAGAAACAAAGAAAGTTAAATGGCAAAGTAAAATAATGATAATAATAATTTTTAAAAAATAAAAACAAATAATAGAAAGTAACTGGTGAAGTGGTCTCTAGGCTGGACAAATCGATGATACAAAGATGAGTCCTTGCCAAGGCTCAATTCAGAATGATTTTTTTTTATAGATGTTGCGGTTCCAGTCCAAGGGTATAACATTGTTGCCATAAAATCCAAGAAATGTATCGTTATATCTCATTCTCATAAATCAAGTGACAGAAAATAGGCCTCTTAAATATTTACCTTTTAACGAGTCTAGCAGCCCGAGTACCGACAGTCCGACGTCCAATTATCTGTAATGGGTTTGTGAATATTATTTATCAAGAAAGCATTTAAGTTATCAGTAAACGCTTCCAAACTAAACGCAGTGAAAGCGTTTACAAATTTACAATAGTAATGTAATTAAACTTATCAATAAATAAACAGTTCAAAATTAAGGATATCTTATTAATTTGGATTAAATCAACCGATACAGTCTTGTTATTATAAACAAAATAGAAAACACAAACCAAAAACAGACAAATGTTAATCCTCATTTGTAATAACGGATTTGCGTAAGAATAATAAACATGAAGATTAGCCATTTTGTAAACAAGCGTTTTTTCTATTCTTTTCTGCATTTTAATTCAGTTGTATTCTCCTTAAGACACCAACTTGAACCAAAAGTTCGCAATATTATTGGGAGATTGAGTCTTGGAGGCCACCGGCAAGTGGATATTGTATAGGAAGAAGAAGAAGAACAAAAAAAAAAAACTCTAGTCTGGGGCTGGTGTCCCCTAAGAATAATTTACATGAGATAAAATAAAGAAAGTACCTTCTATGAAGACACAAATTTAAAAAAAAGATAGAAATCTCGACACAATATATGCCATAAAGCACGCCAGAAGAGAAAATATTATTATAATATTAAAATATATTATATTAAACATTAAACAAAAATAATAAATGTTATAGTCAGGTCTCTGCTTGGAGAGGGAGGAGGTGATTATAAAAATGGGATTTAAAGAAGGAAAAGGAAGCAGCGTGACGAATAGAAAGGGGAAGGGAGTTCCAGAGTTTAGGGGCTCGGATCCGAAAGGATCTTTCGAAGGTATGAGTTGTATGTTGCGGAAGGGCAAGATCGATTGGGGATGCGCGGGTTTTACGAGTGAGTTGAATTCGAGGGATTGGATGATGTAAGGAAGACGAGGAGTGCGGATGGACTAGAAAAGAAAGCAACCTAGGAAATACTGTGCACGGGAGGAGGGGAATAGCCAGGAAAGTTGGGAATACAACCTCGACACCCGGGATCCCCGTGGGGTGCCGCACGCTAATCTTCGCAACAATCCTTAATACGCTTCAATCGCACGCCCCCCCCTCCGAGACACCACCGTATGCCAAACAGCTATAATCAAAGAAGGGAAATACAAGGGAAGATACAAGGATTTTGCGGGTGGAGAAAGGTAAGAAAAGCCAGAACCGACGTAATAGGCTGAGGGAGACGATGGAATGACGGTAAATTTGGGAAATGTGAGGATGCCAGGAAAGGATTTAGTCAAAGACTACTTCTAGTGCCAATAGGTAGCGCTTACCATGCTGCGGGAGAATATGTCCTTGTTGCAAGATCCTTTCATAGTGCTCGGCAGATCCTAAATGAAGTACAATAAGTTGGCTCATATCTTATGTCCCTTTGTAACCTGCAGCAACAGCTTGCTACTAGAAGCTTGGGGCAATATGGTGCAGCGATCGCCTAGAACAGAACACCAATTGGAATGCTGTAATGTTTATTGATGAGTCGCCTTTCTGTGATATATGATGTATAATGTATAGTGATAGCACGCACCGAAGAGTCTACTGAGAACAGGGGATACACAATGCCCTAGTTCGTGCTCTCTTCAGTGCCGTTTGAAAGAGGGGGTCTAATGGTCTGTGCTGAGATTTACAGAGGAGGACGAACTGGGCTCTATATTGTTGAAGGAAATCTCACCGCTGAAATTATCGAGGAATACATCCCACCAACCAGGGACTTCATTGGCAGGGAGTGTCGATTTCTGAATGATAATGCCAGACCTCATAGAGGCAGAGTTGTTCATCAATGTTTACAAAACCTCGGAATTTCCCATGTGCCCTTCTCTTATTGTCTCCAGACCTCAATATCAATGAGCACATGATGGTGCTTGCAGAGAAGGCTTGTCGTTGAAGTTGATCTGTAACAGCATCGGTGGAGTGAAATTCCTAATGAAATTAATGCCCATCTTATTAACAGCATGCGACAGAGGACATTACATACGGTGAAATTATTTTAAAAAAATAGTATGTCGAGTAAACAAAATTATAAAATCAAAAGTTTTTATTTTGTTATTTTTCAACATCAATTGATGAAATTTTCCTTCGGCAAAAAACATAATAATTTCTAATAAATTTAACCCAATTTATAATAAATGCTACGGAAATTAAATACTAAACAACTGGCAATATCCCTATTCAATTTTCTGTAGTTTATCCAAATAGTTCGTCAGGGTTATGGTTGGCAGGGTGTGGCACAACATGTACTCTTTCAATTTTACGAACTTCCCAAAAAATTCGAGTTTTATTTATCAATATGCATAACTCTGACAGTCAGATAGCGCGACGTCCGGGACATAAGGAGAGGGAGGCTGAGATATTGGCCTCACAAAGCATTATTTCCTGCTACCTTGCTGGCTTCCTTCAGGATCAACTGCAGAGTTTGCTCCGCCTTTAATCCGTTTGAAAAAAAAATTGACCCAATTTCATCTAAAGCAACTTTAGTGAATCTTTTCTTTTCTATTTATATTTTGTCTTTTCCGCTTGGCGTTCTTAAGAAGTTAATAATTTTTTTTCTCTGGAATATGCATCTCTGCTATTTTTGATCTATTATTGGGTTGTCCGGAAAATAATGCAGGAATTTGGTATTAAACAAAAAAAAAAAAAAAAAAAGAAACTAGTTACTTTAAAGCAATGTTCTTTAATCAAAATAATTTCCCATACTCTCAATACATTTCTCCCAACGTGTTGGTAACTTATTAATTCCGTCTGAGTAGAATTCAGAATTTTTAGAATTGATAAAGTCAATAAATGCATTTTCCAGTTCCGTTTGATTTTTGAATATTATGTGTTGTAAGTAGTGGTCCAGGTGTCTAAAAAAATGGTAGTCAGTAGGCGAGAGGTCCGGAGAGTAGGGTGGGTGAGGCAAAGTTTCATAGCCAAGCTCCAATAATTTTTGTGACGTTACACGTGACACATGTGGTCGAGCGTTGTCATGCAACAAAATGGGCCCTTTCCGATTGACCAAAGAGGGCTTCATTACTGCCAATTTCTGATGCATGGTATTAATTTGGTTACAGTATGATTCAGCATTGATGGTTTCGCCAGGATTTAAGAAGCTGTAGTGTATTAAACAAAATGAAGCCCACCATACCGTAACCATTACCTTTTTTTGATGAGTTGGGGGCTTTGGAAAATGTATTGGAGCTTCTCCTTTGTCGAGCCACTGTCCAGAACGTCTAGTGTTATCGTAGAGAATCCACTTTTCGTCACATGTAACAATTCTGGCCAGAAATGGGTCATTTTTGTTTCGACAAAGAAGTGATGCACAAACATCAAAGCGCCTTGAGGTGGTCAGCGACGGTCGTTTTACTGACTTTGAGTTGCTCTGCAAGTTCTCGAACAGTTGTTTTGGGGTTTTCTTCCACCACTGATCGCAGAACATCATCATTAAGAGAGGAAGGCCTTCCACGACCTTCTTCATCTTCAAGGCTGAAATCTCCCTCCCGAAATTTTTTAAACCACCTTTGCACAGTGCACTCATTAACACAACCCTCGCCCCAGACTTGGTTAATGTTTCTAGCCGTTTGGGCTCCGCTTCGGCCGAGTTTAAACTCGTAAAAGAAAATCGTACGAAATTCTCGCTTTGACATTATAAGGATGACTGAATTATTTCCAAGTAGCGGAATGCTACAGAGGTAAACAAACAATATCATTTGGAAGAGGATTAATAAGTGTTGACATTCATACAAATGAGTAATCCTGTAAACGTAACCAGAATATTTTATATAGATTTTTTTTTAATGAAAACTTAAAATCCTGCATTATTTTCCGGACAACCCAATATTATTACAAGCCTTTCCGCTTTTCAAGCAATTGGATGATAGAATGTTCTGAAAATCCCTTATTTTGATATTAAAAACATATAAAAAATACGATTTTTCTTAAAAAATGTACTTATGCATTAACTATGATAATTACTGTAGTATGCCATTATTATTTACCAAAGTCAATTTATTTGAGAATCTTTCTAAGATTTACCGGTGTATTTTATTTAATGGTAAAATATTACAAATAAATCCATTATATTTCGAGGTCCGATTGACCAAAAAGTTTTTTCAATTAATTAATCTTTAATCAAGGTTTTGGTTGAGATAAAAAAGTCAGTGTCACGAACGGGACTACTTGAGCTATCGTGACTTCGATCCACTCGGAAAAATGTCAAAAATTGACCGAAACTTCGAAAGGCAGGTCGATAGCTCAAGCGGTAGAGAAGCGGTGTATATAGCCGAAGATCGTGGGTTCGAATCGAGAATAATTTTTTCATTTCCACCAATATCTTAGATAAAAAGATTGCACATAAATCTGTGTTATTAGTTCGATTATGACATTAGACACAATCATTAACACCTAGTCGAGCTTATTCCTCAGAACCTGTTTCAGGTTAATCGAAGTAGTAGTGTAGCTATCAATAGGATCACGAATAATCAGTAGGTACATTTCAGTTAAATTTTTTCTCTGGTTTTTATTTGAGTGAAGAAGTGTTTTCGAAGAAAAAATGTGCAATTATGTTTTCATAGAATAAAGGAGTAACTATGATCAATACTAACAAGAGTAAAATTAAATCACATTTGAACCGCGTTACTGGCTTGTGACTTGCCAAACTAGTCGGAAATTAAAAAGATTAATATTATAAAATACTTTTAATTCCAAATCATATTAGACAGGATTTATCCCATTCGAAAAGGTTTTAAAAAATTGAGTAATGTTGTCAGTATGATCAGGAATTAATATTGACTTAGGGATTAGTTTTTGTACTGGTTCGATGCTAATCTAACTAGTTTTGAAAAATATCGAGATGCGTATTCTTACAAAAGTTCTCATAGTATAAAACTGTCACTGTGATCTGTAGAGACAGTTGTGAAATTAAATCTTCCTTCATTATATTCACTAATTTCGTCGTCCGCTTGACCAATTGATATATTACAAATAATTAAGGTTTTGAGTTGAGATAAAAATGTCGGTGTCACGAACGGGATTTGAACCCACGATCTTCGGCTTGATACGCCTCTGCTCTACCACTTGACCTATCGTGACCTCGATGCACTCGGACACCAACTTTCCATCTGAAATTCAAAAGGTGGGGTTGAGATGGGAAGTTGGTACTCAAGTGGATCGAGGTGACGATAGGTTAAGTGGTAGAGCAGAGGTGTATCAAGCCGAAGATCGGTGGTTCGAATCCAACTCGTGCCATTGATTTTTTTATCTCAATTAAAAACCCTAATTAATTGTTCCTTCATTATATTACATTACGTTAATGTCTAATTACAAGTAACATTTCTACTGATTTTATCATACAGGAAAATATATCAGAAGGCCGAACTTGCCACCATGATCTCGCAATGAAACAACTTTCGAATCGGATTCGTAGCGCTCCTATTCTAACAAACGTTCAAATGTCAAAATTGAAGACAAATGTGTAGACATGCACTTTTCCACATCCTAAATGTATATGCTAAATTTAAACAATGTAAATTCCAGGCCCTGAAGATGATCTCAATAAAGATCGAAACGTTGGCACGATAAAGAAAATGTTTTTCTAAAACCTACATCATGCCAGACCGCATCTCACGATATCTGAATAATAAGTGAAAACAAATTTTGTTTTTAGCACTTAATTAGCTTCTTCCTTTAAAGCAATTTTTCAGAAAAGAAAATTCAATATGATCAAGAAAACTATGTTAGAGGTTTAATATCCTCAACTTTTTACTAGCTCCTTAATCTAATTAGGTGCCATAGAATGAAGCTATCACGATGATTGTGATAAGCAGTAATGATTTTCTAACAAAGACTACATTAAAAGTGTTTCTAAGCATTATTGGTTGGTTAAACATTGTTTTCAATTTAAAAAAAAAAAATATATATATATGATTTATATGCCAGCATTGATTAAAAAAAATCCAGAAACGTTTATAAATGCTACTCAAAAGATCATTAGTTTTTAATGTTCATAAGAACTATTCTGAAGAAGGTTTGTATCTTGTTTGAAGATTATTTATTGGATGAGAAAGCGTTACTACTAAATTTATAGTACGTTTAAAAGGAGTGGATTTTTGACAGGTGATACAACCTTTTTTTTTGTCTAGGAGGGTAATCAGATTTTGAATTATCTTGCAATAAATATGGGATTAAATCGAGCGTAAAGAATTGCCAGTAGCTCGTGAGAGCTTTTTCATCCGAAGGAGGTTTTTTTTCTACCTCTTTATGTATTATGTTTCAGCGCCACCGGAAAGGGCCCCTCTCGTGGGGGTTTTGAAAAAAAAAGAGTTTCCTTTAGAAAGGGCTCCACGGCACCGAACGTATCCAACTTCCCACCTATGCCGATACGAGACGAATGGTTGCTTAACGGGGGCTAAGATATAAATTGCCACATTTCGGACCCGCGTCACGCTGCGATTCCTTGTGGAAAACGTGTTTAAAACTGCTCGCGAGGGAGGGTGATAAAGGATACGAGGGCTTTCCCCCCCTGGAATAACCCTGGATCAATCTTTGTTCTGATTCAACTCCCAACCCCTACTTTGTCAAAGCGAAACAAAATCATTTTTCGAGTCTACAAACATAAACAATTCCCCAATTCCAAAACTATGGACCTTCCTTCCTAAAGGGTCCGCTTCATTTCGCTTTAAAACAACTTATAAACCTACATAATTATGAATTAAATAAAAGCCAACAGCAATCGAAACAGTCAATTTTCGGTAAAATCAACTTTGATTAGGTTTTGTGCTCAGCTTGACCTAATAAAGTATTTTCAATTAATTAAGGTTTTTAGCTGAACTAAAAAAAAGTCAGTGTCCCGCGCGGAATTCGAACCCACGACCGCTAAATACAACGCTGTTCTACCTATAATTTGAGCTATCGTGAGTTTGATACACTCGGACGCTAACTTCCCATCTCAACACCACTTTTTTCAATTTTCCCTCTTTTTCCCAGTTTTCAAATATTTTATCTCGACCAATACCTTACTTAAAGATGAATAAATTGAAAATAATTAATTCGGTCAATCGGACCACGAAAGCTAATCGAAACCTAAGCAATTTTTCAAATATCTTATAATCTATTCCATTCTGCGACAAAATTGCGACGGAAAGCTTTAGTGAAGTATTAACGTGACGTTATTCGTAATGTGATAAGAACATCATTTTGCATATTACATTTTATTAGGTTTCGTGGCCGCTTGACCACTTGAAATATGGCAAAAAGGAGGGAAAATTCAAAAGGTGAAGTGGAGATGGGAGATTAGTGTCGGAGTGGATCGAGGACACAATAGCTCAAGTGGTAGAGCAGCGTCGTATCCCGTCGATGATCGTGGGTTCGAATCCCGCTCATGATGCTGACTTTTTTATCTCAACTAAAAACCATAATTAATTGAAAGTTATTAATTTATCAAGCGAACCATGAACACTAGTGAATTTAATAAGTTATTGGAATAATATATCTTAACGTTTATGTTAGAACTTAACAACCAATTTAATTTTGGTTATACGTCTCACAGACCGTGATGAAGTTTTTATCTCAATTTTATGTCATCAACTAGTTTATTCTGTACAAATTATGTTTTATTGGTGTGCACATAAACAATTTTACTTTTTTAGCTCGTACTTTTATCATTTTTTGATTAATTATTACATATAATAATAATAATAATAATAATAATAATAATAATAATAATAATAATAATAATAATAATAATAATAATAATAATTGTGGGGTTGAGATGGAGGTTATCGAAGTAACGATATCTCAAGTGTTACAGTGGCGGAGAAGCCGAAGGTCGTGGGTTCGAATCCCGCTCGTGACGCTGACTTTTTTTTATCCTAACTAAAAACCATAATTAATTGAATTGATCATACCAAAAATCATGATATGATATAATGATTTTAGAGTTGTTCCTAAATCTGAGAGTATGATCACGAATAAACAGTAAAGAAAAATACAAATTGAATGGTTACTAGTTAGTACCAGTATCGTAGACAGTTGGATAAACTGTAATAATCATTGCGTCGACAATGATTAAGATTACAACCGGTTTTAACCTAATCACTGTGCTTTTATTTTACATAATAAAGCCGTTACCATGATCATGGATGATCTACCTACTGATCATCCAATTACTCAGATTTGTCATTGTTGTACCGTTATGTCCTATATTTTTAGAGAATAAATCAATTAATACGATCATGAATATGTGAGTAAACTTAATGATTCAGAATCTTAGATGTTTTTACAGATAATGTTTACTACTATGATCACAAATAATTAATATTAATGCCTTACAGACTTACTGTAATAAATGGAAACTTACAGTCAACCTAAACAAGTTCAAAATTATTGTTTTTCGTAGGGGAGGCAGGCTTGCGGCTAATGAACGCTGGTATTTTAAGGGCTCTCGCATCGAAACAGTAAATGAGTATAAATATTTGGGCCTAATTCTCACTCCTAAACTTTCACTCAATGTTCATCTCAAGCGAAAAACTCATATTGCAAAATATGCAATGAATTCAATTTGGGCTAAATTCACTTCATATAACCTTGTCCCGGTGAGCAGTAAATGCAGACTGTTTTTGGCCGTTTATCGTTCGATTGTGTCCTCCGCTTCCCAGGCTTGGGGTTTCTATCGATATGAAACAGTTGAATCCCTACAACGCTATTTTATCCGTAAAATTTACCACCTCCCTTCTTTCACGCCTAACTACATGATCTACCTTGAGACCTCAGCGGAACTTTTGTTTCAATTTACACTACAGTTACCGCCTTTCTAAGAATACAGAGCTGGAAATCATAAGGTCCAACATATCATGGTTCTCTCCCTTGAGTAACTTGGCTCAGCAATTTCAGCTGAATGACAACTTTTCCTTGGACAATTTCAAAGAATGGCCACGTTTACACTCAAAATTAATTAATTAATTAATTACCTTCTCACACAGTGAAATGTCTCCTCCATGCCCAAAATTCCTCTAGCTTTTTGTTATATAAGGACCTTAATATTGTCAACCTTTCTTGAACATAGTGCAAGATTCTAAAATTCCGTCCATTCCACTGGCTCGCTGGTTTTTCAAAATTAGGTGCGAGTTACTCTACCTTAACTATAACCCCGCAAAAGTCAATAGTTCCGATGGGTGCTCTCTTTGCAACAGGCAGGCTCCAGAAGACTGTCTTCATTTTCTACCCGAATGGCCAGTTTTAGCGGAGCACGGCATATAGGCTTGCCAACATTGACGAGAGAGCACCTAATCTCTTTATTAAATAACCCCGAGTCTTTAGATCTGGTCAAGTTTGAGATGGAAGCGTGAAACTACAGGAAAATGTTTGCCTTTTATTTCAACTATTAAATGCTTACTGTAGATATCAGAGACACCCTGGTTATTTATATGTGCATAAATAGATATGTTATTATTTAAGTTTATTTATATAGTTGCTGGGTAAAGTTTTAGAAAAGCTCCTACTTAAAAGAATTCTTTCGATTTTAAATTCTCAAAACATAATCCCAGCCCATCAATTCGGTTTTCGCAACCGTCACTCAACTGTCCAGCAGTGTCACCACGTGGTAGACGTTATTTCATCCTCCCTTGAGATGGGACAGTCCTGTTCCAGGGCCTTCCTTGACGTAAGCCAAGCTTTCGATCGAGTTTGGCACCCGGGCCTGCTGTTCATGCTCAAGGGCATCCTTCCATCCACCTACTATCTCGTAATACACAGTTACCTCACTGACCGATTCTTCCAAGTCATTGAAGGCCATTCCCTCTCTTCATACTTTCCTATCCATGCTGGTGTTCCTCAGGGTAGCGTTCTGGCCCCTACACTGTACCAGGTTTTCACGGCTGACATGCCAACTCATCCCGAAACCACCACATTCACATTTGCAGACGATACGGCAATTCTCTCTAGCAACTCCGACCTTGTCATTTCCACTCGAAACCTCCAACAACACCTCATACTACTAGAGTCTTGGTGTGAAAAGAAAAGGATAAAATTTAACACAGAAAAATCCACCCACATTACCTTCACTCTTCGTAAAAAGATCTCTCCCCCTGTCTTCTTAAACTACACTCCACTCCCAACTGCGGACAAGGTGCGGTACCTCGGATTGTACATCGACAAACGCCTGACGTGGAACCCTCACACAAGACTGAAACGTCAGGAGGTTATGACAAGATTTAGAATTCTTGCACGACTTCTTGACAAACGCTCGAATTTACCTCTCAAAAATAACAGACTGCTTTACAACACCATAATTAAACCGATTTGGACTTACGGACTGGAAGTGTGGGGTGCAGCCAAACATTCCAATGTCCACCGCATTCAAACTGCCCAGTCTATAATACTACGAAAAATACTAGATGCTCCATTTTATGTATCGAACCAAACTACACATACAGATTTACATATTCCGTTCGCACAAGATGAAATACGTTTCCGTTACCGTAAATTTCACAAAAACCTCCCAACTAACGTAAATCAACACATCAGAAACCTCGCATCCCGACGAATCCCCTCAAACCCACCTCGCCGACTGAAGAGACAATGGCCGCGAGATCTTCTAGGAAGTGGTGGTGATAACAGTGAAAGTGATAATGACACACAAATCGATTGAACACACAATATTATTGTAACATTGGAGTAATACCAATGGGTGTTTTCTCCACTCTTGGTTTTAATTTTGTTTTGTTTTAATTACCGTTCTCACTGTGACTTATTATCTACTTTAAGGTAGTTGTAATGTACAACTAATTAAAAAAAATTTATATAGTTTTTTTCACAATTTTTTAAAGCTCTCTTTTGTTTATGTAATAAAGTACTTTTCATTCATTCATTCATTCATAAATAATTAGTAGAAATGTTGACTAGACTACTAGGTAGGCGACATATCACAGTTAGCATGAAAAATGTCAGTTTTTATCTGTTTTAATCTAATCATGGAAAAACCCGGGAATGTAAACGCGTCAGTTTGATGTGATCATAAATGATAACGAACATACGAATTATATGCCTACTGATTTGACCTAATAAAATAGGTTTTTCTGAAAACTGTCATCATGATCATTAAGAATCTCTGCATCAAAGAACAGACTAGATTAAATGGAAATTTTTATACGGTTTCAACGTGGAAAATATCAGTATGATCATGGCGAACAATACAATCGACTTATTATATTTCATATTAAAAAAATTTAGAATGAAAAGCTGTCACTATGATCGTAAAAAATCTCTAAACCGTAGTGCAAATACTAATGTATTTTAACTTTTCAACCGGACAGAGAGTAAATCTGACACTGTGATCGTGACTAATTTGAATTTATACCCGGTTTTAATTTAATCGTGCAAATTAGCGGAATGTGAAGTTTGTTCATGGGCAAAGATAAACTCGGTTTACGAATCATATTTCTACTGGTTTTGATTTAACAAAACAACTTTATGGAGTGAAAAGCTGTCAGTAAAAATAATAAAAAATAATCAATTGGTCGATTTAATTATTAAAGATATATTAAAGTACTTTTGGATTTAGACTAATCTAATAGTAAACTGCCCGTAATATCCGTATATGATTAATATATTAACTTAAACATCCAACTGATCTTTAAATAAATAAAATTTCAGTGCAATAATGAATACCTTTTAGTGCTATGAAATAATTCCGCCATTTTTAAAAAAGTTACAATATGATCGTACTGACATTAGTTACAGTTTACTTTTAAATTACACGTTTTATGGATCTAAGCTAAAAGAGTGAAAAAAAATATAGATATTCAGTATGATCAGATTCACAACTGGTTCGACACTAGTCTGTCAATTTTGAATCGATAGAGAGATTAAATTACTATTTTTATTAAACGCGATTTAGTACTCGTGCAGTCTGAAAAACCAAATTAGCCAGTATGATCATGATTTTAAATCGACTGAGGAATCAGTTTCGTACTGGAGATGCTTAGCAAAATTAATCAATGAAGAAAGCAAATCTTTAAATACGATCACGGATTCAAGTCGGTTTAGGATTCATACCTGGCTCGAACCTGGTCTATTAAATTTTGAAAAACTATAAATCTCAGTGTGATCATGAATAATCGCTAGTTCCACTTATGAATTAAATTTTGATTTTTTTTCTAACTTAATTTTTGATTAGAAGACTTCAAAACGGACAATATGATTCTGAAAATTTTCTATTAATATTTCCACCTGTTCCGTACTAATCAATGATCATCAGAACGACCAAAGTAGTAGGATCATGAAGTTACTTCTACTAAAAATAAAATAGTAAAGAAAGCAGAGCAGACAGAATGATCATGGAATCAAGACGTTTTACGGTTCATAACTTGTTCGAATCTAGTCTATTCCTATTTTCAAAAAACAAGAGATGTCAAACTGATCATGAATAATGGTTAGTTCGACTTATAAATAAATTTTTAATGTTTTTTCTATCTTAATTTTCAATTAGCAGACTGCAGACTTGTCGGTATGTTTGTGCACGAAAGAGATCCATATTGGTTCTTAACTAAATTAAATAATGAAGAAAACAAAGATGTCAGTATGATCATAGAATCAAGTCGGCTTACGATTCATAACTGGTACGAACCTAGTCTATCAAATTTTGAAAAACTAGAGTTGTTAATACGATCATGCATAATCGCTAGTTCCACTTATGAATTAACTTTTTAATGTTTTTTTCTAACAAAATTTCGCTTAGCAGACTGCAAAATCGTTAGTATTAATCTCAAAATTTTCTATTAATATTTCTACCTGTTCCATACTAAACCAACAATTATTACAAAAAACGTATGATCATGAAATTAAGTCTACTGACGAACCAGATTCATATTGGTTTTTAACTAAATTAAATAAAAAAGAATGCAAAGCTGTCAGTATGATCCTAGAATCATGTTGGTTTATGATTCATAACTTGTTAGAGCCTAGGCTATCAAAATTTTCAAAAAACTAGAGATGTCAAAATGATAATGAATAATGGCTAGTTTGACGTATGAATTAAATTTCGACGGATTTTTTCTAACTTAATTTTCGATTAGAACACTACAAAACTGACAATATGATTCTAAACATTTTCTATTAATAGTTCTTCCTGGTTCATACTAAAGCAACACTAATTAGAAAGAACAACGTATTATCATGAAATTAAGTCGACTGGTGAATCAGATTCATATTGGTAGTTAACTAAATTAAATAATGAAGAAAGCCAAGCTGCCAGTATGATCAGGGAATCAAGTTGATTTCCGATTCATAACTTGTTCGAATCCAGTCTATCAAAATTTTCAACGAAATAGAGACGTCGGTACGATCATGAATAATGGCTAGTACGACTTACGAATTTAATTCTTAATGTTTTTTTTAACATAATTTACGATTAGTAGACTGCAAAATCGTCAGTTTGATTCTGAAAATTTTCTATTAATAGTTCTACCTGGTTCATACTAAATCAACAATTATTAGAAAGGACTACGTATGATCAATGGAATTAAGTCGACTGACGAACCAGATTATATTGGTTCTAACTGGTTCGAATCTAGTCTATAAAATTTTTCAAAAAATAGACATGTCAAAATGATCATGAATAATGACTAGTTCGACTTCTGAATTATATTTTGAATGTTTTTTCTAACTTAATTTTTGATGAAAAGAAAGAAAAACGGAAAATATGATTCTAAAGATTTTCTGTTAATAGTTCTACATGGTTCATACTAAATTATGAATCATTAGAAAGACCAAAGTAGTCAGTTTTATTATGAAATTAAATCTACTGACGAACCAGATACATATTGGTTTTTAACTAAATTAAAAATGAAGGAAGCATAGCTGTCAGTATGACCAGAGAATCAAGTTGGTTTGTTACTTATAACTTGTTCGAATCTAGTCTATCAAAATTTTCAAAAATAGAGATGTCAGTCTGATCATGAATAATCATAAACGTTCGACTTACGAATTCGTAATGTTTTTAAACATAATTTACGATTACTAAACTGCAAAATCATCACAATGAGTCTGAAAATTTTCTATTAATTTTTCTACCTGTTCTATACTAAAACAACAATCATTGAAGAGTCCAAAGCAGCCAGACTGATCATGAGAAAAGATCGATTTACGATTTTAGTACCGACTGGTTTTTAACAAGATTAAATCTTGAAGAAATCAAAAGTGTCAATGACATCGTAAAATTAAGTCGACATAATCATATTCCAGCTAAGCAATTTTGGAAAAGTTGAGGTATCAGTATGATTGTATTGATTGAATTGGATTTCGACCTTGGAAGATTTATCGAATTGTGATTAATCCTTGTTTTTGTATTTTTGTTCGTCCAACTATAACTAGCACAGTATTCCAATAATTTAAAAAATTTTTGAGTATTTTCCTGCGTTCAAAATAATCGCGAAAGATCAATAAGCATTAGCGACATATCTTTATACGAGGATATCACTTTTATTTAAACTATAGTTTATATAGATATTATGCATAACATAAATTACACGTAAAAAATACACTTTTAATCAGGTAAAGATTGTTAGAATATAATGAATTTCTCTGCAGCTGAAAGGAAGTAGGGAAAGGGCAGAGTGTCCAAACCCCAGTCGATTGCCCGTTGTGTGTACAGCTCGAGGCCACTATCATTTAATTACCGCAGACGAGGAGGGCAAAACAAAGAGGCTCGGAATGAGGGTAGTTCAAAAATTGCTAATCCGAATGAACCACCCTTGGCTACGTGACCCTACTGCTCATGCCGGGGTGTGGGGCAAGAAAGGGCGCAATGCAAATTTCCCCGAGAGAGATTTTACACATAACCACCCGGATTTCTCGTTTTATGCTTAAAGCTCTGCCACCTTTTCCGCTCTAAAATATGATTAAAAAGAAAAGAAGAAAACCAGTACATTTCGGTAATGGGAAACGACGAAATGTCAACAATTGACGTCTTTGGTTGCCAATAACAATATCTATTGTATATTCATGTATTCATAAATTGTAATTATACGATAAAAAGTATATAGGTTTTGTTAACTGAAAACATTTTTATAATTTTTCCTCGCTGCTCTGTAAAGATCTTTAATTAAAAAGAGAAGATATAGCATCTTTAAAACGCCCAGTTTCACGGGTACACCGGGGACAGGATATTGACCTGTTATTGAAGGGAGCACCTGCATTGAGACCAGGTGGTTCCCCATTGTGAGTCCCCGGGACTTTCCCATTCAGATGGTCTTTACCTGAGCCTGGAACGGGCCTCTTGCCTGTTCCGACCCTGTATCTTCCAACAAAGAACCTTTTTTGCTTTATATCCACGTGATATCGGATCTGAGAAAATCAATCAGGACCTGAGACAATATTGAACATATTCCGTCCAAAACATTATTTTTGATGACATTGTCTTCTAGCTACTGTTACCAAACTAAAAAGCCTCCGCTGTAACAAATTAATCATGCGAGTTTGTTACAGGGAGATAAGTGTGATTCATGCAATGTTTGGCAGGCGTGTCCTCGCATATTGACTTGATTTATTTCGTTATCATTACGCCGGGGTGAGAGGGCTTCCTGTTTCGGCCACATTCCACTTCGATAACTACGGTTTGATAAGGGGGTTGCAATATCATGCGATATACTGCCTATAATATATTAGTTCGTGTTGCAATTTTGTAGGGGATCGACATAACGTTTTGTAATCTATAAAAAATTAGAAGATCGCCCTAAACAGGACAGTGCGATATAAGGGTATAAGCACAGGACCCGAACTCTTCTGTGGTATAGGAATCCACACTATCAATGAACATTTCAGACAGAAGGACAAAAAGAAAATAAGGGAACATTGGAATTCGCTTATTGGACACAGACAATCCAAGAATCTTCTTACCAATTTCGGAAAGAAAGAAATTACAGATGTGAGACATGTGTCAAAGGAGGCAGGAACAAACTGCGAATCCTAACAGGATTCCTAACTGGACACTGTAGATTAAATGGGCATCTAAAGAAATTGGAATAATCCAGGATGGCACATGCAGATTCTGCAAAGAAGCAGAAGAGACACCAACACATCTGCTAACAAACTGCGGAGCAAGATTAGCCCGTAGGAGGAAGTGTTTTGGGATGTACAATGTAACCATTGATGAGCTTCAACTGGGCCTACTAATCAAGTTCCTTGATGAAATAGGTCTCACCGATGTGCTCTAGGCAGTGAACGGGAGATACAGTAGCTCTTAAAGGGCGTAGTATACAACACCCTGAAATATCATCATCATCAAGGGCATGGAGTGGAAAGTCGCTGACATCTACCACTTCTGTCATCTATTATTCATAAATCATGAGATACGGTCTGGTGTGATGTAGGGTTCAAAAAAATCTTCATTATCGTGCCACGTTTCGACCTTCATTGAGACCATCTTCAGGGTCTTGTGTCGTCTGCATTTCAATAAAAAAGTTTTCTCGTTGAGAGCCGATGCGAGTTTCTTCTCACTGGTGAAGATGTCCTTCAGAATACTTTGCACTTCGTGTCCTGAAGATGATCTCAATAAAGATCGAAACGTTGGCACGATAAAGAAAATGTTTTTCTGAAATCTACACCACATCAGGACGATTTATTGTATCATCGTCAAAGGTGAATGTGATAGTGTTAGGTTGCGTAGGTAGGTCGGAGGTATAAATTGATTAAAGGAAAGGAGCTAGCATGCAGCCCTGTGGTATACTAGTCATCTATCCTAACTTTTAAAAATGACAAATCGCAGTGCCATTACTAGTTTTTTGGTTGATTCAAAACTTGCTTATTATAAGTAAAGCAGAAATCGTCCCACATATGCCTCTCATCGCAATGTCAAGGTTATAAGTTGGTTGCAGATGATGACAGGCATTGGACTCCTGTCATTTATCCTAATTTTTAAAAATTACAAACTGCAGTGCTAGTTGTCAACAGATTTAACATAATCCAGCTGGAAAAAGATACTAACTTTGTTATTTGATATGAAAATCCATTTTAAAAAAATATTTTTTTTTGAAAACTTGATACAAAACGACTACCCCTCACTCTTCTTCCGTCGGGCATAGCTCAGAAATGGTCGAACCTATCAAAATTTTCCGTTAGGTAAAAGTGTCTTAAAATAAGCTCTAGAACATAATTGTACAATAAAAAATAAAAATATGTGAGTTTCGTGTAAAATAACAATGTTAGTGTAATTTCCCAGCTAAATGAGAAAGTTAATACGTTAAATCTGTTACCACACGATTGCTAGCCAAAATTACCTGTGGGTTTAAAGAACATTTTTTACTATACTTAATCGTTTTCGATTTAAATGGGCAGACTATGAAAGTTGATGCCACCCTGTGTACTAATTGGTCCTCCGGGCCGGATCCTATCAGTTGGAAAGCAACTTCTATAATAATAATAACGTCATAATGTTGGATATGTTATGAGTATAATTTTATTTCTAATGATCAACTATAAACAACATAGATATAAACAGGTCTTCTGGGCCGAATCTGGTATAAACGAACTTTTATATAAATATACTATTGTATGACTATTATCATATATATATATATTTTCATGTTGATGTTCGATATTTATTCAACTATTGGTTCTCCGAGTCGGACTCGTATTAAGTATAAGTATATATTACTTATATATTAAGTGTAAGCTCGTTGTTTCCTGATGATATTTGGCATTTTTACCTGCAATAAAGCCATCGGAAAGTACTACCAAAAAATCATTACATCACAAAAGAAAATGATGGAATGGCTGGAGACATCTTTCGCCTCTCAAATTTAAGAAAAGTGGAATCTCTTCATCATTGTGTAAGAAAGAAAGATCTGCAAAGAAACAAAAACACTGGAGGGAAAACCGGACGCCAAGACGGTAAAGGTAAAGATCTCGAATTGTTTCTCCGATAGTAAATATAGTAGAAACAAGATGGATAAATGATACAAAGAGCTTTGCAAAATCAATCCAATTTTTTTCTTATTATTATAGTGAGAACCCTTGGAGCAGAAGATCTAAACACACACAAAAAGACAACATGCACTAGTCCCTCCCATACTAAAAATAATCACGTCAAAAGCAACAGGATTACTTTGCATAACGATCAATTTGTTCGACTTTAAATACAATAATTATGAAGCTAAGAATTAGTAAGGCTATAAATAAAAACCACGTAGTTTTACCTTATGAAAAGTGACCGCAGCTAGTGTGACCTTTAGTAGGCCGACAACGGCGTCACACGCGAACACGGACACGCGAACGTTGCAACTTTTTCCGTTTAAACCACCACGCGGATTGTTATTCCACCGTTGTCGCTTATCAGACGAAAAGACCGAGGTCAAGGGCAGATTACACGGACCTAAACAAGCTCCTGCAAACACGGTTTATCGAAGAATAAATTAGGCGAAACTGTTGTTAGAGGTGGCAGAGGTATCGATCTTGAACGTCGTTTTTGTAGTTTAAGACCAAAAGGTACAGAATTAACGGGTTTTTCAAAAGGTCAAACTGTTTAGAACTTGGATTTGATTAAAAGGCTATGAAGGAGTTTATAAAAAGTTACAATTACCATGGAATTTGGCGGTACTAGTGACCCGCGAGTGTATGAACCCTCTGGTCCGTCGATTCTCGCTGGTTTACGAATATCCAGGATGTCCAACGAACAGATGTCATAAAGTCAGGAGGTTATCTTAGATGTCAAACCGTAATAGAAAGCAATCAATTGTTCAAAACTTGATTATCCATAATTATATTTGAAATGTTTCACTTTTCCCATAACTTCAACTATCACAACTTTTTTCCATAATCCTACCAAATCTCATAAAAACTATTTTCACGTTATAGTAATCAAGTGACCAAGTTAATTTTTTCAATTTACTACTCTTTCTATATAAAGTGTTGGTTGAGATTAAAAAGTCAGTGTCGCTAGCGGGATTCGAACCCACGACCTTCGGCTAAATAAGCCGTTACTCTTATAGCTCAATGGTAGAGCAGCGGCTAGAAGGTCGTGTGTCGTGTGTTCCAATCTGGTTCGTAGCACTGTCTGTGCTGTGAAAAAACCGGTAACTCTCTCTCTCTCTCTCTCTCTCTCTCTCTCTCTCTCTCTCTCTCTCTCTCT
>CM077102.1:7211695-7253934 GCA_039619505.1 Cimex hemipterus
AGAGAGAGAGAGAGAGAGAGAGAGGTGAGAGAGAGAGAGAGAGAGAGAGAGAGAGAGAGAGAACCAGATTGGAACAAACGACACACGACCTTCTGGCCGCTGATCTACCTAGCTATAAGAGTACCGGCTTATTTATCCGAAGGTCGTGGGTTCGAATCCCGCTAGTGACATTGACTTTTTAATCTCAACCAACACTTTATATAGAAAGAATAATAAATTGAAAAAGTTAACAGTGGGAGGGAGAGCCTGCCTTACTTGTATGCCATTAAATTGGCGAATTTAAGCACAATAAACTACAACCCTAAATATCTGAGCAGATCTCAGAAAAATCAAGTGCTGCATGGATTGGTGAAGAATCTATCCCTTCGGTTTCACAGATTATAATCCAAGGGTTGTAAGTAGGGTGAGACAAGAACTGATGACGATCAAACAATGTGCAGCGGTCAGTTGATTGCAGAAAATTTTGCTACTAAACCACTATATGAGCATTCGTCAAATTGATGATTTTTCAAGAGACTCTTGGAAACTCCTTTTCGTGCAAGGATCATAACGCATAACGTTTTCACGATTATCTCCTGGCAGATTTTCTTCATGGTATTTATGAAGGGGGTTAAGTAACGTTTTTCGGTAGTAGTAGGTAGAAAGAAAATCGCCTTCCCCCCCCCCCAAAAAAAAAACAAGCTCTTTTCTCAATGACTTTTCGCCCACTCCTATTCGAGCAAGAGTCGTTTCACTGAGAGGCTAAACCATATCCGGAGTGCTTCACATAAGAAATATTATATGATTAATGGCTTAATAATGTTTTAGGTACAAGACTTGTGCAAGAACAATGGATTACATGTTATCTTTCTGTAAAGCGCTTTATAAAGTTCAATTTATTTTATTTTCCCTCGATTAAACAAAATGAAATCTCCATAGCTACAACGTTGAATAGTTACAATTAAGGTTTTTAGTTGAGATAAAAAAGTCAATGGTACTAGCAGGATTCGAACCCGCGATCTTCGGCTAGGTACGCCGCTGGTCTACCACTTGAGCTATTGCGACCTCGTTCCACTCGAAAAATGGTAAAAAGGAGGGAAAACTATTTAGCCAAAAGTTCTGGGTTCGAATCCCGCTCTTGCCACTGTCTTTTTTATCTCAGCTAAAAACCATAATTAATTGTAATATATTAATTGGTCAAGCGGACCAGGAAATTAGTAAATAGTATTATTTCGTAGAAAATGATTCATTGTAAAAATGTTCGTTACTTTTGAAAATTTGTACCAAAGATTTATTTTGCTTTTCCTCTAGAACGAGCAATGTAGTAAGGAAATAATGCAGTCAGCTTCTTCAACTCGTGGGTCAAAATAATGCTTCGAAGGATTTCAATAAGGTACAAAAGTAACAAAATAAAAATTCAATTAATAACTGTGCACTACTTTTAGTATCAAAATGATAAATATTTAAAAAAAATGACATTGCCATCTTTTCAGTAGTAAATGTTTGGAGGTTTTTGTTCAAAATTCCTTCGACGTAGCAGGCACGAAGGTCGGTTTTGAATGGAAATGGCAATAAAACGCGTCCTGCCACACATACGTGTTTCCTTCGCACCTCTCTTTTGCGCAATTTGCATAGAAAACTTTCAATTTGAATAAGTGAAAAAGGACAAAGAATGATATCCATTTGAATAATGCTAGGAGTTTGGCTATTTGTGTTACGGGACATTTTTATACATGGATTTGGAAAAAAATTTCCGTCGGATATACAAAGATCAGCCCGATTTTGGACTTAATGGTTTTTCTGCAGAATCTGTTACACCCTTATTATCTCATCATCAACACTATCAGCACTGGTACGTTAACTCTGGCAGTTGATTAATATTTATGAAAAGTATTGGTTATATAACAAAGTCAGTGTGAGGAGCGGGATTCGAACCCACCACCTTCGGCTAAATAAGCCGTTACTCTTCTAGCTCAATGGTTAGAAATGACCGACTTTTATTTAAATGTCAGCCAAGACTTCATAAAGAAAGAATAATTATTGAATCTATTCTCACTGTAAATTTGATTAGATCAGTAGTTATAGCAATAAATAACCTGTGAAAACCATCAGTTTTTAAAACAATTATTACAACGTTATGTAAACAAAATGCAAAATAGGTTAGAAAAAATTAATAAATCATTTCACCATACGGGAATACAGAAGATAATCAATTTTGTTATAATTTAAAAGATACATTGAAAAATTATGCATAAATATTTTTAATCTTAAATATGAAAGAGTTAATTTCAGTTCACTAGTTTTCGTGGTCCACTCGATCAATTAATATCTTTCATTTAATTAAGGTTTCAGTTGAGATAAAAAGGTATATTTTGCATAGTATAAATTCGCTTTTTTCCACATCCAATATCTATTTGTTAATTGTGTACAATGTACGTAAATCCCAGACCCTGAAGATGATCTCAATAAAGATCGAAACGTTGGCACAACAAAGAAAATGTTTTTCTGAAACCTACATCAAACCAGACGATATCTCTCGATTTCTAAATAATTATTAAACGAAAGATTGAAGCATAGCATTACATACTGACGTCATGTAAAAATTTTCTACTCAAACAATATTTCCCATTATTTTGTCCATGGTTACTCAGTATAATGCGATAAACAAATTAATACCTTTCAATTAATTAAGGCTTTTACTTGAAATAAAAAACTAACGTTTTTATGTAAGCTATTGGTTGAAATGAAAAAGTTAGTGTCACGAGCGGGATTCGAACCCACGAACTTCAACTAAATACACCGATCCTCTAACACTTGAGCTATCGTGGCCTCGAATCCACTCGAACACAAGCTTCCCATCCCAACCACACCTCTCGAATTTTCCCTCCTTTTTGATATTTTTCCGAGTGAAAGTCACGGTATTGAGCCGAAGGTCGTGGGTTCGAATTCCACTCCTGACACTACCTTTTTCATTTCAACCAATAACTTGTGACCGGGTAATTAAGTCATGGCCCAGAGTTGGCGTAGATGTTCTTGTCTCGGGTGCTCTGAACTTTGGCCGGGACTGGAGCGAGCGGAGAGGAAGCCACATCAGCATGGTCAGGATTCTACGAGTCGTCCTACGTGAGTGATCGAGGATTTTTTGTACGTCTATAGGACTATCGTTTTCCTTCTAGTTATCGGAAACCGTCTCGGAGAAGAGTGAGTGCTCACTTCAGAAATTTAATCGTATGTTAAAGGCCTAAATTTCATGTTCATAGTTTAAGTTTAATTAGGATAAGGATACCGTTTTCTTTTTTTTTATATCGTTATCTGTAAATATATTTAATTTACCTTCACACTATTATTTCTTTGTTTATCTTTAATTTTTCTTTATTTAACAATAGTCAGGTCCGTTGCGAACCCTCCAGTCTCACGCGGAGCTATCTCCTGGCAGCCAACATTTTGTTTCCCCATTTGATAGTCAAATGGCTATCTGGCGCCCGTTTTAGAAAATTATCTTTTAGTCTGGAAACCAGACCGGGGGTTACAAACTTATATAAAAACATTAATTAGTTTAAAGAAGTTAAAGTCCAATCGGACCACGAAATATAATTGTCATTTGTAATATTTTACCATTAAATAAAACACACCAGTAAATATTAGAAAGGTACTCAAATACATTGACTTTAGTAAATAAAATGGTAGACTACAGTAATTCAAATCAATAAAAACTCTAACGGATTGAAAATAATATTTAAAAGTTCACAAGTTATATTTAATTATATCTTACTGCTCTCTCGTGGCGGTTTCTTTTCTCGCCGAGAATCAAATAGTTTGCACGACATTTGAAAAATGGCAAAAAGGAGGGAAAATTCGAAAGGTGGGGTTGTTGGGAAGTTAGTGTTTGAGCGGATCGAAGTCACGAGAGCTCAAGTGGTAGAGCAGCGGCGTATCTGGTAGAAGGTCGTGGGTTCGAATCCCGCTCGTGACACTGACTTTTTTATCTCAACCAATACCTTTCATAAATAGTAATTATTACTAAAACATTAATTGGTCTTTAACTGGAACTGTAATGAGTTAATTCTGGCGATTCTCTTTTCTGCAAATCGTCGGTTGTCGTGTTGTATTTTGATGAATTTGCTCTATTTCCAAGTTCGGAAATATTACAAATGAGCAAATTTTAAGATTCATATTAATATTTCCAAATGAAATCTCGCAATGGAAAACATAGGATGGCACTTTTTAAAATTAAGTAGCCTTACTACTACCTCCTTAATCCGCCATTAAATAGATAAAGCTATATCCATATTTATTTTAATTATACGAATGCTGTTATATTTTCTGTTTTCCACTCAAAAAACGTTTTAAAAAACAAACAGATTATATATTTTTTCATTTCAAAATTTGATTGCAAAATAAAATAAAGTTTCTTATCCAAACTGTTGTTTTTATATTTAAGCTTTCGATCAGCCCTCTTGAATAATTTAATTTAACAAATCCCCTTCGTAGCCAGACGCGGTTTTAAGTTTGCCATTAACAGTCCACTCTTCTCAGAAGGTTTTTGTAAATAAAACAGTGGAGATTAAATTGAATCACACGCTCTTACTTGATTCATGGGTAGGATATCAGCAAGTGTTTCGCCTCTGAGATAAGCAGGATTAGACGAGAGTAAACGAGTTAGAAAACAAAACGGACCTCTTGTTTTTCTTTAACTCTCTTCCTTTCTTCGACCTTTTATTATTTATTAACCAGGAACATATGTGTTTGTTTGTCTCTCTTCGTAGAATGGCCGGCGGTCGATAGTATTGACTTGGAGATTCATAAGCCACAATGAAAATCAGACTTTTCGGGAAAAACCTTATATTTCATCCCGTTCGTAATTTCCCGTTGTATATGTAGTTTTAGGTTTTCCATTATTTGTGTCATACATTTTTAATGCAATATAAAATTAAATAAACCAGAAAAGAACCACTAATCATTAAATATAGCAACACAAAATGATATGCACGCCTAAAACGAATTTTAATGAAAAAACAACAATATTATCTCACATGATAAACCACGATCTAACATGGACCGACTACGTACAAAACGTTATAGTTTTGAACTGAATTTTCATCAAACATTCTTGTACAAATTATCCAGTAAAAGTGATTTACTAACAACTTTTAACCTATAATTATGTCCCTGCACATATTTTTTTTAATATTTTCAGCAGAATCATCATCTTTATAGTCCGTAGTCATTCCATAAAGCTTACAGACATCTCAGCTACACATTTGCCTACAGAGCCATCAGGTTTCTTCCTGTGAAGTCTAAAATCCTACAAAAGTTTTAAAACCCACTCTAGACTCACACATAATCCCGCGTTTCTCCAAGTTTTTACAGCCTCCATTTCCTTCTATTTAGAGAAAAAAAAGAAAAGGTTGGGCGATTTCCTGGATATGGCAGAGGCTTTTGATATGGCCAGGCGCCCATGTATCTTTCATAAACTTAAAAGCTTCCTACACACCCGTTATTGGCTTATCCTGGAATTCTGTTTAAATAACTGCTACTTTAGAGCTATCACATCAATGCAAGCCGTTGTCTCACAAGGAAGAATTCTTAGTCTCGTCCTATTTGCCATTTAACAACTTTCCAAACATCCCATCACGATCATTACGCCCTAAGATGTACGATATATATATATAGTATATGTATCGGAGAATTTTCAAAAAGGGCGCCAGCCTGAAAGAGGACGCCAAAAAAGATAGTTTTCGCGGGAAAAAACTTCCCAGATAAAAAAAAGGATTTTTCTCTCTCTTCTTTCCTTGGGATGACAACGTAAAAAAGTGCTTTTAGATTTCTATCTCCTAAGTTAACATTTTATATCTCACCTGAGTGGAATTTGTGAGTAAAGTCTTTATCGTAAATTTGTATTGTCTGTAAATTAATATTATAATACATAAAAGCTCAAAAGGTGGGGGTTGAGATGGGAAGTTGATGTCCGAGTGGATCGAGGTCACGATAGCTCAAGCGGTAGAGCAGCAGCGTTTCTAGCCTAAGACCGTGGGTTCGAATCCCGCTCGTGCCTTACACTTGTTATCTCAACTAAAACCTTAATTAATTTCATTTAAATTTGGTTTTTTCCTTTTTCTTCTTTAAACCTTTTTCTGAGGAGATCCACGTAGTTACCACAGATGATGACACTACAATTCTTTCTTCCCACCTGAATTTTATCAAAGCAATATGTAACGACTAAGAATACATTTATATTTTAGTGATGTATGTTGTTTACAGAGCTTAAATTAATGATTATTTGGAAATCGTGAGGTGCGGCCTGGTGTGACGTACGTTTCAGAAAAACATTTTCTTTATCATGCTACGTTTCGATCTTTATTGAGATCATCTTCAGGTTCTGGGATTTACAAACATTGTTTACATTTAATAAATACATGTAGAATGTGGAAAAAGTGAATTTATACAATGCAATATTTGTTATATGTAAACAATGTTTGCAAATCCTAGGCCCTGAAGATGATCTCAATAAAGATCGAAACGTTGGCAAAATAAATAAAATATTGTTCTGCAACCGCATCTCAAGATCTCAAAATAATCTTTATATTTTAGATTAATTAATTCCTTGTTATGTTTATGTAATTGTTTAATAAATTATTAATACCAAGAGTGGCTGAATGGATCAGAGAACAGCTTCAATTAACGTAAACTATTCCCGTAATTACATTCGGAAACCGCAGGTTTTCTCTAGTGCCCGACTAGCCTGACATGGCGTGGAAGGGAAAGCCAATCTGCACCATTTAGTTAATTGATTAATGTTTCACCGGACAAAATGGACAGCGGGAATACCTTGATACCAAACCCTCTCAGACAAAGACAGATTGCGATACAATTGAATGTCTTCCCAATGTGTCAGATGGCCCTGAGAACGTCGGACCGCAGTTTCATCCTGGACTTTAATTGTTCGAAGTTTAATTTCGAGGGTAAATAAGTTCGAAATTATGAGAATATATAATTGACTAGATTTATTATAATTCAAGTCATGTCTCAGGTTTCATATCTAAATATGAATTTAATGGAAAATCCGCGTCTTATGTCTGTAAAGTTCTTAACTTCGCTGTTTCTATCAGGCTGAACAAATTCATCCATGCGATTTTACCACTATATAAAGAACCTTACACGCATATTTCTAACATAATTTAATACAATATTAAATATTCATATCTCGGTAAAAACCAAAAATCACTGGTATGTAGTAATCTTAAAATAGATGCACAACAAAGACAGAAAACTATATTTCAAAAATGTACTAAAAATTAGCTTAAATATTTTCTTCGATTACGTTTATAATGATTAAAAATTACTAAAACAGAAAGACCCGTCATGTAAAAGGAATATTTATGCTGGATCGGCCGGGGAATTTTTTTTCTCTCCGGTATCCGATTTCACTAAAACTTCTTAATTACTCTGGGATTTATCCAATTCAGCTTTATTTCAACCGATTAGGTTTCGGGGTCCGATTGACCAAATAAATTGTTTTCAATTGATTCATCTTTAAGTAAGGTCTTGGTAGCGATAAAAAAATTGAAAGATGGCAAAAAGGAGGGAAAATACAAAAGTTGAGGTTGTGATGGGAAGTCGGTGTCGGAGTGGATCGAGGTCACGATAGCTCAAGTGGTAGAGCAGCGGCGTAGCTAGCCGAAGATGGTGGGTTCGAATCCCGCTCATGACACTTACTTTTTTTATATTGACCAATAACCTTACTTAAAGTTTTATTACAACCGTTAGAAAACTGAGGGTCCTACTTTTAGAGTCAGGCAACAAGGTTTAGTTGTGATGCCACTCAAAGTCAAAAAAATAAGAATGAAATCATCAAACACCTCATAAAACTTTCGATTTTACATTTGAGGTTCTTATCTATATATGCGTAGTTTATGTCACAATGTTTATTCATTACCTACAGTTGTATTTTTCCTTTTTTACCGGGGCTTCCGACATCTAGGTCATTTCAGCCTTCAGCCTCCAGCTAAGTCAATACTCTATTTACACTTTCGAACACTACGAAACTCATTCCGTTCGGTCGGTGGAGTACTTGATATTCCTCCACCGATCTATACTAAAACTAATCTAGATCGGGGTCGATGGAGTACTTTTATAAATATTCCGCCATCGACCCTGAACACACGCTCTCAACGTTCGAGGGGAGATGACGACGTTACATTTCACTCTTGCCCCTCGCCATTCACGCTAATAAATACAAGCACTCAGTAATAAATGGACACACAACACATGAGACATACTGTATACAATTAAAAAAACCTAAGTTCCCCTAAAAAGCGGAACAAGGAACCCTGAAGCTCGCTGCGATGCGCGAGTACCATCATCAGATTGGGGCGGCATGCCTACTCGCTCCCTGTAGGGAGCCAAGACATGGCAGGTTTCCAGTATGTGGGACACATCGAGCAACATTTCTCTGCATAACGGGCACCTGCGGGGGCTTTGGCTCAAGAGCAGGTACCCGTGTGTCAACCATGTAGGCCCTATTCTTATTCGCGTAAGGACAATTCCTCGTTTTCGGCTCAGGTTCTCGGGGGGGGGGCATCTACGAATCGTACTATTGACGCGCAAAAACCTCTCGGACGACCCGGCCCACTGACGCAGCCATCTTTATTTTATCATGGTCTTCACTACAAGCTTGGCGTCAGCGGGCCTGGTTGCGATGGTCCGGTCTGGAGGGCAGGACGTCCCGCCTTTGTCGCCTCGTCCGCACTTTCATTACCTTCCAGCCCAACGTGTCCAGGGATCCAGATAACAACCACCATTTTTCCGAAGCGCTTCAACTCGGCGATTTGTTCCATCAACAGCACGACAAGAGGGTCCACAGAAAATCTATCTCGCAGGGCCCAAACAGCGCTCAGAGAGTCTGTGCATATTTTCTTGTTTTTGCTTTTTTTGTTAAATATTTTAAACGTTAAGCCGTTTTGGAATGGTCATCTTTGATAAAATCATAAACTGTGAATACTTATAAAATGACGCAAAATTATTTAATGATTTACCCCTTCTTGTTTAATTAATCTACAATGAACCCTTTTAATTTATTGAAAATGTGGCATTTATCGCAAAACCCTTTTTCGCTACTTTTCGTTAAATCGTTAGCGGTAACATATAACAGTTTAATAGTACAAAATAAATCCTTGTGGGTTATTTTTGTTATAAAGTATACGAAAAAGTTTGCTTTTTAATAAATGACAAGCTTTTGTGCCGTCATTATAGTCTGTAATAACCTCTGGGCGCTATCAACTTTATTATTGCTCTTAGTATTTCTGCAGATGTGTTCCCATTTTTTCATGTTAAGTGTGGTTTTTCTTGACGTCCTTTCTTCTTATTAAAGTCCTCTTCTTTCGAATTCTTTTATAAAACTAAGCGATCCTTAGTGCTTTCAATTTATCTTTTTAAAACAGGATCGCCTCTTCCGTAACTGACTTTTTTTATACATGAATAACGCATTAATAGTAATGTTACTGTTGAATAATTACTGTAGAAATCTACATCTCGGTGAATTCGGATGAGGGCAAAATTATTTGTGGTGCATTGCAGAGGTGTTCTATTTTTGATTTTCGGATCAATACGAGTTAACCGTTTCTCGGAATCCCAGGTTAACATAAGTCCACTGTTCCAAATTTGGACAGATTTTGCATGATTTGCGACTGCTTGCTGTAAATTTAGAATAAACATACATATATATGTACACAATGTATGCGTTATATATATGTATATAAATATATATATTTTGATACTGGAAGTGTTTTTATATTTCAAGAACGGTTGGGTACTTTCAAACCTGCTGAGTCAAAGCAATTAAATCTATCTGATTTAGTTTTGGTTAAGACTTTGATGGCTCTGCTTCTATTTTTTTTTTTTAATATCTCAACTAAGAAATGTTATAAAAATTTAATGAAGGTTCAGTAGTATCACACATCAAAAATATGCAGTCGTTAAGAAAAAGATGTATTTAGTTAACCATAGAAATAACGATTATTTGGAGATCGTGAGATGCGATCTGGCGTGACGTAGGGTTTAGAAAAACGTTTTCTTTATCGCGCCAACGTTTCGACCTTTATTGAGATCATCTTCAGTGTTCAAAGTGTTTTTTTAACTAGAAATAACGTTTAATAATTTTGATTTTTTTAAAAGTCAATTACATAGGTATGAAAATCCGAGAGACTTCAAACGTCCAAGGACAGGATATGAAGATTTTTCCGACAGTCAGAACAGTTTCTTCGACTTCAGTTTGATCGAAATCAGTCAAATGTTGTGACTAATTAAAACAGGATGTAAACAAGGAAATTCTGCGTATTTTCCAGGATTGTATGAGCCCTTCATTAAGCTTCCCTGCTTCCATGGCTTTAATTGTAGTCACAACTGAATAGCTTTTGAATAAAAGCTTTTACTTGATGATTGTTTTACCCACATTTTGAAACGTAGATTAGGAGGATTAGATTAGTACACTGATGAGCATTACTGCCTGCCTATTTTCTGCAAGATCATTTTAAATTAAAAATAAATTATCTAATTTAAAAACTCCTTGTTAATTATTAAACGTAAGATAATAAAGGTAAAGTGCGTGTAACTAGTTAAAATGACATTAAAATACTGGGGACAAACATCAAATTGGTAATTTTATTACACTATTTGACTATAAATATTTGAGAAATGGTCTTATCTGTGAATAAATGCCAAAGCTTTATGTATTCAACCTTCTGTTCATTTACCTACGAAAACCTATTACAGAAACAAAATAATGAAATCAAATATTCGATCTAGTTCCAGTTGATTATTGCCTCTATGTAAGGTCTTGGTTGAGACAAAAAAGTCAGTGTCACGAGCAGGATTCGAACCCACGACCTTCTGCCTCGATACGCAGCTACTCTACCACTTGAGCTATCGTAAATTCGATCCACTCTGAAACCAACTTCCCATCAGCCACGAATTGAGGATTGGATTCTCGGCGAGAGGATGGTGGAGGAGGAGGGTTGTTTCCGACAGGATCGAGGTTACGATTGCTCAAGTGGTAGTGCAGCGGCGTACCAAGTCGAAGATCGGAGGTTCGAATCCCGCTCGTGCCATCGACTTTTTATCTCAACTAAAAACCTTAATTAATTTTCATATATTAACTGGACAAGCAGACCATGAAATTAGTGGATTGAATTGTTAATTAGGGGGGCCGAGTGGTTAGCGTGAAAGACTCTCGGCTAGTAGACCCGGCGGTCGCGGGTTCGATTCCCGCCGTCGCCTCTGGCCCTTTTTTCACGATACCTCCCCCCAAAAACAAACACGCAATAATAAATAATTATAGAGAGTCTGGCTAGATATGCAATATTCATGAGGCCATTAAATTTAAAAACAATTGTTAATTAACTCCTACTATATGACACAAGTATTTTATACTCATGGAAAGGAAGCGGCTATGGAAGAAGAACAAATCTCTTTTCTAACTATGTACTATTTTTAAGTATTATTTGACTTATGTTTAGAAAAGCAATATTTTCTTTTGAAATCAAGTTTTATTATAGAGAATATTAGTTGTTGAAAAACTGGACTGATCTTTTTTTCCCTATTTACATAGAATTCACTCAATCAGGGTGATAGAGTACTCGATATTTCACATGTTATATAAATAAAATGGTTAAGGTCGATGGTAGGAGTCGATATGTCATCTGAAATCTTACGAATGTTATAATTTCGTACTTTTCAAATTATAGTTTGCAACAATGCTAAAACGTGTTCAAATTTGTTGTTCCAGTGTTCTGCAAATTGAACCCATTTGAATCGTTACACCGTATCGACAGCACCCTTTGTAAAGGGATCTGCCGTTAATAAAAGCACTCTCAGTCGTTAATTAAGGCCGGTCTGAAGATCTCCTTCCATTAGGAATTCTAAACGCTTCAAGGAACCCTCGAGGGTTCGAAACTCCCGGATAAACACTTCACCCTGGCGGATTTGCGCCATCCACTTCTTAAGATTTAACTAATTAGACGTAAAGTGTTTCAACAAGTAGCAATAGAACCAACTTCATATTGTTCGAGGGGGCTCTTCGGAAACTTTTTTCGGAGCGGGTTTTCTTTTTATATTCGACGACCCGCCTAGGGAGTCACGAAATTCATGAAGAACGGGATTGATGTTCTGCCCCCACATAATGGCGATCTTCAGAGCTCGGTTAAAAATAATTCATTCTACAAGTGTTCGGTTCAACAACTTAAACCAAAACCCTTGTGTTAGTCGATGCCTAAAATGTATCTAGTCCGTCTGTTTTACCTATGATTATATAAAAAATATTATACATGATTTTATTATAAACTCTTTCAATTATACTCAAATATCTAAGGTACTACCTCAATTCATTCTCTTATCAGTATTTTAAGAAATCAAAATAGATTTGCTTATCTAATAATATAACACAGGGTGATTCACTATTTGTACGACAAAACTAGTCAAGTGCTATGATCCAATTCTCAACTCTTTCTCAGATTCAAGAAAAAAAAATTGACCATAAAAATCAAACAAAACTCACAAAGCATACACAATAAACGTAGCGAACAACCGTTAAAAAGTTGAATTTTTCTGTTTCTTTTATTTTGTTAGGATAAAGTTGGGATTCCATACTACGTTTTGTTCGCGTTTAGTGTACATATTTCGTCCAATTTTTTGTTTATTTTGCTTTGGTTCTTTTTATGTGCTTTGTTTCATTATTCTTCTTTCCTGCAACGTTTTATTAAGTTAAAGTTTGGTAAATAAATTTTGCCCAGGACAAAATGTTGAATTGATTAACCACATTCCTCCTTTTTCACACTTTCCCCCTGTTTATTTAAAAATCCCTGCATTTTAGTTTGATGTAATTAATGAAAAGGGTATACCGCTAGAAAGGGCAACTTTAGTTCTTTCCAAATTTTAAATTGATCAGTTTTTGAAAAAAAAAGTGTCGTCTAAGAGGGTGCCTTGTTAAAGGCAATTTAGCGCTTGTCAGAACTTTTTTTTATTTTCCGAAAAATAGTTCAAAAACTACGAGTAAATTTATGGCGAAAACCGTAGTTCGTTTAAAAAGGAAAAAAAAAAAATGTTAAACATCTGGGTCGAGGCTTGGACCAAGGTTCGTACGATCTTTTTTTGATCGTCTGAGTTGGAGAACCGCATAATTTTAAAAATCATACAATTTTTAACACTTTTAACAGTCATAAAAACAAAGAAAGAAAAGTAAGCAACATTTCTGCTAATTTAATAATTAAAAAAAATGCATTTTACGGCCTTTTTGTGCACATATATCAAACTGATTATACGCCATATTTTACTTAAACCCAGAAGACGTTTCCAGTAAAATAGGCCAGGAAATTAATTTTGTTAAAACGATTCAGATTATCTAAAATAATTGACAATCTTATGAATGAAAATTATGTAAAATAAAGATCTATTTTAAAAAGTAATTATTACGAAAAACAAGCAAATAATAAATTAATTAAATTCGTACAACAAATTTATCGAACACTACTGAATTGTTAAACATTCGTTGACAAATTAATTCGCTTTTCTAACCTAAAAACACTACTGAAACTATCGACACCGGACAATTATAAATCGTCAAACTGTTTTTATTGTTTTTATGACAAATGTGTAATTATGTACTGCAATATTAAATAAAATATAAACGTCTAAAGTGTTAGTTTTATAACACTTTTGATTGTTGTATATTAGGTTCGAATTTTTTAGTACAAAAACTTGTTGCTTTCGGAACAAAAATTAAATTCGTTTTCCACCTAGATATTAACTAATAAAAACTCGTCAAAAAACCCACAAATAGAACGATTTTGTGTATTTAGTTGTTATGAGTGTAATTCATTATAAAAGGGTTCATAGATTTCTTGGCTTTAGGAATAGGATAACCACCAGGAGGTTACATTTTCAATGTATAATGGTTATAGATCTTATTGCTACATAAACTCATAAACCATAATTTTCCGTACTCTAAGAAATGTTCATTTTTTACTGACCGTGTGAAATATAAATAATAGGTTCAAAGTTCTGATGAAGGAGTATATACGAATTTATTCTTTGTAATCTTGACGAAAACTGTAAGTGTACGTGTTGTGTTACAACTGGGCTGGGCTGTTTTGGAGTTTACAAGGATCGTAGGTATTACATTATGCTTAGTACTGGAGGCAAAAAAATGGACATTTTATTGGATTTTCACCTTAAAGTGTTCACACTCCCTGATGTACTGACTCAAGGGTCCGTATCTCAAGGGGGGGGGGGTTCCAACTCGTAATGCGGCTGGTATCTCTTTACTGTCCCCCTTAAGACAATCAGATGAGTGCATCGACGTATGCAAAACTAAACCCAGCCAAAAATTAATTCACATTTATAATACTATCGCACAAATAAATACATTCACACCTATGGGAAAAAAAGAAAAACAATTTTATCCTTGGGCTTACAGAAGAACAGAACGACATAATCGAGCGGTATCTAGTCTCGTGTTCAATACACACACGAAAGAACAATTTTAATCACAAAATTCAAAAAAATAAAACATTTTAAACTTACGCTCAAAATGTAGTGTATAAAATTAAAATAGACAATTATTTTTAACAATACACATGCCCTAATAATAACTTTTTAATAAGGGCAACTGCTGCTAAGTTGCAATGGCGTAAGGTAATCAAACGACGGTGGATTGAGTGGGAAAAGGAATTCTTGAGATTGGATGGACGGATGAGGAGGGAACGACTGAAAACAGTAGTTCTGTCTTTAGGAAGGTAGAGCTCAGAAAAGATAGAAAGAGTGTGGTTGCGTATCGAAGAGCTAAAGGTTTCCTAACCTTCCTAAGGTTTCCATATCCTTATAATAGCTGGAAGGAGGAGAATGGTAAGTAACCAAGCAAGGTAATTGGTACAGGAAGGAGCCAAGGAAGTATAGCCTGCGGGGGATGGAACCACTTGAAGCAAAAGTATATTAAGGTATGTGTCATGTGGGACTTCCTTTGCAAGACGAAAATGGGAAATAGGTTTCCAAAGTAAGATCTGGTCAAGAATAATTTATAGGTTATTGACACTGATACCGAACGAAATAGGATGATAGTTAATGGTAAATGGAGTAGTCGATATAACTCCATCGACCTGTACATAATAATAACGTACTCTTGGTATGTTGGAACTTTATACTTTTTATATATAATACATAGACGCTTGTATATACGCTTATATATACACTTGTAAATTGTAGGCGGTTGTCGTATAAATTAGAAAGATGTAAAAAGACTTATTTAATGAAGAACAGTTATTTATCGACGAGTCTCATATCAGATGTTTCTTCGATCCTCGGAGGGGTCTCTTCTCCACTCGAGGAATCTTCTTTCTCCGACGGGTCTTTCGTGTTGTCGCCGATTTCTTCTTCCGCTTCTTTCTCTTGTTCGTTTTCGCTATCAACGGTGTCCAAAGCCATGTTTTCGACTTTGGCCATTTCACTCTCGATTATGTTGCAGCAGCTTTTCTGCGCGGTTTTCCGTTTGACGAACTCATGCATGCCGTGCTTGTCGAGCAACGAGGTGTGCGTCAGGTTTTCCAGCTGGGATTCCGTCTCGTCTGTCGCGGTCGAAGCGACGTCGAAGCAGAGTCCTTCATCGTCCGGGGGCTTGACTCCCTTCGCCTCTTCGGCCGTTTCGATCGAGTCGCTCGGATCAGCGGATATTTTCGACACTTCGTTCAATTTTGCCGGCTGTTCGTCTAATTCGGTGCGAAACAGCTCGACCGGCGGCAGCTGGGGGATCGACAAGATTTGGGGCCTCTGCTGGTATTCCAAGACCTGCTGCTCAATGGGCGCCGGCAGGCTTTCTTGGATCTCCTCATGCACGGACTTCGGCCTCTCGCTCGTATCCGTCGCCTCATTCGTCACCGCGCCTTTTTTCTCTTTACGCTTAGTAAAAAATAACTTTTTCCACATACCCTTCATTTTGGTCCTTTTAAAACATTTACTTCCAGCTTACGATGGTTTAAAGTTCTGTTCTTTTAGTCTTAAATTGAGAAAATTTTTGAATCCATTGTTACTTGCCTTGAATTAGAAAAATAAAGGAAACCATATGTTTACACATATTATGAATTTTTTTTCGTAATATTCGAATGCAGTCAGATTGTAAGAACACCAAGGTTTATATCATTAAGTTAAATGAGTAAAGGATATTTTTACGTAAAGACAGCCTCTATATTCGAATACAGCAAAAAATCATGTTATTAAAAATGATAATAATTCACGGACAATTTAAGTTTTTTGCCAAGTCAAAAAAGTAACGTAAAGGCTTTTCCACTACAAAAATTGTATAAAATGTTTAATGTTAATTGTTAATTATCTAACAGAATTGTACATATGGAAGAAAATGTGTTATACTTTCGGGAACTACCAATTTTGACTTCGTTAGTAATGTAAAGTAAAAACTTAGTATTACAATGAAATAATACATTAAAAAAATAATTATAGGTCTGCCAATAGATCACCAAATGACATGCATTTTTGTTACATATTTTTATATTTTTACGCATATTTTAATAGGGAATATTATTCTAACATAATTTTAAAAATCCAGCACGCTGTGGGGCCATTATGTACCAGCTAAATTATTTCATCATAATCATTTCAATCGAATAAAAAATAATATTTTTTTATTATATTACTAAAACATTAAACATTTGATTTCTTGCTAGCTATGACAGTTGTATAATTAGTGTAAAAAGTTCAATTTCGTCCATCAGATAAGCTTTGTTTTAATTATCCAGATCGGTAACTTCTTCGTGGAATAATATTTCGTAAGAAAGATAGAGTAGTATAAGTATCGTAAGTGTAAGATAAGATTAATTAAAATGTTGGGCCCCCTTCACGAAATTCTTTAAAGCCAATCTTTGCATATGCTTACGCTTCCATCTCTGTTACGATGTCAATCTTCGGGGTCCCAACCGAAAAAGGTTAACCGAAGAATTCTTATTATTGAAGAAAAAGCGATCTGCGAGGGGTTTCTATGTCGAAAATCCCCCGGCGGCTTTAACTTTATTGGGAAACTTTCTCCCGCCCCGTCTCTCTTTAGCCGCAGTGCTAAAGAACACGGAGAAGGAGCAAATTTAAAAAACAAAATAATAATGCTAATTTTTGATCTTTTGACTATGTTTCAATGAAAGTTTGAACAAAAATCTGGAAGGCATGGCACTAATCAATATCTACGAACCACAAATTGCCAAACAATAAAATTTAACGTGCTACATCCTTTTTCTCATTTTTTAATTAGACATTAATCAGTTAATAATCAATTTATGTAAAAAACAGAAGAAATATGTACCACTTAATCCTGTCTGAATTTCCTAGAATAAAAGCCCCATTAAATTTAGCTAACCTAAAACTATTGACGTCTCAACCGTTGCAGTTCAACAATGACATAATGACGAAATGAAAAATCTATCGTTGATACCAGTCGGACCCAACAGACAAACAATCTGAATATAGGGTACTTACATGCACCAGCCCACTGTCAGGGCGGAACAGTCACGCAAGACGGAACAGTAGGCCAGAACAGTATAATCAAAGCGTGTACGGCGCAAATTTTTGTTTCTGCCATAAAACGATTATAAAAGGCAATAATCATTATATTATTATTATAATTATAAAATGAGAGGTTTATGGGCCGATAAACAGCTGAGGTCATCACCGTCCTCTACGTTTTCTTACTTTTTCTGATCTTTCTTGCCTATTTGTTTTAAACTGTAGCCATTTGAGCGTCTCGATCTGGTTACTCACCCTCTGCTTTTAAATGTATACTACATCGCTAGCGTCTCATTTTTACTTCAGCTTGTCAAATACAGAATAGAAACAGAACATAGAATACATAAATATACATCATTACAAACAGAAGTCTGGTATACACTCCTCTAGAGTGTTCGATATTCCTCGGGGGCGGGGTTGAACCGAGTCAATTCTCGCTCATAACTTACTTTTACTCAAGACATCACACACCCATCTCAATATCTCTTTGGGCTGGGTTGAACCTTCTCTATCTTTCACGCTAATAAATGACGTTTAGTCTAATAAATTATCACAAGCACAATCCAGATCCATAACGGCAACACAATCACACTACGTACATTTAAAATCCCTATAGCCCTTAGGTACCAACACAACGAGAATTTAAAAAATTTACAAAATATCTTTCCCCTTAATATCCATATTGATTGTTCCAAAAAAGTCATTGTAACTAAAATCACTGTTAGTTGATCGATAATCTGCATCGATTCCAACAATCATTAAAAGTGAAAGCGTAATTATTTTTAGAACTTGATTGATTTATCATATACATCGCCACTGGTGACGTTTGTCACGTAATAGACGACTACCGGTCACCCTTATCAAACACTTCCTTTCACGCTAATAAATTACTTTTACTCTCCAAATTACATTCATTCCAGTAAATTAACATAAACACAACAGCCAATATAAACATAGAAGTCTGGTCACATTCAATTCCCCAGAGTACTTGATATTCCTCGGAGTGGGGTTATAGGCAACCTCTTCCTCCCATGCTAATAATTTACAACCATCGCAATAAATTAACACAATTGCGATATAGACACACCACAAAAAAATATTTACATAACAACTATATACATTTAAAAATGTTTGGGTCACCCAGCACAAGCCATTAGGCTTTTGGGCGAATGCCATTGTTATATAATACAAATGTATTGTTCATAAAATATTGTATAAAATCTGTAAAATTGTGAATTTTGTTTATTGGCAAAAAAGAAAAAAGAAAAAAAAAGCGATCTGAGGTCCAAGACAGTATTTATTACAATCTATTCACTATTTGTCAAGCCTTCTACAATTGAAAAGATGTTAGACCGTTAATATATCCTTTAATCCGTGGATATTTAAAAAAAAACACATATCTGTTAAATTAAAATTATATCCATTATATTTCCTGGTCCTGACCAAATAACTTATTTCAATTAATTAATCTTTTTATGTTAGGTATCGGTTATAATGGAAAAGTGGCGTAACGAGCGGGATTCGAACCCACGACCTTCGGCTGGATTTCCATTTCAACCAATACCTTACATAAAAAGATTAATCAATTAATTTACCCTATAGTTGATCAATGGATAAGCGAAAGAATATTAATATGAAAGCAGAGAGTCAGAAACCAGATCGAGACGCTCAAATGGCCGCAGTTTAAAACAACATTAAAAAATTATTTTTAATGTGAAATATATATTCAATGATTGAACGTCTTATAGAGTGTTAAACATAAGGGAAAATAAGTGATGAGGTTACAATGGGAATCCAGGAAGTACATCATTTTTAAGCTAATTTATTTTCATCTACAACGTTATAACGGACAGATTGGATATCAATTTTTCTTTGTGACATTAATAGTGTTATGAAGAAAGCTACTCATTAGCAGCCGCTCTTGATTAATCATTTAAGTCCCTGATCCAGATTATTTTCAGTCGCCTACGTGGTAATTGCTGGTAATGGAATAATCGTATTTGTGTTGTAGTGAGATCTTGTAATTTACTGTGAAAACGTCTGTATTATGTTTTGATGGATGCGAAAACAGGTGTTATGTGAAAATCTCTCTGAAGTGTGTTATTCGTAAGATAGCAGAAACTATATTAGTCTTAAAATTTTGGATTGGAAACTGTGTAATATTTGAATATTACGACATTTGACCGATACACAAACTTGGTACCCTATATCTAAATAGGTTTGAGTATGTAGAAAGTTATGATTTTATTCAATTGATTTAGGATTTTAGTTCAGATAACAATGTCAGTGTCCGATTCGAACCAACGATCTTTGGCTAGACACGCCAATGCTCTACCTACTTCGCGACCTTCTGAATTTTTTCTTCTTTTCGAGATGGGAAGTTAGTGTCCGAGTGGATCGAGTTGAGCTCAAGTGGTAGAGCAGCGGCGTATCTTGCCGAAGCTTTTTAATGGCCTCATGAACTTTGCAAATTTAGCCAGACAATATATGCGTATTCGTTTCTGTGTGGGGGGGGGATGGGTATCGTGAACAAAAGGCCAGAGGCAACGGCTCTACTAGCAGAGAGTCTAGTAAACACTCGGCTACCAAGGCCCCCCGCGAGGTCGAAGGTCGTGAGTTCGAATCCCGCTCGTGGCACTGACTTTTTAACTCAACTAAAAACCTTAATTAATTGAAAAGAATTTATTTGATCAAGCGGACCACGAAACCTAATAAATGTTATGATTTTAATTCATTAAACTCTGATTGTCGGTTTACAAGGCAATAAGTCATTTTAAATTGTTTGTTACGAGTGTTTTTCTTAATGTTGTGTGTGAATTCGAAGTTAGTCTTCAATCAAATAAGTCCTAAAAGTTAATTTTATCGACTGTAAAATTATATAAGCATATGCCAGGGCAAGTCTCAAGGCGGTGTGTGAAGAAGATATTTGAAGGGTTAAACTTTATTTTTAAAAAATTGCCCCAATTTCCCATTGCTGGCATGTGCTTTTTGTCGCATAAATTAAGCTTGTGTATAAGAGGGGGTGTGTTGTTAATGTGCGGTGTCATGCGTATGAGGCAGTGTCTTCTCATTTGTTGGCATGTCAAAAGAAAAAATTGTCTTCAACAGCGGAGCGAAGGAAGTAAATATCTGTTCTTTGTCCATTTGCCAGATCTTTGATTTGAAAACTGGCGGGCTCGTCTTCGGGAGAGG
This sequence comes from Cimex hemipterus, assembly GCA_039619505.1. Taxonomy (NCBI): domain Eukaryota; kingdom Metazoa; phylum Arthropoda; class Insecta; order Hemiptera; family Cimicidae; genus Cimex; species Cimex hemipterus. Next base: position 7,232,417 of record CM077102.1, read on the forward strand.
GTCTCAACGTTTCAACCCTCGCCACAAGAAACTTTAAAAAGGAAGAGAGAGACAGATAAAAAAAAAAAATCCCGCGGTAAACAATGGAGTGGTTACATTATTTACCCCTCGTTAGAAGCTTGGCAAACGTGTTTTTGGCTCCCGTCCCCGAAACTTCCCAAATGACAACACTCATTAAACAAACTTGCAAATTGCGTCGAGTTTATCGCTTTTCTTAATTCTCGATTGAGCCGATGTGACCACACCTTTTAGTGGATTTAACCACTTTCGGAAATTCTTTTGAGCGCACAGCCAGATCCAGCTGGTTTAAACTCCGTTTTTTTGTGTTAAGTACGACCTTCTCGCTGACTTTCACCCGCAGAATCTTTCAGGCTGAAAAATTGAACAGCTTCCACTTCGACAAAGCACAACTTCGGGCTGAACTTATGAAATCGCCAGGTGATGGATAAGTTTTTTATTGGCTTTTAGTGGTACACGTTCACTTACATCCTCACAAAACCACTCGTCAAAAAGTGGGGTTTACAAAATTAATTGTAATGATTGCGATATTAATATATAGAACAAAACAACAGAAAAATTAAACCGAGAATTAAAGAACACTTGCCTAAATCAAACAAATTTTCCAAAATTTAAGAACCATTTAAACAAAACAATTTTAAAAGGTTTTTGAAACAAAGATTATACCTGTGCTTTCCAAACTGACGACGGTTGAGATTTCTTAGCAAACTAAATTCCCCATTACTTATCAATGGATACTCATTATAATGCAATAAGCAAATTAGTTTTACTTGGTTTTTATTCAAAAGAGTTTATAATTTAAGTTTTTGCAAGAAGGAAGTGAAGTAATTACTGTCAAATGGAAGGGTATAACGTCCAACTACTCGATGAGTGTCATGTACAAGGAGTCAACCAAATTTACAACGACGATAAGACCAATTTCAAACGTCTGCATTCACACAGTCTAATCAAATCAAAAGTTTATTTATCTCCAAGAATTTGAATGTAATTTTAACCATTTAGTTGCGCATTTTTACATTTATAATAAATAGGATGACAATTTTTTAAAATCAAATTTTGCACAAAATAGGCAGGAAGCTTGGACTCGAAGTTGGATATCTTTTAAGTACGATGAAATCTGAATAAGGCTAAAAACGAATGACTAGTTTTACCGGGAAAACTTGTAAAAAAATCATCAATCAATGCTTTTGCTCAATAGCTACTCAGTTGAGTCGATGATTAAATCATGGTTGTAGAAAAGGCAACCAGTACAATCCTGGAGAATGGACAGAATTACCTTTTTGCATCCTGTTTTAATTGACTGATCTACCAGATAAAAATTGAAAAAAAACACAAATTAAACTGTCTGGGTTTTCATAAGTCAGATGTACTGTGATCATTAAAAAAACACATGGAACAAAATTATATATTACTAGAAGAAACTAAGAAGTTTTTTTCCAATTAACATAATTACAAATATTATTTAAGGCTTTCAATCGCGTAGGATCATATTTCGCGTTGATCATTACGGATCTTCACAACTACTTATATATTATGTTTGCGATTTTGATTTCTTCTTTCATTCCTTCTTCTTCTTCTTCATTGATTCCTTGTTCTTCAATCTCACACTGTCTATTCCTCCATACGTGTGCACACGCACGCGCGCGCCCAGAGACTCATACATCTATATGCATATCGTACACCTTCTATTTTATGTTCTGTATCAAAGGCGTTGATCTCAGAAGGCAATAGTCTGATCTCAGGGGAGGTTATCACCAAAAATCTCCGCTGCTTGGCTTGGGAGATTATGTGATCTCCTTTGTTGCTCAAAATTAAGGGAATTGGTCAAGAGGTGTTTTAATGTAACCAATTCCCTGGCGCCGGTTCTTTGCACATAAGGTACCCGTGGGTAAGGCTGCTATGCTCGATTCTAAGTCTCGTCAACACAGTCTCTTCGACCCGCGAGTCGTGCGCTGAGGAGCCCCAAGGGCCAACATTTGATTTAATATCGGTTAGCTTGTTGTCCCACACTGCTCTCCATTCCTCCTGCCACTTCTGCCATATATTTTTTTTTCAAGTGGGAGATCAAATCTGTGTGAGGACTGTACTTTAGTCGGTTCCCATCAATGATGGCCCGTTTTGCAGCAATATCCGCCTGTTCGTTGCCCATTATACCACCATGTCCTGAGATCCACATGAAAATTACTTGTATACCAGAGAGTCTCAATCGCTCGAGAGAACGCAATATCTCCTGGATCAGCGGTTTTCCATTGCTGTAAGGGCCGCTAGTGAGTCTGTGCAGACTAACAACAAGTTGCCTATGGGCGATACTATGTTAAGGCATTTACCGATCGCCGTTAGTTCGGGAGTATAATTATTGCATAGCCGAGTAGTTAGCGTACCTCAAGTTTAAATCATCAGGTTCGAAAATTCACAACGGTTCTTCAGATTTAAAAACAATTTCAACATACAAAAGTGAAACGAAACGTCAAGAAGATGGCGATGTTTTTCTAGTCCAACACAATTTGCACCAGGCGATTATTCCTTATTTAAGAACCTGGAGCTACCCCGGGATTCGAACTCAGAACCTTTAGCATGGCAAAATACGTGTTGTAATGTAATTCCTGTAATACGGAATGGTGGAATAAGTAAAGATAGAAACCGAGTTTCGGTTTCACTCAAAATCCCAACCCATAATTAAAGAACTGACTGATCACTTAGACAATCTCAACATGACGAAACCATTAGCAATTGGCATTTCAGCATCCTCAGCGGTTTAATTATGTAGGGAATATTGTTATTTTTGTCTGAAAGCGTCGTCAATTTTTAATACAATTCTGTTGGTTATTTCATTTTCTTTTTAAATTATTCGGTGTATTAAATAAAAAGATGTGTGTGAGTTTCTTGATTTGAATGGTAATGATTTTTCATTAAGTAAAATAAGCCTTGTTGAGTTAAAATAAGTCTCCAGTCTTGTGGTCGGTGGTCGCAACGGATTAGACGTTGACACGGCGCTCATCGCTGTGAGATAAAAGTCCCGGGTTCGAATCCAGCGGTTAAGATTAAATAACTTATTAATAAACAGGTAACCTTTGGTCATTCATCTTATTCTCATTGAAGATGGCGTGAAACCGAAAAGCGTATAATTGAAACTTAAACAGTAAGGAACGGTTGACCTGTACTTGATCACTACTTTAATTGGCTCCGACCATCCAATTTTCCTGGTCGTCCTAACATTTGAATTGTTGATTTTATTATAATATTTTCTTGTGGAGGTTTCCCGTGGAATGAAGATGTAGTTTGTTTCATGTTAAAATGCCCAAACGACACAATTGTATTTTTTACATTTATTCTATTTAGTATTGAATAAATAAATATATTAACTTTGAAAAGCAGTTTTTGAGCATAATTATGTAAATTTCTCTTAACAATGAGAGTTTTTGTAGATATTTTAAATCCTGAATAGAACAGACTGACCAGGCAGTTTTTTAAATCAAATATTAATGAAAAAGGGGGAAACAGCTTTGTCTGCAGTAGATCAATAACGCGGATTGCCCCCGCCAGCGGTCGTCCTGCGTCTGCAAATCGAACAGGGCCTATCTCCGGTTAATTCAACCGCGACTGGCCGCAAAGGGTTGTAGGAAGGCCTGAATGAACGTAAACCCGGAGGACGGTTGTCCAGGCGTCTGGAGCGGGAGACGTGGCAACGCCGACCCAGACTGACTGATGTCTACCCACTGCCGATCAATAGGCCACTCCGATTCTACACACTTGTATATACGCTCGGGCACATACGCGCCCCGCGCTACGCCCGCGTGTGTCCGAGAGGGAATAAGAATCGCGGATCGAGCGGACAAACGCAAACAAAACAACGGCCACGACAAACTTTCCCCGTGCCATCTCGGTCCTAAATACTGCCAGAAAATAACAAAAGTCACTTCACTCAGTAAGAGTAGTTCGGTTCTACCTGAAGATAAGTCATAAAGGCCGTGAAATATAATATTCATTTCCAATGTGTATAGGGTCATAAATCTTCGCAATCACCGGCTATCGAAAATAACAGCAGCAGAAATTATTAGTCCCTGAATATCATGGTTTTCCGCCTGAGGGGTATGACTATTGAATATTGAATTTTCGAAGACTTACCAGTTTTGCTTACAAGCTACGAACGCAATGTATCTGGACCGAACACACTGGTAAATGTCTAGCCAATAGGTCATCCAGATTTCTATTGTATCTATTATATTGCGCTTGATGTAAACTTATTTAGTATGTCTCGGAGTGCTTGGATTTCTTCTGTTCCGTTTCCTTTGGTTTTTAAAATAGATGTGTTGCTTCCTCTCAACTATAATTCCTGCTTCAACTGGTGTTCCCTATGCAACAGAAAGGCCAAAGAAGACACGTTCATTTCTTAGCTGAATGTCTGATCCTGGCAGAATTCAGGTTGAGACACTTAAGCCTGTCCTCATTAAAATGTCTACTATCGCCGCATTAAATAATTATCTGTGTTTCAACTTGGTAAACTTTATTGAAGAGTTAGAGAAAAAATCGATTACATATTTTAATTATTAAAGTAGTTTTTATTTAACTAGTCTTTTTGTTCCAAGAGATTTCTCTGGCCTGCACAAATTGTTAGAATTCTTCTGTTTGTTTAATAAAAAAGTAATAAAACTCTATGGCTGTTTTTCCGGTTGTTAACTATCTTCGTAGTATGCTTTATTTATTTTTATAACTTAACTTTTTTTAACTCATTGTATTATTCAATAAAATATATTTCCAGTTCATAATGTTCATTTCAGTATGAATCGATTTAGAAAACGTCAAAGTTACGGACCACAGTAATGCTAATTATTTCGACTGATTATTGATTTCATTTAAGGTCTTCCATGAGATGAAAAGGTGAGTGTATCGAGCGGGATTCGAACCCGCCACCATCGGCTCAATACGCCGCTGCTGGAATCCATGGAACTATCGTGACTTCTTACAAAAGAATTTAGCCGAAGGTCGAGGGTTCGAATACACTAACATTTTCATCTCAAACAAGACCTTAGATAAAAAGAATTGTGATGGGCACACTCAACACGACACGCAAGAATGGTAAAATTACACAGAAGACAAACACTTCGAGCCATGAAGATGATCTCAATAAAAGATGGAAACTTTGGCACGACAAAGAAAATGTTTTTTGTCTGAAACCTACATTACACCGGACCGCATCTCACGAAATGTGAACTTTTTTCGATAAACGATCACTAACCTCTACACATTTGTCAAGATCTAGAGCATCTGTTCTAATTTTTGCTACATTTTTGAATTCTGCAGTAAATTTCCTATGAGAAGGAGCAATTTTTGTCTTATCGAATGCCGATGTACGTTTATTAATTCGAGGAACAGGAAGAATTAAGGACTTAGAAGAAAAGAGAAAAAACTTTCAATAAATTTCCAAAAACAATTCTTTTTCAATAAACATATTTGTAGGGGTGCCAAACATCATAAAAACGTCTCCATTTCTTATTGGGTACTCGGAATCCCAAAAAGTTCAACATTTCAACCGTAAATTCAACCTGAAATGCTAAAAAAAACATGGTTCATGGTTATAAATTTAACGCGTCCGTAAGAGGAGTGTACTCTGCGGTTTCGAAATTTAGCATTGTTGATAATGCAGTAATTTAAAAAAGAAATAATTTCTCGAGACCAAATTAACAACAAAAGTTCCCGTTAGATAAATGAGAGGCAATGGAAGGCATTTTGAACATTGGTTTTGAGTCACTTCTTGTTTTTAGTATTTTATTTCTTTATAAACAGATTTGAATTCTTAGTCTTACATAATTCATTTTTGTATTTAAATATTGCATCATTAAAAATGCTGCTTAAAATTTTCGCAATCGCACAATTCACTCTTCTTCTGTATGCGTTAAATTTAAACATATAAACAACATTTTTTTTAAACATTCCAGGTTGATTTTAGGTAGGTTTTTAAGCAGGGTTGACTTTTGTGAACTTTGAGTACGCCGTAGGAAAGCTTATTTTAAAAAAATGAAGACGTTTTATGATGTTTTGTACCCTTATTAATACGTTTGTTGAAAAACCGTTTATTTTGTAAAGTTTATCTTTATTTAAAAGTGTTCAAATTGGGTTGAATTAAATAAACAAACATACGTCGGCGTTTGATAAAATTAAAAATAGCTCTTTCTTATAGGAAATACAATGCAGAATCCAGAAAGTTCAAAATTAGAATAGATGCTCTAGAACTTGAAAATAATTCCAATTCATGGGTTATGGGATTTATTTTGAAAGACCACGTCTAAATTCTCAACTTTAAGCTAAAACAGTTCAGTTGGTGGCATTTTACTATATGTAAGGTGTACTATAACTCGGGGTGTTTTTTTTTTTTTTTTTTGGGGGGGGGGGTTTACGCTGGACCACCGTCTTTTTTTATATATTGTTACTAGGCCAACAATAGACTACGTCAGAGATACAGTCGGTATAAGCGGAAAAAGATGAAGCAGTATGAAAATTTTTTAAATATTATTTTACATCGCAACAGTAGAGGTCATATAAACCCTCAGGGTGCCGAGGTTTTTGAAAAAAGCCCACTTGTATATCGGGTTCCAATGCGGCGGCCCCTTGGAGATGGTTGGACCCTTCGTACGTGACAACCATCTGGTAGTTAGTCGTTAATTAATTTAAAAAAAAATTAAAACTATAAAATAATGTAAAATTTGAAGGACAACATAGTTAAAATTTATGAAAAAACAATATCATAATTATCAAACTAAAATAATTCACTACACTCTAGGTCAGGGTATGATGTCTTGAAAAAACGAACGAATTTCGACCTATTTTAAGCTCATCATCAGAGCATATATTAATTTCACATAATGAAAAACATATTTGTGCAATTGATTTACTAATTGGTAAATAGGAGCGTTTACAATAGCAATTATTCTGTCTATCGGACACGAAATCTACTGATTTTTTTAAAGATTTTATTATTATTATTATTTTTTACGAGGGGTCGCATCAGCAGAGGTTATATCAACCCTCGGGGTGCCGAAGTTTTTGAAAAAAGAAGTCCACTTGTAAGTATGTCAGGCTCGAATGCAGGGCCCCTGGATTCGAACCAGGGACCTTTACCTTACAGTGCTGAGCGCCGTGCCACCGCCTAAAACCGTTGTAGCCATAAATTAATAAAATATCGTTTCTTTCTCGACATCATCGTATGTATCTCCTATTACCAATAAGACAAAACGAATCTGCTAAGATTGATAAGAAGATAGACGAAACAAACTGTACGGAACATATCTTTGTCTGAAAATATTGTTACAATATATATCATTTGTTTAGAGCATGTTTCGGGCTAACAATAAGACTACTATTGGGTTGTCCGGAAAATAATGCAGGATTTTGGTATTAAACAAAAAAAAAAGAAAAAAGAAACTAGTTACTTTAAAGCAATGTTCTTCAATCAAAATAATTTCCCATACTCTCAATACATTTCTCCCAACGTGTTGGTAACTTATTAATTCCGTCTGAGTAGAATTCAGAATTTTTAGAATTGATAAAGTCAATAAATGCATTTTCCAGTTCCGTTTGATTTTTGAATATTATGAAGAAGCGGAAGAAGAAATCGGCGACAACACGAAAGACCCGTCGGAGAAAGAAGATTCCTCGAGTGGAGAAGAGACCCCTCCGAGGATCGAAGAAACATCTGATATGAGACTCGTCGATAAATAACTGTTCTTCATTAAATAAGTCTTTTTACATCTTTCTAATTTATACGACAACCGCCTACAATTTACAAGTGTATATATAAGCGTATATACAAGCGTCTATGTATTATATATAAAAAGTATAAAGTTCCAACATACCAAGAGTACGTTATTATTATGTACAGGTCGATGGAGTTATATCGACTACTCCATTTACCATTAACTATCATCCTATTGGGTTGTCCGGAAAATAATGCAGGATTTTGGTATTAAACAAAAAAAAAAAAGAAACTAGTTACTTTAAAGCAATGTTCTTTAATGAAAATAATTTCCCATACTCTCAATACATTTCTCCCAACGTGTTGGTAACTTATTAATTCCGTCTGAGTAGAATTCAGAATTTTTAGAATTGATAAAGTCAATAAATGCATTTTCCAGTTCCGTTTGATTTTTGAATATTATGTGTTGTAAGTAGTGGTCCAGGTGTCTAAAAAAATGGTAGTCAGTAGGCGAGAGGTCCGGAGAGTAGGGTGGGTGAGGCAAAGTTTCATAGCCAAGCTCCAATAATTTTTGTGACGTTACACGTGACACATGTGGTCGAGCGTTGTCATGCAACAAAATGGGCCCTTTCCGATTTCACTTTTCCAATCGCCTTGAGGTGGTCAGCGACGGTCGTTTTACTGACTTTGAGTTGCTCTGCAAGTTCTCGAACAGTTGTTTTGGGGTTTTCTTCCACCACTGATCGCAGAACATCATCATTAAGAGAGGAAGGCCTTCCACGACCTTCTTCATCTTCAAGGCTGAAATCTCCCTCCCGAAATTTTTTAAACCACCTTTGCACAGTGCACTCATTAACACAACCCTCGCCCCAGACTTGGTTAATGTTTCTAGCCGTTTGGGCTCCGCTTCGGCCGAGTTTAAACTCGTAAAAGAAAATCGTACGAAATTCTCGCTTTGACATTATAAGGATGACTGAATCATTTCCAAGTAGCGGAATGCTACAGAGGTAAACAAACAATATCATTTGGAAGAGGATTAATAAGTGTTGACATTCATACAAATGAGTAATCCTGTAAACGTAAACAGAATATTTTATATAGATTTTTTTTAATGAAAACTTAAAATCCTGCATTATTTTCCGGACAACCCAATAGATCGTTCCCTGGTACTGCTTAATTAATTAATTCCTCGATTCGGAAACAAATAAGAGGGAGTTTAATATGACTCCCTGTTTTTACTAACCAGGAATGTTAAGCATGTCTTATTACACGAAATTATTATTATTTTTATTTGTTTAATTGGTTGAAAGATTGGAATAGCCGAACAATTTTAATTAGACGGTTAACACTTTATGTGAAAAATGATTAATTAAATTATTCATTTACAGTGTAATAATTGAATTCTCATCTCAATTAAAGAGATACAGATATATTTACCAGGAAATGATTTAATTGGAACAATTTTCTCCTAATTTAAATAAAAACTCCAATTCCATCTAATCAAATTGTAAAACAGATTTATTTATTCATATCTTAGTGAAATGCAACTAAAATGTTTTAAATATAAAATATGTTGAACGGCTCTAAGCAGTTGAAATACAACTTAACAGAAGCAGTAAAAACACTTTTTAAATTTTTTTTATGTCCAAATTTACATGCTAAAACGTCTAGAATAAACCATGGTAAAATTTGACAAGCAGAGAACAAGAGGTAAACAGAAAAATAGAGAATACATAGAGCATAAAACATAGCCGAAGAATGGGAGTGATGTACACATAGTTAGATATAAAGGGAGCGAGAGAAAGAAAGAGAGAGCGTGTTGGAGTGAGAGAACACTGCATTAATCACAAGCCACGTAAAGTTACAAGAAAAGAAAAATTAAAGTTATCATTGACAAAAAAAAAAAAAAAAACTTTTCCTGTTAAAGACGAGAATAAAACTTAAATAACGATACGTAATAATAATAGTAAGTTTAGGGGGCCGACAACCAGCTAAGCCCATTCCCGGTCTTCTGCATTTTTTAATTTCTTTTTCAGGTCTATCACGCGTATTTTTCAATCTGGAAATATTTAAGCGTTTTGATTTGTTAAGTTTTTGTGTGAAAACTAAGTCCATATCCGAAAGTATATAGGGATGATAAGTGATAGAGAAAGATTAAAAGAGAGAGAGAGAAGAGAGAAGAGAGAATAGAGAATAGAGAGAGAGAGAGAGAGAGAGAGAGAAGAGAGAATAGAGAACGAGAGAGAGAAGAGAGGAGAGAGAGAGACAGACAGACAGAGAGAGAGAGAGAAAGAAAGAAGAGAGAAGAGAGAGAGAGAGTGAGAATTACCCTTCTGGGGGAGGGGGTTCGAACCCACGACATTTTCGCCACATTCCACAGTACACCATATTCCTCGGTGCAAGATCCCTTTCACGCTAATAAATGACATTTAGACTAATAAATAAAACAGAAACAAACCCAGACCCATAACGAAAACAATCGCACACAAGCACTTCGTACATTTAAAATCCCTATAGCCCTTATTTACCAAAACTGCGAGAACTTAAAACAATTTACAAAATATCTTTCCCCTCAATATCCATATTGATCGTTCCAACAAAGTCATTATAACTAAAATCACTGTTAGTTGATCAATAATTTGCATCGATTCCATTAATCCTTAAAAGGGAAATCTCAATTATTTTTAGAACCGGATTGATTTATCGTTCACACTGAGGAAAAAATAGGTATTTTCGTAACGGCGAACGATTGTTCTTACTTCAAAGAGAATTTTTGTTTTAACAACTGAAATACGTTGATTTTTATCTTATTAAAATAAAATAAAAACATCGTTATCCGCCTATATTGGTTTCCTCGGTAATACAAAATGATTACAGTCGATTTCTTGAATTACTACAGAAAAAAAATGGGCCGAAACAAAATAATAATCAGGATATTTAATGTAAATCGCAAACGAAAATAATAGAAATAATTTTTTTTATTAATTAATCTTTACGCAAGGCATAAGTTGAGGTAAAAAGTCAGTACCACCAACGGGATTCGAACCCATGACCTTTGGCTAAATAGCAGCTGCTCTACCATTTGAGCTATCGTGACTTCGATCCATTCGGACGCCAGAATCTGAATTGACTCCAACTTCTCGGCGTATTTCGCCGAAGAACCTTGAGTTCGAATCCCGCTCTTGACACTGACTTTTTTATCTCAGCCAATACCTTACGCAAAGATGAATTAATTTTAAAAAGTTATTCTTTCAATGGAACCACGAACTCTAAATACAATATAATACAAATAGTATTAATAAAAAATACTACATTATTATATAATCTTCTTATTGTAAACAAATCACCCATCATGAAGCAGTTCTTTCAGATAGGATTCCGCCTTCAAAAGGACCCTGTCTATCTGCGGCCTTAGCCGACATTAATGTGATTTCCCGTGTAATGGATATTAAGTTTATACATCCTTGTATGCTCTGGCAATGTACGGGTTGTTAAGATATACTTACGAAAGCAAGCAAAACAACAAAATACTCGTGTCCGTTTTTTTTTGCCTTTTGAGTATATTAACGGGTGACAACGGTTGACGTCGCGAGCCCATTTGTCCCCCCCAAGGAAGAAGAAATAATCCATCACTGATTAATGGAGGGTCAAAGATATATGGGCCAACTTAACCTTTTGTTGAGGAAAAAAATCAACATCGGAAGCTAGTACAATTTGGTGAACAATCTTGCCCTGATTCTTTTCAAACTGGAGCCGAGCTGAGAAATACGAAAAAGACCGTATCACATTGGAGTTTCCATAAATGGACGAATCGGACGAACATCAAAAGATAAAAAAAAATGTTTAAACACAAATACACTGATAAATTGCATAATCAATTTCACATTTTGTTTGAAGAAAGTTTATAAATTACAATAGGATTCCACAAATTCTTTTGTGGCGGATTGTTCTGGTAGATCGTACATCCATGGAAATTGATGTAGACATCGAGAATAACTATGAATTATTGGCACATAAATTTCTATATCACGCGCCAGTTGAGTCGATTGATTATCCAGCAATGATGGGTCGTGTTCATTGAGAATAAAATCTAAAAACAACAAAGCACTATTTTTTGTACTATTATTATGGGGAAACCTTTTTATGGTATTCTATTTTTTCTAGCTTTTGTATTGTAAAAGAAAATTGTACTTTTCCCATTTCTGTAACCTCTTTCGTTTAATTAACAACTATTTAATAGGAAAAACCATTTTTTGAACTTAAAGATTGTATGACGCAAAGAATAAGATTGACTTTAAGACTTAATAGACAATTACACATTAAAATAGATGCACGGAAGTACAATTTTTGATTGTGTTCACAGGTTAAAATTGTCGTACATTTGAAAGTATTCAATGCCAAATCAAAAAACAAGACTAAAATCAAAATTATGAAATGTTGGCCTAGTAGTAAAATGTGTTTGAAAGAGCAAAACTCAAAAGAGCCTCATCAAGATATGATTGATCATTTTAATTTTATTTAATTTTTTATCTGAATTTAATACCTCGTTCAATCCTAAAATAATTTCATAAAAATTTATCAAAATAAATGTTTAAAGGCACCGTCAAATTCTAGTTAAATAAATAGGATACCGGGGTCCGGACGTTTTTATTGAATTCTACGACTATTTCTGTTTATCAATTCTTCAAGTGATCATCATCTCAGAATAATATTTTGTTCTGTCCTATTGTGTTAATTGTAAAACGCCTATTTCCTGCAGGGGATCAGAAATTGAACTTTTAACAACCCTTCGAGGTGTTTAAAATATATCTCGTTAAATTGTTAAAATTTGGACGAAAACTTAACAATTTATTGTACCTTTACACCTAATTTACTATTCAATTTATGAAACTCGTACTTTAAAAAACCCCTTCTGTGGCCCAAATAGAAATGATTTCAGAGTGCAACGCACAATTCAATCAATCTATATGTCATGTAATAATAAAAAAAAAATACTTGCCGAAATTAAATTGTAATTTCCTTATTTCATTATTAAATTTATGGAGGAAACAGCCTCCACGGCATTTATAACAAGATATAGTGGTTTTGATTACAGCGGCCCTCTAAAACTCGTTCCGTTTAACATCCAACTAACCAACCACCAGAATTTCATGAAACTTGGCACAATTGAACATTTGTTTACGGTCTAATGTAGCATAAAATATGTCAAAATCGTTTTAGAGAAATTTCCTCCTTGGGCGTACCAATTATTTGAAAGTTGCGCCATTGTCCCACAGGTGCACAGCTAAGCCTCTTCGAAACTTAGCCAATTTAATATCTAACTGATAAACCAAATTTGATTATATTGGGCTCATTATTAAATATTTATGACTAAGTAGAGTTAGATATTTCCAAAAATCGATAATCGTGTCACTTCGCAGTTGTCTTGATTTCTCGAATTTACTCAACCCAGGGTCTTCAGTTTTTCTCTCTATGAAAGCTTAGCCCCTAATTTTTTATACTGAAACGACAAAATGATGACAAGTACACAGAAGACAAACATTTTGAGCCCTGAAGATGATCTCAATAAAGATGGAAACATTGGCGCTATAAAGAAAATGTTTTTCTGAAACCTATATCACACCAAACCGCATCTCACGATATCTGAATAATTCTCGATTAACGGTCGCTAATCTCTACACGTTCCGACAATTAGTCTTTTCCTGTCTAATGACCTCCATGAAGATTGAAACTCCACATAGATTATCTACAGGTCGATCAACAAACATCAAAACCACATTTGTTTAAAAAATCTACAGACGTCAACATGGTCATCCAAACCTCACCTAAACAGCATTATAAGGTTCATTACAGGTCTTCCTGGGTTATAATAGGAATCTACAAGTAGCCTCGATCTTGTGAACAATCCATCCAAACCTGTCCTTTGTTGGTTATGCATAAATCAAACATTCCAGAAAAATCGAGAGATTCCTGAAGAGATCACAGTCGCTAAAGAAATCAGCGGTCGTAAACATGAAATGGTACAAAAACATCTAAACCCATTGCTGAAAGCTACAGCAGACAATCCTTGACAACTTGACCAAATCATCTAAAAACACACAATTTACTATTCCTTTCTTTTATTTTTACAGGCAGATCCTTGAGTAGTCATTTCTTAGTGTTAATGATAAACGTTATGAAAATGTTTCATTATTGTATACGAGATGGTATGGTGATGAGAGCCTTAATAACATTTATCCAAAGCACAAAGCGGTTCCTTTCACGTGGATAAAGACTTTCACCTAGTTATACTTATTAAGTCGTATGTTCACTAACAGTAATTCATTTTTACTAATTGTTCATGTCTTCTGATAACTTAAACTGAATTTACATCTCTTCTGAAACATGTTTGAATAAATGAGTTCAATAGCCTTACGGGTTTCAACTTTTGAAGGGAGGGAGATGTTTTAACGTAACCCATGGGTACAAGTAACGATTTAACAAGACTGAACATATCGATCGGTTGTTTACTCTTTTAATTGTGGCTTGTTTATGATGTTTTCGGTTCCGGTTAAACGGTGAAATTTGTTATGCTTTGGGCAGTTATGCGGGTTCAGGCCGTGTGAACTTTTCAACCCTTAACCTCATTCTAGGACGGGCTTCGTTTCGAAATATACCTCGTAATTTATAGATAAGTCAGCATCTGCCTCCTACACCTGCCGCTTCTGTCCTTGTCCGAGGTCTTTATACCTCGTCCATTTCCTGCACGGCCCCGGAATCCGAGGATCCCCGGGTAAAAAACCGTAATGGACTTCACCTTGAGACGGATGGGACGACGAGCGTGGTCCTCATTTGCGTTTTTAGCCGTTTGAGTCATGCGCCGGCGTTAATCTGAACGTGCGCCCTTGTGCAACACGCCGTCGCACATTTTATGAGCCTGGGACCCTTTTAAACGCGCCTGTTTGCTAACACGGACTCGGTTATAAATGAAAACTCAACAACACTCTTCTGCTATTTGTTTTAAACAGTTTATCTCGAGGGATTTTAAAACACGTCCCTGTTTTCAATTCTGAGCCTGGGTTTTTTTTCTGTGCAAATTTGGTTATCTTTCGACGTTTTTAAACTTTGATAAAAGCTTTAAATTTTTTTAGTTATTAGGTTTTGCCAATTTAAATAAAATATTATGAGCTTTATCTTATACATTTTATTATAACCATCGTAAAGTCTCTCTGTTGACTGTACGACCGTTTTAAAAATGGCCGTAAACCAAAAGATTATTACACTCGGTCGTAAACTCTTGAATTTTTATTTATCTATAAATATATATCAGATTAACTAATATAATCCAGTCTGCTTTAGAGGTAAATCAGTTTTCAACTCTGCACTCTTGCTTATCATAAAAAATGAAATACAGCTTCACTGTTAATTCATCCAGGATGTGCATAAACGATTTAAAAAAATAACTTTTCACACCGTGCTTGTACGTTTTACGATTTTATAGAGGTTAATATTGGGAATATCAATTACGACGTGGTGTATAATTTGTAAACTACCGGACGTTACCATCGCGTATGGATTATTTTGATCGATTCTTTAACGGACAACTAATCATGACTTGGTCATGTTAAAATCAGCGACATCATGGGAATTTTATTTTTACTTCCATTCTACTGACCGAGGCATCCAAAAACTCACTTTCATATAAACTAAACTTTGATGCTCATATCCCATTAATGAAGACATTTTAGTTAACGAATTGTTCAATAAATTACACAAAAATACTGAAAGATTTTATGTAAAAAAAAGTCAAGCAGGATCCGCAATGAACCAAAACAATAAACTCAAAAAGAACTCGCTTGCAATTGAGAAACTACGCAAACCAATCAGCTCAAATCGTACATTTCCGTTCGAATCATGTTCACTACTATTTGCAACATAATGGGTAAATTTTAAACGTTACAGGGGGACAAATAGCACGGTCAAGGCTTAATAAATTTTCCAAAATTATGCAAACCTACTTAAGCTAATAAAATTAACCTAAAATTGAAACTTGGCAAGTATCCCGTTAATAAATTTTTAACTTGTTAAAGAATAATAATTTTGACAAACCATTTTAATAAAGACAGTAAAGTTACCTAAGGCAAAAGTAATTTAGCAGGATCGCACCTTCAGCATCACGTGTTGTGTTGTCATCTACCCTTGTTCAGTTTTACAATCATTTAATTCTTTTTTGAATATGTGAATTGCCACATATCAGATCGTAAGAACTCTTCGGACTCTGTTATTTCAGATGGAAATTGTTCAACATAATTATGTCTTATAAAATGAAATATTTAGTATTTTCGCACGTGACGATGTTTACCTAATCTAAGTTCGGTACTTGATAATCAACCGAGGTCCCACCCTCATTCGCGCTAATAAGTTCATTCGTACAATGCCTAACGTATCAAAATATATAGTTCAAAAGAATCAGCGAGTCACAGGGTATTCGATAGTGTGTCTCACCCTGAATTACCCTAAAAAATTACTTTGACGAAAGGGAACCGTTCACACGGTTAAAAGAATCGTCGAGTCACCGTGTAATACCAAATAAAACATATAAACAACTAATCTAGTTTGGTAGGTCGAAGGCCAAGGAAAGTTCGATGAGGAAATATATACCGGCATGCCAAATTTCCAAAAATTGCGATACAACAAAGATTGAATAAATCCTCGGTTCAATGTGACTAATGATGAGGACAGAGGGATGTGAAAAGGTTCATCAAAGGACCGTCCCATAAACTAACGACGAAACTACTAGACTTAGAAATACTAGAACTAGTATGTTATGCTGGATTAGACCCTGTAGATTCCAGAGGCATATATAGATTCTGAGCAGGAGAAACAAGCCTGCGCAGATATTGGCAGAAAGAAGAAGAAACAGCTAAATATGTCCTCTATTGTTACGAAGGTGCACGAAAGGATACACATGGGAACTATTAGCAAAGCATTGCAATCCGATAAAAACCCTTATGCTTACGGAAAATAGCAATAGACTTATATTGGTCGTGGTGTGTAAGGACGTAAAGAGGCTGATAGATTCCTGTTACCCTTAACATTTCATAAGTCTGTGGAGTATATCCCGCCACGTACCCAATCTCGCATCCCAAAACTCTCAAGCTAATACATGCACTCACTAACCAAGAGCGAAAGAGACTTCACATACGTCTATCTGGTAAATCCGCTTCCAGTATTAATTTAACAATTACTCCTGTGTTTGAAAAGATCTTTCAGACTCGTAGATGTACCAAGCACGCCCTCATGCCTAAGCGTCAGTCTAGTGTGGCCTATTCGCAATCGGGTCATTACTTTTCTTTATTTTCTAACTATACTCGCCATGGGCGAGGGTTTAAATGAGAATATTATTTTTCCGAAGTGGGTCATTGCGGTCCAGCGGTTCTGGCAACCTTCCCAACATAAAATTTTACGTAATTCTTGCCATCCGGCCGTGTGTTTTCTTCTTTCAATTAAATACTATTTTAATTTAAAAAATTAGTTAATACACCTTTCTACACATATTATTTTATATTTAAAAATGAGGCTGAGATCATAGGGCAAAGAGTTGTTCACAAAATTGGACTTTAAACAAATTAGCCCACCTTAAAAATATTATTATTATTGTTATAGACTTGATATTTGATATTTATTTATCTATTCTGTTTCGCTTAACTAGTATAAAGTTTCGTTGCCTCCCTAAAGTTGATCAACTAACTTGTCTTTACAAAATTGTCTTTAGTTTGTTGAAACGCCCACAGTTTGATCACCCTCGATCATGATGTTCCGCCAGTTTATCGTACGTGTTTAGACCAAACTGATAATAGACTGAACTTAGAGTTTCAAGATATACAACAAGTTTGAACTCCACCAGCGATGATTGAAGAAAATCAGAGCAAATTATACTCATAACGATAAACGCTGTTGATTTTCAATTAAAAAAAAAACACAAAACAACAGTGTAATGAACTATAAATTAATTTATGATTTTTTATATTCTAAATGTACCGAGTTTCATGTTGAAACAACTTTCTTTGAGACTCTTCAAATGTTTTCAGGAAGGGAATATCAGGATTCGTCGGTCGTTATCGACATCGAAGGAAATTCCGACCAATGAGATCATTAGGATCCGCACCCTTCTCATTTTGGCAAAATGCCTTTATTTATCAGGCCAGTAACTGCAATGAATAACGAAGAGTAGACCTCATCTTATTCACTTTAAAAAATAGTACAATGAAAAAGAGTAATAAAAGAAATAAAAGAAAGGACAACTCCATTGAAAATTTTGAATTCATTTGCAGGCAGGCATGAAAAAGTTAGATAATACTAGAAACTATGTAAAACTAATGGTGTAGTTTTCACAATTGGTCAAACGAAATGATAAATAAACTTTATTCTGGGATAGAGAATAATTAATTATGAGTAAAACATATTTACTGAGAATCGGTATATAATGTGAAATACTCTACTACGGAAATTACATTAAAGTGTTAATTAATGATTACTAATATTACAATTGAATGCAATCACAATAATGTATCACGATAGTATGTTTGTTAAGCAAATTAATCGAGATCCGAAATCCACGAATATTACTAAAAATATTTTAAAAAAATGACGGTATGAAAGAAAATTCACCAAAACACCGGAAAATCATTTCGTGATAGATTAAAATTGAACTAAAAATTTTCCTAAACTTTTTTTCAGGTAGCGTTCATCTTTAGAAATTGGTAATAATTCCGTAAAATGCCATTTAAAACGTAGTGTCGTCTTTAAGCAGTGCTACGTCCGAAGACGATTTGATATCTTTAATGTCAGTCATAAATTAAGAATTAAATAGTTCAGGGTCTAGTACAGGGCCTTGGACAACTCTCTTATTAATAATAATTTAAAATAAATTGTAAATTCGTAAATGTTATTCCAATTGTTGTCCGA
Organism: Cimex hemipterus; assembly: GCA_039619505.1. Lineage (NCBI taxonomy): Eukaryota > Metazoa > Arthropoda > Insecta > Hemiptera > Cimicidae > Cimex > Cimex hemipterus. Next base: position 7,251,072 of record CM077102.1, read on the forward strand.
TTGACCAAATAACTTTTTTTTCAATTAATTAATCTTTCGGTAAAAAAAGTCTGTCACTAGCGGGATTCGAACCCATGACCTTCGGCTAGATACACCGCTTGTGCTATCGTGACTTCGATCCACTCGGACACTCCATCTCAACCCCACATGTTGAATTTTCCCACCTTTTTGCCGTTTTTCAAATGTCGTGTATTCGGATTGGCTTCTCGGCGAAAAATTTTATTTTTTATATATTTTTATCTTATTCAAAACCTTAATTAAAGATTAATCAATTGAAAAGAATTTATTTGGTGAATCAGATTTGTCGCCGAGAATCAAAGAGATTACACGACAATAGCAAAAGGAGGGAAAATTCGAAAGGTTGGCTTGTTGGGAAGTTAGTGTCCCGTGGATCGAAATCAAGTGGTAGAACAGCGACGTACCTGGCCGAAGGTCGTGGGTTCGAATCCCGCTCCGGACGTTGATTTTTTTATCTCAACCAAAACCTGAATTAAAGATCAACTGAAAAGGAATTATTTACAATAACATGCAGTATTAATTTTACGCCAACGTTGTGAAATGTTGCAGCACTTAATGGGAGCAGTTTAATTATTGATATTTATCTACTGTATATAATTTGATATTTATCTATTGGATTATCTATTTATTATATTTATTACTGGTTATCAGTAGGAGGACTGAGGGCACAATTTTATTGAGTTAAGCTTCCATCCACCGGAACTAAATCTTTAAAAATTTCATAATTGAATTGTGCTTCAAACAGTCTATCCAAATGTTCTTCAAAGAACAATATTTTCAATTGAACTATTCATAAAATACTTTTCAGAGGAAATTGTTGTTGAAACTAAAGACCTCCAAAATGCTAAGGTCGTCAAAATTGCAAAATAACTATGGAAGATTATTCGTGTTTTGTTTGTGTGTTGTTATTTTTTGTTTAACACTATTTTATAACATTTTTTGTATAGAAAAGTATTTTGTAATTTTTAAGGCGTTATTTTAAGTTAAAGATTAGGTTTGTTGTAAAATTGTTTCCTAAATATTATATACATCAAATGTTAATAATATATTATTAAGCCAATTTAGAAAATCCTCTGATATACGGGAATAAATGAGGAAAAATAATAAGCAGACGATCCGGATGTTGTGGTTTTCTCTAGTACAGGATTACAAGGAATTTAATTTCCTGGCCCGGACGGGAAAGAGGTCAACTCAAGTTCTTTATGGCCGTCGTTGGAGGCGGTGCAAAGGGGGAAGGGATTAGAGGAAACCCGTCCGGATATTCACCTCTGGTTTTTTTAACCGTTTGAGAAAATTCAAGTGCAAATTTAAGGGCCATTGGAATCTTCCACCGGTGAGCGAAACGTGAAATCATAAAGAGCAGATATGAGTACGCCGTCTGATCATATTATAATTTACATTAAAGAAAAGAGGAATTTATTTCACGGATCCAGATTTGTTTTCCGAAGCTTTAAAAAGCCAGGGGAACACCCTCGCAGTGCGATTTATACGAGTCTACACCCACCTTTATAGCGTCTGCAGTCGATTGTGCTGCAGGTTGCCAAGGCGACCGTACCCGAGCACCCCTTCTCTTTCCGACCCAAAGAACCGAATGTTTTAAATGCGGTATTTTACTGGAAAAAAAGACAGTAAAAGTCCACCTCAAAGGCCTAAATTTGACTTTCAAAATGTCTTACGAAAACATTTTACGAGAAATGACTACATACCTTCGTTTTTACGAGACGTGCTTTAGAGTTAACGAACTTCTTACAAGCAATTTGCGTGCGGAAGTAACAGCAAGAGGTGGTTGATAATGAAGGAAAGAAAGTGGCCGCTCCGACAAATATGAAGAAAATTCATAAAACAAAGCAGGTTACATAATTTTCAACAAAAGCTTAATTACCACGTCCTTGTAACACTTGCAAATTAAAATAAACCTGTAATTTAAATTTTAAAAAATAACAGGTTTTTTAAATACTCAGTATTTTTGATATACGGAAAGAACATTTGATCTCGAAAATCCCCTCGTTCCCTTCGACTCCAAACTGCAATAAGTACCTTGATAGTTTGCAAATGTCTAAGTTTGATGCCACCAATAAAACAATGGCAGAAGTGACAAAAGTTTAAACAGGTTGCGTAAGTTCCTGCTTACTATTTTCAACTTCACCCACCCTCCCCGAGAATTTTTGCTCCAAATTGAACCAGCATCATCCACATGTAATTACGCCATCATCAACATAAAATGAATACCATACATAATGATTATATAAATCAATCGCCAAAGGACTTACTATGACTTTTGAATCTTGAACCAACTTACACGTGTAATATAAATATGATTTAAAACACATATTTACCCCTGTTTGTATTTCGCAAAGGTACACTTTTAATATCATAAATGATCAAGCTTGTGTTGGTAAAGCACGCGAACAATTAATATTCGATTATTGTTATAAATTACCCTTGCCGATCATCTAGAAAAGAAGTGCAGTATTTGTTTTACGTCGTGTCTGCTGCATGCAATAGGGAGGGGAAGACACATAGAAAGCCAGAGGGAGAGAGAGAGAGAGAGAGAGAGAGAGAGAGAGAGAGAGAGAGAGAGAAACTGCCAGAATAGATTTGTTTACTTTAGAGACTGCCTTGAATCCTTAAATACACCAAGTTTATACTCCCCCCCAAAAAAAAATGTTTTTGACATTCTTTCATGTTCCGATATCATATTCCCTTATAAGTTTTGCAAGAACAAATTGGATGTTTACCCAAAGAATATCAATTTTATTTTATTTTTCAAGTAACATTAAAACAATTTTCAATTTATCCATTTCTTAGATAGTAGACATTTCTTCTCTTATTCCTTCTTATATTG
>CM077102.1:7254034-7274010 GCA_039619505.1 Cimex hemipterus
CATTTCTTAGATAGTAGACATTTCTTCTCTTATTCCTTCTTATATTGTTTATATGGAAGTTTTCCATTCGATTCTGTTTCCACGAAAATTCTTTGTTGACGTTGAGTACGTGACAGATAATTAAATAAAAAATGATTTAAAAAGAAAAAATCAGATTGTTGAATAGAAAAAGTGATAGAGGGATAGATCACACAACATATTTCCATCTCAATTTGGTTATTTTAGACTTCAGGAACTTGAGTTGTTTCCTACAACATTCCGGGTAAAGAAAATTATACACACCTCTGATGTGGAAAACGGATTCAGATTCTCCGTGGTATGTTCAGGACCAAACTATCCTCAAAGAAATAGACATCTCTAATGTTAACATGGTGATCAACGACACCACTGGTGCACCCCAAATAACTGATGCAAAAAAATTGCCCAGGGCCAAAGGAAGATACATTCCGACCTTGAACTAACCTACACTCGTATCGATTACTTAAATAATTAATTATTATAAGCTATTCCTTCCAAATTTATTAATAATCTGACTACGTTAGGAACGCCGCTGGGCGCTTGTTTGTTTTCAATACATGTTTCGAGTCTTATTTTATGCTTAGTGTACGATGACAACTGTGATGTGCATTAGCCCAACAAAAATTTTAAAAATGTGTAGAGATTAGTGACATATTTGTTAGTGACCGTTAATCGATACTTATTCAGATATCTTGACATGTGGTCTGGTGTGATGTATGTTTCAGAAAACTATTTTCTTTATCTGCCAACGTTTCTATCTTTATTGAGATCATCTTCACGGCCTGGGATTTATAAACATTGTTTACATTTAGCATCTCACGATATCTGAATAAAATTTTAAAAAGTTGAACAAATATGTTCTAATAGATAAAAGATGGAAGAGGGATAAGAATTTTCCAGCTGATTTTTAGTGACTAATTAATCTTTCAATAGTCGAAATACTATTTTAAACGGGTTATGAATGTCTCGGTTTATGAAATTGCCCCAGTTTTCAATTTGACTGAAAATTAGTTTAACAAAGTGAATTCATATTCATGATGAAAAATATATCGGGCAAACCTTCAATATTGGCGTCACTTGCGAAATAACGGTTGATTATTAAACAGAACTATAAGTATGTTGGAATAAAGCGGTTTCTTGATTGACGTCAAAAGGTTGATAACCCAATAACATCCTAACCTTGGATATCAGAACCACCTGTAGGTTGAGGCTGTCCCTCACTTTGTTGTCTATCACCTGCCACGGCCTTGTTCCGTAATTATCCTGGACCGGAGGCATATGTTTATCCGAGACATATGCTCTTAAGGTCAGATTTTGAAGGAGACCGACTTAGCCGTGGAAGGTTTTCGTCTCCTACGACTCCTGACGTTCAGCGAGTCATTGTACCCTGGATCGTAAAAGCAAAGACTGATTTCAAACGATCTTACTCGTTATGCTTTACATAAATCTTATCGGTATAAATTGACAGGGCGTATTGAAATGCAAATGCATTCGAGATTCATGACCGACAAACTCTCAACACGGAAATAGGCCGTTGTCGATTCATTTCCCCTATTTTCTATCTTTCGATACTACCTTATCAGTTTTTCAAAAATAAATTTACAATATGTAAAAATGAAGCGTTAAAACTGTCAAAAACTACATTTTTCAAAAAAAGTGATGACGGACCGAGAAAGTTAGCCAGTACCAGATTGAGCTTAAAAATAATACCCAGCATAATCTAATGTTGATATATCGACAGACATTGTTTTATTACTTTCGACAGCTTTACAGTTTTTTACTTTCATTTCTAATTTCAAAATGTAATAATTAATATTTGGTTTACTAATCAAATTTCTCATGAAATATTTGTTCAACTAGTTAGTGATTATTTAATATTTCATGCTGAACCACCACAGGGTCACTTACTGGATCCTTCTTCACTCGCAAGTTTGTTGAACCATTAAAACTCGTTTCGACATTTCAGAAAGGAACTAAACAATCTTAATACCAATGATTATTCGGAGACCGTGAGAAGCGGTCTGGTGAGTCTTAAGTTTTAGAAAAACGTTTTCTTTATCGTGCCAACGTTTCGACCTTTATTGAGATCATCTTCAGGGCCTGGGATTTGTAAACATTGTTAAAATTTTACAAATACATGTAGGATATGGAAAACAACTTAAAAAATGAATGTATACAATGCTAGAAAATTTTAGGTAAAAAATGAATTTATGAAATGCTAGAAAATTTTAGGTAAAAAATGAATTTATGCAATTCTAGAAAATTTTAGGTAAAAAATGTATTTATGAAATGCTAGAAAATTTTAGGTAAAAAATGAATTTATGCCATTCTAGACAATTTTAGGTAAAAAATGAATTTATGCAATTCTAGAAAATTTTAGGTAAAAAATGAATTTATGAAATGCTAGAAAATTTTAGGTAAAAAATGAATTTATGCAATTCTAGAAAATTATAGGTAAAAAATGAATTTATGCAATGCTCGAAACATTTTAGATTCAACCAACGTATTCGTATTCGCTCAAAGTGTTTGTTTTCCGTGTAGATGTGTCATTCTTGTGTGTCGTGTTAAGAGTGCCGGTGAGATATTGCTGTTTTATGTACTTTGAATTTTGAAGGGTGGGGAAGGATGGCGGGATAGAATGCCATTATTATATTAGGAGTCGGCTCCTTTGAGGCAAAGAGAGTCGACAATAGAAAAAAATCCAAGGTTTGGCCTGAATCAGGATTATGGAGGCAGGGATAATTAGGGAAAGGAAAGCCAAATTGTTGAAGAACTTGAATTTTTTTTTAAATTTAAACTTTTTTAGCATTGTATAAATTCTTTTTATTCTCGAGATGAAGATCGAAACGTGGGCATGATGAAACGTTTTTCTAAAGCTTGCGTACACCAGACCGCACCTTACGATCTCCAAATAATCTTTGACTAACGGTCACTAAACACCACACACACATTCTTAATGTCAAAGATATGCTTGATAAACGTATGAGAAATTTTGAAATTAGAATTATTTATGAGAATTTGAGTCCAATCATATGCCAGGAGTCTATTTTGTAATATAAAACAAATGGAACGATTTACACATCGATCGTATTAACGATTTTTTTACTTCATTTATTCATATTTACAGCAGTATATATAAGATGTTATATGCATTGAGTAGATTGGATTTCTGTTTGTCAGTGTGACATTACTAGTGTTCTAGAGGAGCCCCATTAACAGCCGCTCTTGATTAATCATTCACGAGGTCTCAGATCCATTTTCTCTTCAGACGTCTACGGGGTAATTGTGGAAAATGGAGTAACTAATTGAATTTGCTTGTTGTGAGGATTCGTGCAACTCACTGAGGAAACGTTTGTAATTGGTTTTAATGGAAGAAATAAAAGTTGATATATCAAGACCTCTTTGGAGTTGATAGTTTTCTTTCATAGCGAGGGGATGAAACAATTAGGTGTAAAACCGTTGATTGAACATTTTGTAATCTTTGAAGTTCGGAACATTGACAACTTGGCATCTGTAAAACCAAATTAGTATGTAGAAAGTTTTCGTTTTATTGGTTAATTTTATCGTCGGTTTAGTAGATAGCAAAGCGTTTTATATCGTTTATTAAATATCTGTATTTTAATTCCAAGTTAGAATTCTAACAAATTATTCAGATATCGTGATATGCGGTCTGGTGTGATGTAAGTTTCAGAAAAACATTTCCTCTATCGAGCCAACGTTTCGATATTTATTGAGATCATCTTCAGGATTCAAAGTGTTTCTTTTCCGTGTAGATGCGTCCTTCTTGTCTGTCGTTGTCGAGTTGGGCACTCTCAACACGACACGCAAGAATGGCACAATTACACAGAAGACAAGAATTAGTAATAAGAAGAAGAACGAAACCTCCGATCGCCAACGCGATTTTCCAATGGAAAGCTGGTTTTTAAAGCTGCTTTTATGTGCAAACAATGAAAATTACAACATAACTAATTATTATCTAATAAATGTTGTAAGAAAATAGTTTCAAATCAATGATTAATTTGTATGATAAGAAGTGTTTAGGAACATGTTTAAATCGGAAATAAAAAGTACATTATTCTTGCCATCGTATGTTTAATTTTACGTATTTCTATTTCAAATTTCTCAAACCAATCTAGTTCCCTCCCTTTTTTGAAATTTAATTATTTCTGTGTGGTGCTTAGTGACCGTTAGTTAATGATTATTTGAAGATCGTGAGATGCGGTCTGGTGTGAAGTATGTTTCAGAAAAATTATTCTTTATCGGCCAACGTTTCTATCTTTATTGAGATCATCTTCAGGTCTCCAAATATTTGTTTTCCGGGTATAAGTATCAGTATTGTGTTTTGTGTTGAGAAAAGAAAATGTTTTTCTACCTACGTCAAACCAGCCCTCATCTCACGATTTCCAAATAATAATTAATTATTGTTATTACAAGGTCGTTTAAGATTATTATTAAAAATGGTTAGTATAAAACACAGGCTTATTTCCTCTGTTAATCTAGAGTCAGAGGCTTTTAATTTAGTCTTCGTATGACTTGAGGCATAATACGAAATGAGATCAGATAACCCTCTGAACGTCCCACTTTGCAGAAACGTGATCAGGTTGTCTTTTACAATTTTCCGGAAATAAATGGCGGACCGACTTTCCCGAATTCCCTTAGAAAACAACCAAGACAAGATGACCCGGCATCGTACTTGTTAGGAATTCGGAAGAGGTATCCCTCCGACCCCTCATTAGAGCATTAAATTAACTTTTATTGTAACCTCTGCCCTGTCGTGTCTCCCGAATGCGAAACAGCCGTCCTTCCATTCGAAAATTAAATTATCACTACGCTGACTACTTTCTTTGTTACATTAGCAAAGAGTCAGCGCGTTCATACTTCATCAGCAGAAAAATCTAAAAATTGGTAAGACCAGTAGATACTTCTCGTCGTATCAGTTTTGAATATCATAGTAAAACCCGTCAAACTTTCAAGTTTAGATCTGCCTGTAAAAATTAAACCATGATACAAAAACTTGTCAGCACTGAATTGCTCCTCGTCAACTACTTAACGGTGATATCCTGTGTAGCCTTCAAAACACACAGCAATTTATCTCGTTTATCAATGCGCTGTGCAACAAAAATTAGAGATGCAGGGTTTTTATAAGCTGTGAAATTTATAACAATAGGAAAGAAATAATAGGTTATCAAGGTCCTTCTTTAGCTTAAAAAATAGAAATTTTTGGTATGCCACGTGGTGGAGGTATCCTCTGGAGTACCTTTAGACCCGGTCGTATTAGAAGCATGGCCGTATAATTATGTAACGAAAACTATTAAAATAATATGCGTTTTTGTGTAGCATGGAAAAGGGGTCCTAGATCAGAATATCATAAATAAAAGGCTGGAAAGTACACAAGTCTAACACAATGTTTGTTTTATCATAAATTTTAAATTAAATCGTCCCATTGCAATCTAATTTGCCCTACCAGATCATTTTAGCCGCTTAACAGCTCTAGGTTGGTATGTCAGACGAGTTTTGGCATTTCGCCATCTTCAGTGTGAACGATAATCACAAATAATATACTCCGCGACACCCTACTCAAGACTATAAAAACTTGGTAGCGCAGAAAGGCTAAAACGATTTTTTTAATACGAAATAATATCAGAAAACCAATTAAAATTTGGGCTTTACTTTGCTTCATTGAGTATGTGGGGAAAATGGGTTTTGATTGTGAGCGATTGAGGTATTTCTTATCGATTTGCTTGTTGAAATATTCAGACTATTTGCGCCCCCCGGGAAAATTGTCGGCAAAGGTCGGATTAAATTTCTTTTACAATTCAACCGGAAGATTGATTACGTGCGGGGAATTTAAGCTTTGCTATTTTCCAATGAAAATTCTATATACGAGTCGAAACGAGAGTTGCCAGCAATCCGTCCATCGCCTTTTCGCAAAGGAACGAAATGGGCCGAGCCCCTGTGAAAAAGCCCGCGACCCCGTTGCAGAACAGTCTAATCCCCTTTTCTTTGTACCAAATCGTAAAGGTGGAATTCTTCTTTTATATCGAACTGAAATACAGGTATTGCCTCACATAACAGGCAGATGTTCCCAGAACGAATCGCCTCATTTAATCTTTTTTATGTCTCCCTTACCTGGCAGCAGTCAGCTAAGCCCTGCCATTCTTTGCAAAACGCCATTTTCTTTACTAGTTTTTCCCTTGTGTGTTCTTCCATTATTCGGATTTTGTTACGCCCTTAGGTACAGCTTAAAAATAATGAAATCGCCGCGTTTTGTAGGCTGTTAACTTTTATTTTCGATTGTCATGGAACAAGGGCATACTCGTCTAAAATAATCATGTAACACTCCACAAAGAACCTGCTGGTCAGTTAGACCGAATATTGTGCATAATTTAATTTGAATACGGCTAAGGGGAATGGACCTCCAAGTATTAAAGTACATAATAGATATTATTTGGCGATGAGAGATGCGGTCTGGTGTGACGTAGGTTAAGAAAAACATTGCCTTTATCGTGCCAACGTTTCGACTTTTATTGAGATAATCTTCAGCCCTTGGGATTTATAAACATTGTTGAAATTTACACACGATATATTATATTACACGAAAAAATGAATTTATATAATGCTAAAAATTATGGACCCAATTAAAGTATTTGTACTCACTGACCACCACACATTTTTATATAAAAGTTACCGAAAATTACATATAAACAAGAAAATTGATCCTAAAATTTTAATTCTCTTATAAGAACATATTTTCAAAACTGCCAAATGAAATGAAAAGACATATAAAATTAATCGTAAATTAAGAGAAAAAAAAACTGCCTTAAGCAATGTAATTTTATATTTGTCAAAAAGTCATATCGTCATTTTAGAAATCCCCTGTGTAATGCAATAAAAACCGTGAACCTATTGTTATAAATAATGGTATTTTATTAAATTGTTTATAACAGGAGTAACACTCGTAATTTCAAATTATAATAATTTATAACGATTAAATTAACAATCACAAAACTATTATTTTTTGAGTTTGTCGTGAAATTACTTTTTCTTCATTTGGAACAGACAAAAAATTGATTCGAGATAGCTTTTACAATTTACTGGCCTATATATTTTGTGATCGAATAAAATCCGGGAGTTACGAAGTTTCTGAAATATTATGTTTTGTCAAAAACATAACATTACGCCGTTCTATAAAAAATGTACTATGAGTTTACAGTTGTTCATATTTCAAATGCACACATGTATATGTAATATTAAGCCTTTAAACGATACAGGGAATCACTTGACAGAAATGTCTAGACATGATTTTCGATCATTTATGCTTTGATTGGACTCTTTATTCGAGCCGAGGCGCTTTTCACCCTAATCATACACGTCATGCTTTTGTTTTCTTTAGACGAGGGAGAAAGAACCAAAGTAATGAACAAACAACTAATGAAAACTGTCCAGCCCTCAGCGCTCGACTTTTTCGCTGAAAATATTTTCATTTCCCATTTCTATTACTTCAGGATCTTTATTCTTAATTGATGTCTGCAAGACTGGAAGACGGCAAATGCTTTCGATTCGGCTATTACTGATTTTGTAATTATTTATACATAACTGTGAGTGCCAGGTGAGTTCATGACACAATCTGGATATTTTTGACCACAGGAAACGATGTCATGTTTTATAAACATTTAACAATAGTAGTTGTACTTGTTTCCTGCGCTTAGTTTGCACGTGAGACGTTTTGGAGGAAACGGGTCCTTGTCCAAGCGAAGTTCGTTCGCCTGTAGCCACCATATGGTTAATAAACGGTTAAACGGCCATACTATGCATCTGCTGCGGCATGTTCAGGCCGATTGTTGTTGATTCTTTGTCCCTACTGGCGAATTAATTCGCAGGACTTTATACTTACAACCGGCAACATCATAAAGCAACAAAAAAAAAACTTTTGTAGAACGTAAGCACAAAATAGAAACTTTTACAGTTAGATTATTCTTCATTATTCGATTTAGTTAAAAATTCAAGAATTTGCAGTTAAGGTCAAGGGCGTGAGGAAGTTTTTATTGGGATATATTAGCGTCGGAACTTGTAATGGATGATTATGCGAATCTGCTTGGAGTCGTGGGGCAGTTAAGTATAAGCCAGAAGGCTGCAGTGCCTGGAGAGTGCAACCCCGCTTCCCAGTATCCCGTTTTACCATACCATACCATAGTCCTCGACCTTAAGACACTATGTCACATACACCAAAAACACTGTAGTGGTAGAAAACGTATTGTAATTAATGAACTGAAGTTCTGATTTGAAAAAAATTACCGTCTAGTTTAGGTTTTTATCAAAAAATTATTATCATACTAACGATATTACTATCATCTGATTACAAATGTAGTTTAATAATTACTTAGTCATGAAATGTTATACTCTGCAAAAACAAGTTGTGATATTATATATTAGAATAATATATTAGACTAATTAAAAGATCTGCTTTTTGCCCGAAGACTTGATTGTACGTCAGATAACTTTGTAAACGACTAGCTTGAACATTTAGTTAAAGGAGAAAAAATATCAGATTCTGTGAGTGCGTAGAATAGTGAAACGCCGCCAAATTTCACTCCCAGCTCTCTAATTTCAACCTAATCCATTAGAGGGCCGAATGGCCTTTTCAGTAGGAGCCCTAATTTGGGAAAAGGCCCCCCCTCTGAAAGGGTCCTGTGGAAATCCTGCATGAAAGGGACGAACAGGACGATGTGTTGATATGAAATAAACAAGGCAAGGAAACATTAGCCCTCTAACAATTAAAGCGTGCGAAGCACTGTCTGCCACGGCTTGGAATTAAAAGGGCTAATGCTGAGGCCTGAGAGCCAAAATACATGGCGTGGAACTAACCGGGTCGCCCTTCCACAAATCAACTTGTTTTGATAGTACTCTCACATCGTCAACACTCCTAGGGTCAAAACACATACACACCTCGTTTACGGAGTGTTAATAAATCCATATGACGATGCGCATGCGTTTAACCAATTATCTATGCACTACTCAAAATAGAACTAAACAAAAAAATTCGAAAGAAATCTGGCTATCTCTGAAATAAACACTAATCGTCTTGCAACCTGCTCATAATACATAATTGAATAGTTCCATTTTTGGAGCTCAAATCGTTTTGAGTCTTTAGGGATCGAACAGCGAAGATAAGTTCTTTCATAGGAATTAAAGTAAATACAGGTAAAAAAATTATTCCTCTTTATATTTTGCTAATTTATTTAAAATATAATAACGTTCTTTCCGAACAAAGGGGCTCAAAGAAATAATAGAAACAGCTGATGTATTAATGATATTCTAAAATTAGGCATTTGTCTTCAGAAAGCTGCCTAGACTGGCATTCTCGCTAATGAGGGTTTTGACGGAACAGATAAATGGGAACGAAAGATAAAACTCTGGAAACAGGATTGGAAGGAAAAGAATTTTGTTGTCATAGAGGATGTTTATGTTAGCGATGAAGTAGCAAGCTTGGCGAATTCTGTGAACTTTTCATTCGAATTTTTTGGTAGTGTGGACGTGTTGGTCGTGGTACATCACAGTTCTGACCGTTCCGAATAACTTGAATTATTGTTTTGTAGAGCGTTCGTGTGTTAGTTACAGACATGTCTGGTTTAGGTCCTAGTAATTATTTTCATAGTCCAAGTCTTCTGTACACTTCTTGCTGGGGTTCCACGTCGGTGTGCGTTATTGTGTTATTGACTGCACAGGTTGACGTGAGGCATTAAAGGGATGGAGATTGTGGAGAGAGCTTGGTGTAAGAGTTAAGATGAGACGAAAGGTCAGAGTAGAACTTGATCTCTTAAGCAAAAAGAATGTTGTACGACGTTTTGGGTGTTCTTCTGAAGACTTTTGATTGGAATGGATGGATGTGTTGAGCATTGGATGGCTTCGTGGTGCACCATAGTTCCGAATAGTTAGCTCAAAATGTCTGAATACGTCAAATTATTTTTACCGAGCGTAGTTTATTTATTACATTCATGTCTGATTTTCGTCCTATCGTCGATGTTCAAATCTTCTGTTCATTTTTATCTCACAAGTTAAATGGGGGGGGGGGGATCCCATCTCAGTGTCCGGTTTGGTATAGTTCAAAGTATGAAATCCGATTAATATTGTGGTGTGTGTAACGTGTAACGTCTGCATAGTTTGACATCAAGGATTTTGGGGATGAGAGATTGTAGAGAGCCTGGAATGGTAGAAGTTTAGGTAGTAGAAACGAATCTTGATCTCTTAAACAAAGAGAATGTTGGGTTGGGGTTGGTTAGGTTACTGACTTTGTGAACTCATCACAATTCTTGATGAATTCTTATGAAGACTTTGGTTTAATGAATGGATAGGTTGGGCACAGATCGCTTCGTGGTACACTACAGTTCTACCCCATATACGAATAGGTCAAATTATTTTTTGGCAGAGCGTTACTTTTATTTTTTACATTCATAGCTGATTTTCGTCCTATCGTCGATCTTAGTTGTTCAAGTCTTCCGTTCAGTTCTTATCGCACAAGTCTAGTTTGGGGAGGAGGCATCCGTGGCCGCAAGGTTTAATCTTTCACTGCAAGGTAAAGGTCCCAGGTTCGAATCCAGAGGCCCTACAATCGAACCCGACACACTTACAAACGGGCTTTATTTCAAAATCACCGGCACCCTTAGGGTTTATAAGACCTCTGCTATTGCTTAAGGGGGGTTAAGTTCATGGGGATTCCATATCAGTCTGCGGTCTGGATTAAGTTCTAAATTTTTCCCTAGAGAGAATGGTCAATAAGTCCCTGGTGTTGAACTCCAGTCTGTTACGCTGTTCTTAACTTAAAATCGATGTGAACGTATTTTTCTATGTTCAGTCTTTCGTTTTTTGAACTTGAGTTTTTGCAGGAAATTTATGATGGCTGAGATTCGGGTTAGTATACAATAAGGCAAAGGATGACATGAAAAAGACATAGCAGCAGGATTTGGATGGACGGCTTACGGTGAGATGAAAGGTTAGAGCGGAACTTCAGGAAGCAGTAACGGTTCTGTCTTAACCAAGAAATTCAGATCGTCGTGGATGGTGGGTCAGTGTCGTAATATGTCAAAATAGACCAAATTAATTTTATAGAAAGTTTGTTTATTAATTATTTATTAATGATTTTGGCCTTAAGAGGTAGGTACTTGGTTCACTTATACCTTCCAAGCTAAATTAGTCATAGTGCCATTAATTGTATATTGGTCATTACATATACAAAGCCATAAGAAATTAAGATCAAAGGTCTGTTTATATTACAGCTCTTTCGATTGTATCAGTATTTCTGGGAACATGAAAATATTTTGCTCTAAAGCCACATTGATCGCTTGGTATGGGACCCTTTTTTTGATAAGAGACTAATCTTTGGCAACGTTGCTTCCCGAACATTTTTAAAAATGAAAATAGTAAAGGTGGTTTACGAGTCTTTGTGTTTTCAGGCACACCAGATTCTAGGAAAATATTATAATCTTGTTATGCTATTACCTAAATAAATTAGTTTTTATAATTCCTGTCTCTTCTGGTCGAACAATCAAAGCAAACAGAAAAACAACGTGAAAGACTAACCATTCAGCTTGAGAGTTTCTCGGGTATAGACAAATTTAATTTTAAAAACATCAAAAATCAAGCTAAGGGCCTATTTCCTAACGTAATTCATAGAAAAGACAACATTATGTTGTCTGCAACAGTCTGTAAACACATTTATTGCCAGTGAATCACATGTAGACAGATTGTGGACAGTTCACGAGTCATTGATTGCCCATGTGTCAGTCGTTTATGTCCGACTCTTATTCCTCAAAACACCACCCTATAATCTAACATTGGAAATGTCGTACCGACCGAGTGGATAACGTATTACCAATATAATCGAAATATATTTAATATAGACGAATTCTTCTGGGAATGTTGAAATATGTTTCCTCGAAGCCAAACGATTTTATTGTTTTCTTAAAGCTTGGGAGACATTTTGCACGGCGTTAAGTTTTACGCTACTGGAAGGAAGGTAGGACAGACTAACAATAAATCCGCCCCTTCTGAAACACCAGCGGAAAATCTTTGGTCGCTTCGAACTCGACTTGTACTAGTTTGAAACGTAGTTATGCGCCTTGCCCGCCCTTCCTTCCGACCGAGATAATAGCGTCCACCCTCTCAAACCTCTCAAATTTCGTACTTCGAATTCAATTTTAACTTCGCCCATCTCCCGAAGTTAACTTGTCCCTGTTAGAATTTTTCCTTCATTTTCTTTAAAGTTGGCCCGAAAGCGTGAAACGAAAAATGTCTTGGACCGGCAATATACCCATTACAATACGAACAATGGCTTTTCAGAACAAAAGGCAAGTGCTCATAAGAACATACAAAAATCGTTTCCCAGTAACTTTCTAAAATTTATACTTTTATATCAAAATAATTGTTTAAAAAGAAATGGTTTATCGATCAAACGTGAAGAAAGAGATACGAAGAATCAAGAAATACGTAAATATGCTTTTGAGCCTTTTTGCTAAGGCTAGGGTTCAGCTGAAAGTAAGGACCAACCAACAGTTATACTAATCTTTAAATTCTGGTCCGTCCTTCCTTTTCATCAATGAAATTTCTGATGTTAGAAAGGGAAATTTCTTGACTCGAGAATGTACAATCGTCTCAATATGAAAATTAGCATTTCAGATCAGGAGACCTAATGATGTCCAAGGCAAAACAATCAACTATTTTGTTAAAAAGGTTAACGAAAAACCCGTGAATACAGTGATAGAGAGTTTTAGATTGGCGCCAAATAAAGCAGTGTTGCCAATACACGGATACAACTGGACGTAGTTTATTTTAGTTATGAATCGTAAATCGACTTGATTACAATACTGCCTACTTTGGTCTTTCTAATGATTGCTGATACAGTAGGGAATAAGTAGAAATATTAATAGAAAATTTTCAGAATCATACTGACGATTTTGCAGTTTGCTAAGCGAAAATTATGTTTAAAAAAACCTTAAAAAATTAATACATAAATCGAACTACACATTACTCACGATCATTTTGACATGGTCTATTATTTTTTTGAAAATTTTGTTATCCTAGATTCGAGCCGGTTATGGATAGTAAATCGATTTGATTCTCCCATCATGCTGACAGCTTTGATTTCTTTATTATCTAATAATTTTTTTACGAGGGTTCGCACCAACAGAAGTCATATAAACCCTCAGGGTGCCGGTTGAAAAGCGCATTTGTAAGTATATAGGGTGCGAATGCAGGACCGCTGGATTCGAACCCGGGACCTTTACCTTACAGTGATGAGCGCCATGTCAAAGACTAAACCTTGTGGCCACCGACGCCTCTATAGTAACTTCGTTAATTTTAGTGTTGTTTTGTGGGGCAAAAAAGTGTTAAAAGTAATAAATCAAAATGTTAAAAACATTTACGTTTTACCAACAAAAAAATTATTGTTATTCTATAAAAAACAGTAAGTTTGTACAAAAAAATCTAGTAACCACAACATAATCACATTCATTATTATTATTTATTCTTTGAAAAGGTCGAGTACTGTACTGTTACTGTTTTCACATCCTCTGCTTCCTTTCAATGAACTAGAACTAGTACAATTAATCGCCTATAGAAATATAACAGACATTTATACAGCCAAGTCTCAGGAATAAAGTGAAACATCCGACAAGGTCTAGTTACGCCGAAGCTTGAAAAGGTCAGTGAATTTTACCAAATCCAGTTTATAAACGTTATAACCCAAACAGCCTACAGTCGGATTGATAATTAACGATAATTAGTTCCACTTATTATCCCAGGTTTATTCGTTTTTCGAATGATTTCCTGTATGGTGGTCAAAATTGGCGGTCATCGGGAAATAAGCTTGTTTGTATTTTAGTCAAAATATACACAATAAACGTCAGGAGCTTCGCATCGCGATTAGAATGCGGGTTTAATTTTATGCGTTGGACAAATGCAAATCGTGAAGTTCTGTGGGCTGGTCTCCAGCGTTTGGCAGCGCTTTGATCGGTTTGGGGAAAATTCCAAATACACTTGGGGCGAAAGTTCACAAAGTGCAAACCGCAGAACATGGAGTAAAAAGGCATGTTCAATATACAATGAACGGCACAAATCAAATTACTTCCAGTATACCATGGTTTAAACCTGCACAAATTAGGTGTGCAATCATACGTGGCTTTTCTGGCCAATAGACCGTAATAGCGTAGATATTATTACATTTCCATATAGCACAGATTTAAAGAAACAAACAAAATTAGCCTGTAACCATAAAACCCTAGAAATAGATACATTTATATATATTATACATGACATTGAGTCAGAACAAGGGAAAACATGAAAAAATACTATTTAAGCCTATAAAAAAAGGCAAATTCAATAGGGAAACCGAATAAACCATTTTCCCTAGCCGAAAGCAAAAATGCAGACAAAATATTTTTATTTTGAATATTTTAAAAAATAAGAAAAATATATTATTTATATAGCCCAACGTAATGAAGTTTTAGTATGAATAAACTGTTTCGTTTTTATTAGAAAATTTTATACCTGTTGCTGTAACATTCAGAAGGTTTTTACGATTTTATTACTTCAAGTAGCCTTTTCAAGTATGTTTTTTCTGATGATAAAAATTCAGTGACTTGATAGCATTATCAGGAAACATGATATTAATATAGACAGTTTATGTTTTTCCCAAGGGTCAATTGGACGATATTTTATTTATTCGAAGAAAAAACAATTCGGAAATAACATGTTCGGAAGGTACCGGATACTTTTGTTCATAGTAAATAAATAATACAGTATTCATTTAATTTTGATAAATATTAGAAATGGTCGAAGATTGAAAACAAATAAATTCTTCACTTTTTACCTCGACATTAGTATTATTTATCGGTTGGAAATGTCCAACGGACTTTTCCGAAATGTCTTACACGTCTTTTATTCAGGTCTGTAAGAGAAAATTCCGCTCTCGTCCCAACTGCTTTATTCCTACCATCAATTCGAACAGGCGAGCAATAACCCTTTGATGACCCTCTCACTCCTTTTTGTGGAGAAAGAATAAAATAAATGCATGTCGTCGAAACGTAAACGTACGAGAAATAAATAAAATATATAAAACGATAAATTGAATACTATAAAGCAAACACAGCCACTTCGGAGAATCTGATATTAAATTGACTTCTTTATATTAAGGACGAAGGACAAACCGCAATAACTTCATCTTGTTTAAGAGATTGAGAAAAAATCTATGTACGCGGAAATATATATATATATATATATATTTATGTGTGTGTGTGTTGGTTAAAAGTTTCTCCCATTGGCTCTCTATATGTCACGCGCAGGACTGATCGAGCAACGTTTCTCTACATGCTGATAACCCTCGCGGGCTTTGGCCCAAACTTAAGTATCGACTTCATATGGTCTATTCTTATCCATGGGAACAATCCTTCTTCTTTGATTTTAGCCATATGAGGGTCACGCATCGACCGAGGTACGGTAGTGCTTCTCTGCCGGCCCTGCTCACTTCCGTTGATCCATCAATAACTCAGAATCTGTATTACCCTTAAGAGGTTCCCCTTACCGCGGTAGGCGACATACTCAACCGTTCTGCAAATACAATAACTTTCAGCAAGGAATATACTAACACTATCATTGTGAGTTCGAGCAGTTATATACTCGCTATCGGCTTTGACTCAAGAAATGTCACCCTTCAATTAAGTGTGACATTCCTTCCTTCCATGCCGATCACTTATTATTCTAAGTCTATTCTTAGTCAAATGAGTACGATCCGTTCCGTTTGTTGCCACAGCTTTCAGTGCCATTCGGGCCTTCCATCAAGCTTCACCCATGCCATTCAAAGGTCGCGTCCGGGTTCTAACTGGTTCATAATGTGACTGGTAGCATCCAAAGATCGCACCCGAAATAGGATGTCTCGGTTTGGCCACAAACCTTGCCGTATAACGAAGGGTTCTAGTTCGGGGTGGTTAGGGATGGTTAGGTGAAACTATTCAAGCATGGACGATTTCGTTTATTTACACTTTGCTCGTAACCGATTAATTTTTGTAGACATATTCATTTTGCTTATATCCTATTTTTTGTGGGTATTTTTGTAATTTTCCAAAAGCACAATATTGTAAAAAATCTTTAGAAGCTGATAAGAACAGATACTACACTTTGCTCTTAGCCAAAAGGTTGAAAACGATAGCGTTTTTATTCTACAATATAAGGAACTTTACCAAGATTATTGTAATATGTTTAACCTATCTAAGGACAGGCCTGAGGTGTGTCATTGACCGAGTTAAGGTGGGTTTTCAAGAGATCTGCTTTGTCTCAATGGTGCACATTTCAGACTAGAGATAATGTAATTTGTTCATTACGCAATGATCAGGTTAAAAGAGGCATAGTACATTTTATTGCAAAATGCACTATCCTAGGGGAGATTCGGTTTCTACATCTAAATTTTGCTAAATTGAATGAGACACTGACACTGACTTACTGCTTAATGATTGCAATAATTTAGTCAAATATACACGCCGCGCTTGGCACTATCGCCAAGAGGTAATATTAGAATTTAATTTTTGAATATTTTAAAGCATTGTCTTCCTAAATTTCTGGCCCAAGTAATTTATACATCTATATTTATTGTAAATTAAACAAAGGTATATGGTTCATAATGTATACATGTGTAGAGATTAGTGACCGTTTACCGATAATTATCCAGATATCGTGAGATAGAAATTAAAAGAGAAGTTTTTTACTGAAATGCAGACAACACAAACAAAACCACACCAGCCGCATTTCATGATATCTGAATAATTTATGATGTATGTTAGTAATTACTGCATTTATTAAAAATTAAATTATTAATTGCAATATTTGTGTAAGGATCAATTTTTGTCATTTTTTTTTCTTTTGTACTTTTTTCTCTATATCGACCAAAAATGTAAGTCAAGTGTAAATCGACCTCTGGCAGACGGACCCTCCATTTAAATTTACTTGAAATTGTATATTATGAAAAGTTTACAAATTTCATTATTTTGCAATAAAAGTATGTTATTATTTTATTATTAGTGTTGTTAAAAGAAACAATACATTTAGATTAGGGATCAAACCGATCAATTTTTGTAACGGGATATAATAGTTTTCTATTATTCCATTTCCCCTGAAACGTAAAGAAATGTGTTCTATGTAAAGTTATTTCAAATGAATCAAATTTAATCTAAAATCTACTGATATTCATTTATTTGCCATAAGGTTTCAACACTAGACACATTTCGATAATATTCCATTTTCCGACCACATAATTCACAAAATCAATCAAGTCTGTTTTGTTAGGTAATCTCAAACATATTCAATACAATTTAAGCCCAGAATGGTTACGGCTTATTAAAGTAAAAATTTCTAATTTTAATTACACAGGATTGATCAAATTTACTGAAGAATATGTTTAATTATTAAAAAAAGAGGCGATACCATTTAATAACGTGGTTTAAATTGATAAAATTCCAAAACCTCAAACATTTTTTCTTTTATTCAACTCAAATAAGTTATTTTTTGTTTGTGCAATTGTATTCTTGCTACGTTGTTTACCAGTGAATAAAATTGCATGCTGAAATCGCCTCGTTTCAGCTGCGATGTTTGAAAAATGATCCTTGCATTCAAGTTTCACGGTCAATTTTCTTCTTATTCTCCAACACTCTACTGGCTGACAATGACACAATCTAGCTATAGTCAATGGGACAAACCTTTTATCAAGCGATGAAGTTTATTACCAAAACTTGGGCCATCTTGTTAACTTTTTTATGTTTTTACTATCAGTTCGTTCGATAGAGGCTACCAGTAAGAAAGGGTATACAATTTTATTTATTTAGCAAGTATAGACCGATTGAGACTCAGTTCATGATTATCATACAGAATTAATCTCTGTCTGCATGCATTATTTGATTTTGCCTTATTTTATTGCAACAACATTATAAATATGCATATATTCTCTCGGTTCTCAGTTTTTATTTGGTTGGGTGAATTCTTATTAGATGTCGTTATTTCTGTTTTACAACAGCCATATTTAATTATTAATTATGTAAGAAGAGAATAGAACGAATAAAGCAGTTTTTGTTTTGTTATTTACACCCATTTGATTCCTTGCTATTTTTCCCGCATTTTATTATGTTTCAAGTTCAATACACAATCAATACCGGTTTTGGTTTTCCCATTGCGCATAAATATCATAAGATCTTGTGTAATGTTTTGCTCGACTTGCCGGCAATTGTTAAAAATGTGCCTTTCTTTTTATATTTAACTGAATTCGCCCTAGGAATTATTTTAAATGCTCCCAAAAGCAGGATTCTCTCTCTCTCTCTCTCTCTCTTCTCTATCCCCTCACTTTTCCTGTTTTCTTTACTGGTTTAATATGTTTAACATCCTATCTATTTTTTTTTTTAATTTAAGAAGGCGTTCAATCGCATAGGATCATGTTTCGCCTTGATCATGACGGGTCCTCACAACAGCTGTTTACATATTACTTCTGTCTTGTAAGGTTCGTTTGCGTTTTTTGTTGTTTTTTTCTTTTTTTTACATTCCTTCTCTCTCTCTCTCTATTCCTGCATCAGCACGCGCGTGTGCCCGTTCCATTTATATCTTCTGTATCCAACGCGTTGATCTCAGAAAGTCAAAAAGTCTATTGAGCACAGGAGGGTCATCGCCAAGAATCTCCGCAAATTGGGCTTGGGAGGTTATGTGATCTTCTTTGTTGCTCTAACTTAGGGCAATTGGTCAAGAGATGTTTTATTGTGACCAATTCCCTGCCGCAATCGCAGACTGGCGCCGGTCCTTTGCACATAAGGTACCCGTGGGTAAGCCTACTATGTCCGATTCTAAGTCGTGTCAACACCGTCTCTTCGTGCCGCGAGTCGCGCACTGAGGAGCTCCAAGGGCCCACATTTGGTTTAATCTCCCCAAGCTTGTTGTCTCTCTCTGCTGTCCATTCCTCTTGCCACTTCTGCCATATCTTTTTCTTAAGTGGGAGACAAAGTCTGTGTGGGGAGTGTACGTAAGTGGGGTCCCATCAATGGTGGCCCGTTTTGCAGCAGAATCTACCTGTTCGTTGCCCATTATACCACAGTGTCCTGGGATCCACACGAAAATTACCTGTATGCCAGCGAGTCTCAATCGTTCCAGAGAGAGCAATATCTCCTGGACCAGCGGTTGCATAGTAAATCGGTTTTCCATTGCTGAAAGGGCCGATAGTGAGTCTGTGCAGACTAACAATGAGTTGCCTATGAGCGATACTATGCTAAGGCATTTGCTGATCGCCGTTAGTTCGGCAGTATAATTGTTGCATACATTTGGCAGGGAGAATCTATACCTTTTTTTGTTGATCATGAATGCCGCGCCTGTTCCGTTTTCGCTGTGTGATCCGTCAGTGATGGCAAGGGTGTGGCTTGGGAAATTGGCCCTTATTCTTGAAAATTCCTGCCTATATAAATAAGGGGGGTATTTTCTTTCAGGAATTTGGTGAGATCCAGCAGGACTCTCGACTTCGGCATTGTCCATGGAGGTTTGGAGGCAGCTCCTTGTTTATATAGCTGAGGTATTGCGGCATTGAGTGAATTTAAGCCGATCGTTGCTCTGGACATAAAGTGATTTCTTTTGCAGTTTAGAGCGTAGTCTAGTTGGGGTAACCGCCCGAGTGCGTATTCTAGATAAAGCGGGTGAGTTGGAGATGAAAGAATTTTAGGCTTGCAGTTTGCATTCTAGTAAGCTTCTACGGTGGTCAAGGGGAAGCTCTCCTGCATCTATGTGCAGGCTGCTCACTGGGCTAGAGCGGAAAGCTCCTAAAGCCGTTCGCAAACCTGCATTCTGAACACTTCTTATTAGCTTGAGGTTATTTTCACTTGCGGATCCATAAGCACAGCACCCATAATCCAGTTTAGAGCGAATCAGACTCCTATATAGCTTAAGCATGC
>CM077102.1:7274110-7284946 GCA_039619505.1 Cimex hemipterus
ATATATATATATATATATATATATATATATATATACACATTTCAGTTTAATTTGCCAATAAAACGAATTGCGCAATTTTTGATTAGGTTGTCTGCAATATTGTTACAGGATGCATTGATGAACAAATGTATATAGGCTTTTCTTAAAAAAATATGTTGACTAAAGAAATAAACAGAAAATTCAAAAATAAATAATAATATTAAAAATAAGTAATATAAGTAAAATCCTGAAGAATTCTTTCTCATTCAGTTTCCAACTTTTTCTAAGGTATGAAATGTAAAAACGTAGAGGACCGAAGTTTCGAAAAGACAAGCACGTTAGCATGAAATTATAGACTTATCTACTTAAAAATGACACGCGGAACATGTTTCAAAAAATTCGAACACCTCATAGAATTTAACAAAAACCTCTTTGCATTATGTGTGTGTGTGACCCTTTTGTCGAGACCTTTTCAGAATCACCGAAGCCTACGCTTGGATTTTATAATTTTTGTTGGATAACATCTAGGTCAAGATTCATGCGCGTGAGTATGCTGCTGTACCCAGTTGTCACATTTCAGTCCAAAAGCTTTCGTGCTTTTACATGCATAAACGAATAATCAGAAACTGTAACAATATTAGGCTGTTGGTTTTGTTTAATAATAACAAACATAAAAAGTGATGTTTTTCATCTCAATTTAAAAAAAATATTGTTAATTACACTTGATGGTAGGTTATTAAAAGTGATCATCTCCGGCTTAATATAGTTGTTTGTTTTAAGGCAGATAAGGATTAACGATACCCCAATGGAGTTTATATCTTCATTTGCCACTTTTATTTCAACAACAAAAATAAACGAATGTTATACAGTCATATATAGATTTTAAAAATGTCTAAGTTATGAATTTTACAATATTAACAAGAATTCATAAGTGAAATGTAACAACTTCCTTATCAATACGAAAATGCTGTATTAACTCAGTTTTTAACGTAGGGCGGGGGTTTTCATTGATTAAACAAACATTGACCGAAGAGATTTCAGCCTATCAACTTTAAAACTAAAAATGAGCAAAAGGCTCCCTTAATTTATTAAATGTTAAGCAAAAATCCTTTAATTAAACTTTAAAGGGTAAACTTAAAAGGAGTACGGAGGCAAATTAGTTCTGCTTGAAATTCTACTCGGCTGCGAATCCTGGGAAATGTACCAATATTGAAACAAGAGGAAAACACGTCTTCCTTACTTGAATGAAAAATTAATCTGTGCACATGAATTGCCTTCGGTTCAATGAACGGATTAAATTTATCGATATAAAAACATCAAATGACATAATCGGTACATTTAAAATTTTTCATTGGTATTCAAGGCAGGTTCGTTTTTTTGTTCTTTCCAATTGTCTTGTAATCTTTATTCAGTTTCACTTCGATTTCTCCTGAACAACATTTCCAAAAAATACATTGTCGGAATTTCCGCTTCGATGACAGGATATTATCTTTGTGTCGGAAAAACTCAAATTTACGCCTTCTCTTGTACGAACATGTTACTTTGGCCGGATTTCTCTTCGGTCGAAACGGCTTTGCTCATATCAAAACAATTGAACAACTGTCTACCATCCATCGAGACCAAGCCGACTGTCGATATTTTGACTGACTCTCGAGATATTTGAGCGTTGGAGGCCGATAACAGCCCTTTAGGTACCTTAAGTACGATTACGTTTAAGGTAAATTCTATGCAAGAACGGACCTTAAGAAGCTTAATTCGTTTTATGTTGGCTCATTTAAAACCGACTTTAAGAAAAAAAAACTCAATTTTCAAACCATTAGACTTCCTAATCTGATTGACCAAATAACTTTTTCAATTAATTCATTTTTATGTACAGGTATTGGTTGAAATGAAAAGTCAATGTCAAGAGCAGGATTCGAACCCACGACCTTCGGCTCAATATGTCGCTGCTCTAACCACTTGAGCTATCCTGACTTCGAACCTCACAGACACCAACTCTCCATCACAACCGTCTCTTTCGCTTCACTGAATGGGTTGAATCCCGCTCGTCACACTGACTTTTTTATCTCAACCAATATCTTCCAAAAATAGCATTTTAATTATCTTTTCTTAATATTTTCACGCATATATTTATATTTCTCTGTCCATAATGATAGAAAATGATAGATAGTAAATTTTTGATAAGTGTAAAGGATGTATGAAGTTAGATATATATATGTATATATATTCAAGTTTTTGCAACTTAAGCAAGTTTTTTCTTTTTCCAAATAACTTCTTTCAATTAATTTTTAATATTTATTAATATAGAGAGAAAATATATAAAGGAATCTATAACATGAAAAAGGTATAACAATAATGAAGGTGAAAAAAATTAAATGGAGAAAATACAGACAAAGAGATAAAAAGATAGATAGATAGAGTGGGGGGAGAGAGAGATAGGTGGATAGAGGAAGGAGGGAGAGAAATAGAGATAAAGAAAACGGAAAAATATATGAAAACAGAGAAAACTTAGAGGGATGAAATAAAGTAGATGAACTAGAATGAGTCAGCGAGAAGACAGGGAGAAAGGGCGAGAAAGGCTGTAAGGTTATATGTAGATACACTGATAATTAGTCTTCAAAATGAGAGGGCGCAAAAAATAAACTTTGCTAGGGATAGAATAAAACAGAGGGAAGAGAGGGAAAATCTACATGTAGGTAAATAGGTAAAAAGAAAAGTAAAAGGAAGATAAGCAGAAAGAAAAATTAAGTGAGGGCGTAAGTCAAAACAGAAAAAATATGAGGGAGAGAAGGAGAGAGAACAGACAGACAGACAGAAAGTAAGAGAAGAAGTGCACAAAGAAAGAATGAGAGATGAAGTGAGGAAGAGAAAAAGAGAGAAAGTGAGATAAGAGATATATGAAAGGAAAGAAAAACAGGAAGTGTTGGAGACAGAGAATAATAAAGAAATGCTTTAAAATACCTGGCAAGGTTGAGAGATAAAACAGAGCGGAAAAGAAAGAGAAAACGCAGGGAATCAGACAAAATAGAAAGAGAAAGAGGTAAACGTAGTGAGGGAAAATAGTGCGAATTCGCCAGTAAAGAAAGTTGAGAAAGAGAAAAGAAAGAACAATCGAGAGGAGAGTGAAGGTGATGGTGATGAGGAGAGGTACACACACACAGAGAGAGAGAGAGAGAGAGAGAGAGAGAGAGAGAGAGAGAGAGAGAGGAGAGAGAGAGAGAGAGAGACAGAGAGTGAGAGAGAGAATGATTGCGATTTTCCAGTAAATTTCAATTACTTGTATGGTGTGATGATGGCGATGATGATAAGGATATTAGGAACCAGAGATTTGTAATCTTTAAACTCTGAAGCCTTTTTTTGAACTCCCCTTAGATTGTTCACCTAGCTTTTAAGAAGTTATATGGTATATCATCTATACACCCTGTTGTATTGGTTGTTTCATATATTTCGGCGACTAGTCTGCATCACTCTCAGAGACCCAGACTTGTGTCGCAATGATGTTTTGATGAGGGTTTTTAAATATTGAGTTTACTTCATTACTAAAGTTCAACTATAGGTCCCTATCTTCATTTATAGCCCATCTATAGGTTCCGGGTCTATCGACGGTCTTGTAGATCCTTCTGTGGTTAGATTGTATATTTGACAGTCATGCATAATTATTTTTCGCCCTGGTGCACAAGATACTGCCAGGTGGCATTCGCCGAATTTTATGGATGACTCATTTAATTGCGATGTGTTTGTTGTAGTGGATAAAATGTAACGACTTGTTTTAACAAGAAAGTCTAAGAATATTTACTGTGGTATCAGCAGATGTAGCTTTGTAGGATGTTACAGACTATCAGAATTATTAAAATAGAGTTAAATGAAGTTGTAACGATGTATCATAGTGTTAAATCCGAAATCCTTTTTATTAACACCGAATGCGAGACGGAGATAAATAAAGATAAAGGAACCCTGACGGCGATAAAAGTGACAAATCGTGAGATTTTGAGATTTGCCAATGCGCAATTTAAATAATCTCCGTTCTAATAAAATCCTTTAAGGGAAGTGAACTTGGCTAATCCGGCTGAATAATCTGTTAAAGAGGTACCAGTGTCTGGCCCGGGTCGAAACGAGGGTGGGACGGCAGGAAGGGTCGGCCGTCGGGGTGAACGCACCCAGCCACCCCATGGAGCCCTGCCTATATCATCGATACAGCTAGACTCGCCCCCGCGCGCCGATTCGACCCGACAGGTCCAGACCTGCAAGACGACGTGATTCCAAGCTTAAAAAGACTTCTTTTTTGCGCCACGTTTGCACTTTGAAAAGTTGATTGTTCCAGCTGGAAATAGAACTGTTATTATTTTCTCACTCTTGCACGGTCGGGTGGAGGTCGATTTGGAAAATTTTCTGCTGACACGAGGATGACCCGCTGTGGGTCATGGCACCCCTTCTTTGCCCCTGCCTTTTGCTCCTTTCACCCCTTTGTTTCTTTTTTATATATAAATAAGCAATATACCCTCCCGTTGTTTAACTGCTTTTTAAATATGTTTGGACAAAAAAAGAATAAGGATTAAAAAGCAGGAATCTGTTAATTGTTTCAAGTTAAATCATAGCTCTATCATATGAAGCAAAAGAGGCCTTTATACCAAAAATTATTCGACCAGAAATGCTTAACGGACCGGAGCGACTGTTTTGAATATCCAATAAATTTAGTTTTACGCCTTCTTTATTTACGTTGTGGGCAAGCATGCCGGAGGGTGTTTAATTGTATTACACCCACCTTCAAAGAAACATATTTCAAGCATAAAATTTCCAAATGGCTCGGCTAGTAAATAGACCAATATTTATCTATTAACTATAACTTTAGACACACCCTCCTCCTTTCGCTTTGTCTTCCCTCGTGTTATTTTAAAATTTTCTTTGTTCTTTAAAAAAGTCTCCTGCTCTAACAAAACATTTAGTCTAGCGACAGACATCTTTAACGAGTCAGAGCCGATAACTATAAATTTAAGTACTTTTTCATTTCTGAGAGATTACGACTTTATGGAACTGTAGGTTGTTAACTTCTGCTCATCTTAGTCATTCTGGTTTCTGGTTTACAAAAACGCAACTCACAGGATGAACCTAATTTTATGGATATGGCCAAACTCCGCAACTAAAGATAGCAAAACGATGAATGGTCCCCGTGGTGATAAATTGCAGTTCGGATCAAACCATACATTACAGCTGGCTAAATGCCAAAAGGGAAACTGTCAGTTGGTTGTCTCTGATAACTCTGTTCTGCCTAATTTTACTGCCTTGGCCAAAATCCACGAAGATAAAACGTCTGCGTGGTGCAGTCGTGCAATGGTGATCGATGCCAATCAACTACTCGTAGTTGAAGGTAAACCCACCATTAAAGGTAGTAAAATGCATTAAAAAGTGAGTGAGGTTATGAACCAGTAGTCTGGTCGCTGATTACCCTCGTCTGTCTAGCAGGCAAATTCGTAGTTTCACAGTTTAACAAAAACCTGTTTATGAAGGTGGTAAAATGTCCAATAGGTCTACGGTGATGACCATCACATCCACCAGTTTGGTAACCATCACTCTGGTTTCTACAATCGCTGTTTGGATGAGAACATACAATTGAAGGTAGCAAAATGACAAAAGGATGCGTGAGATGATGAACGAAAAGTCTGGGTGATCAAAAACAAGCAAACTTTTCGTTCGTCATCTCACTCATCCTTTTATCGAGTCGACAAAATCGAGCAATTCGGGCGTAACCAATGTGGGGATACTTTATTACAATACCACAAAATTGATGAACCCTAATAGAGGAGAAGCAGAAAGCTAAATAGGAAAGTCGCAACCTAGAACACCCAAGGAACGAACTGTTTTCTCAACCTCAGAACCGCATACTATACGTTTTTCTTTCATCCATCCGATCTTAGCATGCTGTTTGATTCAAATAAACAATCTATCCTCTTAATTTAAAAATCTATCTGGGGGACAGGAAAAAGCCAATTGTTTGAACGAAAGAAGTGAAGGCTACACATTTTAAAACCAATTATTTACCAAATTATTTCTTGGAGAGAAAAAGCACGTCGTGAACTCTCGGCTAGCTCTACGTAATCTCGCCCAATAAAGTATAAAATTGCTCATTCCGGAAACAGATATTTAGAGGTGAACTATCAAACGGAGAATTTAATTTGTGATAAAGATTTGTTTTTCTTTTAAACCAAAATGTATGTATAGCAAATAACCTGACAATATGATAAAGGGGTTAGTTTAACACTCTAAGACAATGCTTAAAATGTAGCTTCAGATTGTAAAGAAGAAAAATATTCAGCTCTGTTTCTCGAGGTAACATGTAATGGGGTGTGGCAGAAGGTAGGGACCCGGCAGGTTGAATGGGATATCACCTTGGTACTCCTTGTACCAATGGTTTGACCCAAAGCCACCGCTGAAGATGGTGAACCTGCCTCTTGATGATGCTAGTACGTAAACTGTTTAAAACATGGAAATACCATGAATAGTCAGAAAACTATGATCGAGGAGATCAAAATGCTAACAATTCACATTTATTTCGAAATTTCAGAGGCTAGCGGCCAAGGTGTGACCTACTCTATCTAACTTTTGTTTCCTTAATGAAGTTACCTACGGCATGAGTGAGTTGGTAATCTAAAAAGGCAAGGTCCCGATTCCATCGTATATACTTATTTATAACTATTATTGTTAAAAATCATAATTTAAAATTAGATTTATTAGTATTAAACCATTAAATTTAATAACTGATTTTTCTGTTAAATTTTTTCTCGAGGCATGCAAGATTATGTCCTACTTGTAGTTTTCGGGCATTGATCGGTTCAAAACATCGTAGATCAACAGACATAAATATTCCTAAACAGTCGTCCTACTGACATTTTACCTCATTGACTGTTTATGTCGTCCAGTATTTATTTATGATTTTTGGGTTCAGTAGCTGCGCACTCAGATTCAAAGCATGAAGGTACGAAACAAGGAGTCCTAGATTTGAAAGGTCGCCCATCTCAGACGTTTAGCCTCCGGGCAATAGTGCGAAAGACGGGGACCAACCCTTTGGCGTGCAAAAACCATCGGGATAGTTGGTGAGCGTAAAATTCGATTATCGCCACCTTGGCAACGGCGAAATGGGGCGGCAACTAGGGTGGAAAACTTCCTGGGGGAATTTGAATTAAGGCGGCATGATTGAGTTTTGAAATGAGTGATGGGCGAACTAGAACCAACATTCCTCGAAGGTTAAAATCTCCGAAGTCGTTTTATCATTGTTGATCCATTCGGCTGCCATTCATTGTCACGTAAAATAACGAGTTAATGGACGTAAAATGGTATAATAATTTTGAAACAACTTATTTTCTTTTCATAACATAATTTTTTACTTGTGATATCCAGTTTTTCTAACTTTGATCTTATGCACATATTTATTTATCCCCCTCAATGATTTTTTTATATTATTTATACATACTACCATGGGAGAAAACGATGTGGGACCTTGCAAAAATACAAAAACAAAGACGTAATAAAGTAAGTTAAACAATTTTTTAGCAATTAATAATGTTAATATACATTTTTAAAGCCCCCCAAAAGGCCGGAATAAAAATTTTTGAAAAAATAATTTTAAGCGCCTAATAATTGAAAATGTATGCATTTCCTAAACGTAGTCCTAATCTTCGATATTTTTAAACCAAAAGTACAAACTGGAAATAAATTTGAAACGATTCCTCCTATCTCAGGACATTGAAAATGTGCAAAGATTAAGAAGTAGCCCCATAACCCCCGCGTAGTTGCATCAATTACAGATGAATAGCGGAAAGTTAAGTCTAGACCAAAAAAAAAAAAAAAATGAATATTTTTAGCTCATTTAGTAGCAGTTATTTCTTCCTTTATTCCTATGTATCTGTTTTTCGGGTATTCATTAGTCCAAAACAAGTATACAGGCTGAATGTCAATATTCCCATGGTGGATTCGCTAAATAAAATGTAGTTCAGTGCCACCAGGAACTGTAGTTAGTTTAGGAAACTGTAGTTCAGTGTCTTTCCTCTTTCCTGAGATATTCTGAGATGTTAGATTTTTGTGCTTTTAGTGTAACATCAGATTTTTGACATAAAATCGTAATTTCTTAACTTTAAAGTCACAAATTACAAATTTGACCTTCCTTTTGCAAACTACATTAAATTTGGAATATTGGAAATTTAGCACTTTCGAATACACAGAAACCACTCAAACACTGACAAAACCAATGTTTTTTTTAATACTCAATTGTGGCTCGTGTAATGGCTTTTCAATGAAAATTTTTAAGGATTTTACCAAAGTTGCATTATTTTATAAATATTCCAAGGACATATTCATTTTTACATATTTTCGACTTTTTCTTATTACAATCTCCTTTATAAGAATAAAAAATGTGCATCGAACCCACAGAGAGCATCAATTTAACATCGTCCATGTCATATTATAATGAAAAAATTAATTAGGTGGTAACAAAACTCAGATCCATTCTTCAAAACTTATTATTAGCCTAAGATCATAGGTTCGGGTCCCATACGTAACACTAATATTTTCATCTCAACCACACTTCACATAAAATTACAAATCACAGAATAATTACTCTGGTTCAGAAATAAGACCAATTTAAAAATATGAAATAAAAATTACGATGGAATGAAACCATCATCAATTTTTTTTTTGCAAATTAACTGAGGCGTTGTTCGAAATACACAGAAGCCATTCAAAGAATAACAGATGGTAATACCCATTATTTAAATACTCAATTGTGACTCGTGCAATGGCTTTTCAATCAAAATTTTCAAGGATTTCACCAAAGTTGTCTTATTTTATAAGTATTACAAGCGCATACTCACTTTCACTTTTTTTTTAAACTTTTCTTAGTTTTTTTTTTTTTTTTTGCAAGGTTGAAAAACGTGATATCCAATTCAAGGAGAGCAGCCACCCAAAACCATCGTAACGTGTCCTTGGGATATAAGGCAACTTTGGTGAAATTCCCGAAAATTTTGATGGAAAAGTCATTGCACGAACCACAATTGTGTATTTACAAAATAAACATGGGCTTTGCCATTTGTTATTCTTCGAGGAGCTACTGTGTATTCAGAAACGCGATATTTTCAACGACAATGTTATATTGTGGAAAATTTAATGTACTTTGCAAAATAAAAGCAAATTTGTATTTTAATCACGCTAAAGTTGAGAAATTACGATTTTAAGTTAAAAAAATGTACACATTAAACAATTGTAGTTGAAAGGGGAACAGCTGTTTAACATTCTAAAGAGTTTTTGCAGTAATCAATGGGGGTGTTGATTCGACGATACGTATGTTACAAATCCTCAATTCGATCCGTATTCGACTATGAAGCTATTTTTTATGGATCAGCTTCCCAATCGCTGTTAAAGAAAATTGATACAGTTCGGAATGCATGTATAAGGCGAATTCTTGGAGGACCACCAAGCACCCCCATAGTTGCGTTAGAAGGCGAAGCTTGTGAGCCCCCTCTGGAAATGCTGCGCAAAAAATTAGCGTTCAACTTCCTTATCAAACTTTGTTGTCGGGAAAGTCCTATATTTAATAAAATAGTTACAGGCACTGAAAAAGTTCAGACCTCAACCTTTTACCAAAAAAAGAAATCCCCCACCCTAGTGTCGGCCTTCCAACAGCCCGGTCCTTTCATCTGCTCCATTTTTAACAGCCCTATGGACTCCATATATCAGATGGAGTACGAGGTACTAATTAACAATTTAGAGACACTATTTTTTAAAGATAATTCCCAGCTCGACTCGCATATCGTTCAAAAAGAATTCCTAGCCTACATTAACGAGATATATCCGGAACATGTGTACGTATTTACTGAAAGCTCTTCCATCGATGGCAAAACAGGTTATGCCCTTTTTGACCCTAAACATTAATACAAGGAACATTCGCTTCCAACTTTAATGTCTGTTTTTACAGCAGAATTAATTGCGATAGATAGCGCTCTCGATTACATACGAAAATTGGGTGATTCCAAATTTTCTATCCACACAGGCTGTCGAAGCATCGTAGAAAGGATAAATAACATTAACCCAGATTATAAATGCAGAAACTATATATTTACCTAAATCTGTAGGAAAATGCTTGAGACAAAAATAATGGGAAATAGGGCGGCATTGTGTTGGGTGAAAGGGCATGCAGGCTTATGGCAAAATGAAACGGCGGACGCACTTGCAAAGGAGGCTGCAACATCAGGTCCAACCCTTGACATCAAAATTCCTAAAGATAACAGGAAAAACATTCTCTAACTTCATGAAAAAAACCATGGTTTTCCGAAGGCGATAGCCCAGAAGGAATGTTGAAGGAATTGTATTCTAAACTGAAGACAAATCATGGCCTATTGGGTAGCTACAAGAAGAGAATCGGTTTGGCATCGTCTCCGGAATGTCCCACTTGGGATTGCCCTTCAAATCCTTCCCACATAAGTTTTGAATGTCCAGAATACGAAAATGAAAGAGATTAACTTCTAAAAAATCTGAGCCAAGTCACAAACATTTCCAAACCAATAAACCTACCATCTGTCCTAACAAGCAACAATCCATCAGCTTTCAAAATAATCTATGAATGTCTAAAGTCAATAAACGTTTCTTTTTGATTATCTTCAACCATGAAAATTTAGAAGATGAGAAGATGATGGAGTTGAATGAGTGGGTGCGGGCACTCGGTGGGGACCTGCTACTGGTCGGCCGATCCCGCTCGCGCTCGACAGTAAAATGAAAATAGAAAATTTCGTGGGTAATATGCCTCAGCGTAACCCCCCCCCCAAAAAAAAAAGTCTCTCTCTCTCTCTCTCTCTCTCTCTCTCTCTCTATATA
>CM077102.1:7308993-7321086 GCA_039619505.1 Cimex hemipterus
GAGAGAGAGGAGAGAGAGGAGAGAGAGAGAGAGAGAGAGAGAGAGAGAGAGGAAAGAAAAGGAAAATAGGTCGAGATAGATACACAAACACATGTATTGACAACAAGTGAATGAGAGAGAAAGTGAGTAACAGAGACTGGAGAATAAGACAAATAGCGTGTATTTACATGAAGTCAGGATTTTTCAAGAGCGATACAAGCTATGTATTATTGACGGTATTGATCAGATTCCGAGAACTATAAGTTTTTAGAAACTAACTCCCCAGTGCCCAAACGTGATCTGCAAAACTGTTTTTTTTCCCGTTTTTACCCTTGACCGTGTTAGGTCGTGTGTAATTGTCTACCCCAGGGACAATCCGCACGGAAACCGTGACCCCCGGCGACCCTGCTCGAAGTTAAAAATAATCCTGTAAATATTAGATGGAAAAAAGGGTGGTATGAACGGCTATTCAGGGCAAATGACAAATTTAAAGAAGATTCAACAGTTCCTAATCTATTGAAATGGGGATGTGCTTTTGCCGTTTTGGGCCGAAATTAGAAGTAGATATTAATGTTCAATTTGTACCGCTGCCACGTCATCATTATTGATCATGTACAAGGAAAATCGAGTATTAATAAGTTGAACAAGGAAAGGCAGTAAAATTAAAACGACATATAATTGGACAGACTCTGGTATAAATCATACCGGATAGATCTATAGACGGATAGATACATAGATACAGATAGAGATAGATAGAAAGATAGATAGAGTGAAACAAACGAACATAACGAATATAGAAAAAGTGAGTAAATGTGAAAAATGAATGATGAAGACGGAGAATACGGTAAAATTATAGATATTAAAATTATGATTATTCATTTATGTTTAGTGGCCTACTTTTTATACCCAAAAGTCGTGGATTCGATTCCCGCCCGTGACACTAACTTTTTCATTTCATCCCAAACCTTACATACAAAGAACAATTATATGATATTTTAGGAATGAGACTTATGGATTGCAGAAAAACAAAGCAAAAATCTACAAAGAAAGAAGTGGAGACGAAGTGAGAGTAAGAGAAATGGGAAATAAGAAAGAGAGAGAGAAAAAAAGAACCAGTTAGAGAAAAAATCAATTCTCAACCTTTTGTATGTGTGTGTAATTGCTTTAAAGAATATGGCGTGAAAGAAAGGTAGAACGGAATTTTATGCTTAGATAACTTTATTATCAAGGTTTAGACATGGTAGCTGAAAAATTGTTAAATGAATCATTCTTTTACAGCAGAGGATCAAAGAAGATGGTAAAGACGGTACTGAAGTTTATATTAATTGTAAAGATAAAATAGTAAATTGACTCGTCTCCCATTTCACTGTTTTTCATGTCTCATCGAACCCCCTTATTTAATATTCATTAGCTTTCAATCACACATTCGCTTTCGTGTGCTTTTTATTTTCCTTTTCAAATGCGATAGCCCGATTTCCGTGGGGGGTGGGGCGGACTGATCGAAATCTGAAGAAATCCATATCAGGAACCGGCACGAAACGTACTGCTTTAGATGTTATCCGCATCCGCTAACGACAGCCTCCACCTCACGCAGCCCCCTTAATATTATTCAGGTCTTTGAACCCCCTTTCATACATCACAACCCTTATTGAGATGCCATAAATTATTCGGTAAACATCTTATTACATTTTGTAGGTAAATTCCTCGTGGTTTCATGAGAGGAATGCTTATGAGGGAAGGAGTGAATGGATTTTTTAAAACGATTTCCACTGTTGTCTTTTTTCTTTCTTATATCAGTTAATTTCAGCACATGTGCAATACAAAGGTTATTAAACAATTGTAATAATAATGTGTAAGAGATGGAGGTAATTTTTTAACTCATGAAAAACGGAAATCATTTCTGTTCAAAGCAGAAAAAAATTAATAAACTTACACTTGCCCCAGTCTACTACAAGTGCACCGATAATTTAAAAAAATTTACAAAAAAAAAAGTAAAAAAACAAACCGTCCTGAGACTTCAAGCCATGAAAAGCACCGGTGCCTAAAGTAAAGGGAAGGCGACAATAAGCCTTCAACTTAATTCAACTTAAAAGGGCACAGTATAAACAAGCCTGGCAAAACACTGCCGAGCTTATACCAGCTGTCATTTTTCGATCTTGTCCTTTTTACACCGTATCTCAATATTTCCGGTATTTTCTGGGCTAGAAGTACAAAGTCGAAAGGGATTCATTAATCTCAAAAGGTGGTAAGAACAGACTGGCTGAAAATTTTGATGTTGATAAAGATGAGTCGTGCTCGTTAAAAATGCAACGCTCCTTTCTGAATAAATGATAATTTCTTGTTAAATAGTCTTTTACAGCTAATCATAATCTCTTGTGAAACTGGGAAATCAATAAACCGGCCTGGTTTTATATATAATACATGCCGGTCGCTCCGTGCACTTAGTCTAATGGCAACCGTTCAAATATTTACGGGTTGTGGTCCAAGGGTTATTGCTCGGTACTTCTTCCCTTCCTGTCGATGCTGCAATCGGGACTTTCCAGCAGTCGGCCGATTGCTTTTCGATATGGCGTTATATATATACATATATGTATTGATATTATATATATATATATATCGCCGGCAGTAGCCTTACATTGAAGAAAACTCAAAATTCGGATCTTGTTCGTCGGTCTACACGAGCCCTTTTCAGATTGCTAATAAGAAATAGATGGTGGGTTTCGGCCGACATTTATTCTAGGTCTAACCCTTTACTATTTCTCATTGAATCTCTTTAGTTTTCTAATTGTGGAACACAGCTATGTTTTAAGCTGTTACACCTCATTCCTGGGTTTCTACTCTATCCAAATTGTTAGGTTCGTAACAAAAAATGTATGTACTATACTCTGAGCAAGTATTCTACAATGTACACTCCACACAACTATGTTTAAAATCGTCACCAGCAATACAACACGCTAAGCACCTTGACATCCAGTTTTCTTCAATTTCAAGGGCCATTAAAAAGAACAAGGAGACTAGAAGTCACTAGACGCGACTAAATTCAGGACATCCCAGAACCCCCAAACAACAGTTCTAGTGAATACAAGCAATCCGAAGTTAACAAATTCTGGCATTAAAAAACTTTTTCATTGGTTTTCGGAAGTCGTTTTCGAGTCAACTGTTCATTTCAATTACCTTCAGTTAGGTAACAAGTAACAATGATATATTCACAATCAAATGAGTTGACAATATTTTGTATTTACTTGAGACTCGTGTCACTAATGATATCACTGTTACTGTATAGCCGATCTCGCGGCCATCGCCTCTTCAGACGACGAGACGGGTTTGAGGGAATTCGGCAGGATGCTAGCTTTTGGATTGGAGAATTTATAGTTGTTGGGAGGGTTGAATGGAATTTGCAGTAACGGGAGCACAATACCATCTTGACAAAAAGAATATTGAGATCTGTATGAGTTGTTTCGTTGCACACATAAAATGGATTGGATTGTTTGGCTGATACAGTCTTGAAGCAAACTTCCACTTTATAAATTCATACCAGCTGTACTAAGTTGACTTGAGTTACTGAATCATTGCTTATGGATCAAAATGCAAAATAAAACATCACATGTTTCTGAACAACGACCGTTGACTACTATAGTGGAAATAAAAAATGTCAGGTCAATCTCAAAGAATGCTCAGTCACTAGATCAACCTCCGTTTGCGTTTCAAATGTTAAAGACAGAAGTATTGAGGACATGAAACGTCATACACCAAAACTTTTTTTGCTTTATCAGGGATATTCAGCCAGATTCAGGTACCAGTGACAAACAATGGAAGTGACTATCTATGTAATGGAATGACTAGATGAATAAATAGAATAAATAAATAAATAGGCTTATAAATATAGAAATAATAGGATAACCAACTTAAACATTAATATCACAACTCTTGAAGTATTTGAACAAGGCGTCATAGACACCGTCGTACCCCAGGACTTCCGACTATTTAGAAACAATTAATTTGTTATATTGTTCAAATGGTTTATACATCTGAGCCTTTTTAATTTATGTAAAACCCGGTGTTCTCGCAAAATAAAAAATCTCACGGTATTGCGAATAATTCTAATTATAAAAATTCTAAAAAATACCTGAATTTGACTAAGGAAAACCGGACTTCACTAATTTGAGAACTATTGTCAATTTAACGACAATCAATAAAACGAAGTATTACAAAATAATAATTAATAACTTTTTACAACATTTTTTAAAATAATAAAATTTAATTTGAACGTATTAATAACACTATAAATTCTTATTTTCTTTTATACGAACGTTGTATGTACTTGTAAGTATGTTTCTGATTCGAGAGTACACAACAATATCCGCACTAAAAGCAATATTCTATTATTCACTCTAAGGATCGGATCAGGGAATGGAAACTCTCTGAGAAGGACAATCACTTTTTAGGCTAAACAGGGGAATGGATTAAAATTGTACACGCTACCTTTTTTCCAGCATCAACTAGTTTTCCTTTCCTTTTCCCATTCAAATGAAATAGAAAATCTGTTAAATTGTTTAAACCTTGTTACATCAGCTTCTTATCGCGTTTGTACGAGTTAATTACAAAGGGTGACAAAAGTTAATTACTTTTAGTATGTTTAAGTACGCGACGAGGCGAATTATCTTGTCCTTTATTGTTATCTTACGTGCTTTATCTTAATTAATACGGAAACTGGCTAAAAAGTAATTTTGTAGAGAAAATTTGCTTATTTTGTATATATACGATCGAATTATATATATACGATCGAATAATAATTTTATTGACAAATATCAGCCAATCTTTACAAAAAGAAAGATTTTACTCACAGTTAGTTGTTTTCAACGGATTTCAAGCTTATCTCATCATCAGGCTGAAAGAACGTACAATCACATCTCTCAATTGTAAAAGTGGACGCGCCCATCCTCCGCCAACGCCAACCTACAAGTTAATAGTATTTATAAACTTAGTTGAAACAAAAGGTCAAAGAAAAGCTTCATAGCGGCAAGCTCCACTCTTGTTTAATTGAAAAGAAACTTGATTTCCCACTTCACCACCAACGAGCGATTGAGTTAATTAAAATGAAAGCTTCTATTTTAGCGGGCGCTTTTGCAAATTCCCTGCCGGGCAATCGCGACGCCTACATGTTAGCCCTTCTCGACAAGTTGGACATCCCCCAGGTAAACTGACGTTTTCTGTTTTTCACAGAATTAATCTTACTGAACCTCCGACGCTGAATTCAAACACGATCAGTACAGCAACTTCATAGATAGTAACATGAACAAGATTAAAACTAATTTAATTTTTTCACTTTCCATTCGGCTTTTTCTTTTAATTCCATATCCAACTGCCTTCCTACCAATAAAAAGCCATGCCATATGGGTGCATCTATTTACCGATATTTCAACTCACCCATGTGTATTTATGTAAACGTATATTTCTACCTTTCTTTCACATACTCTTCACTCATTTAACCATCCGTTGACTCCACCTATTTAGCAATATATTTTTCTAACTCTATACCTATCATTCGTATTTTCATATAATATTTGCGTCAGGTATTATGTTTATCCTCCCTTTATACATCCTATCCGTTTACTTTAAATATAATCTATTGATCCTATTAATTTTCTTAATTGTAAATTCATCTATCCATTCGTTTAGTTTATCTATCCGGATAATATGAACATGACCATTAAGTTTCTATTACTCAAACACAACTCTGTTCATTCCAAAATATACTTATTTATATACCGATATATTTATTTATAAGTAATAAATAATCTAACTATACTGATAATTATCATCTTAAGTACAACCTAAACTTAACCAACCTAAAGCAAACCATTCTTCGTTCAGTGATCCCCCCAAACATACATTCTAATTTTTCTAACTCTGTAGTCATACATAAATGTACACAACTGTCCAAATATTTTATAAAAAATTATCAACAAACTCATTCTCGTCCCCAACTGGGCAACACTAGTGCTGTCTGGATGTATCGGTAATTGTAAACAAACCAAATTTTGTTTTTCTTCCATTCTGTCATCCATCTCTCTCTGTGCCCCACACAAATGTACAACTGTTCAACCATTTTTATGTTAATTTTTCCATTTGTCAAAACCTCATCTTTAGTCTTATCTAGGCAAACTGAACTTTTCATCTACACTTCGTCCTGTATGTCTGGACTGTCTATCCATCCATACAAATTGTTATCCCAGTAAAACTTGTTATGTAAATGTACACTCAAACACACAACCAATCAATCAACTTGTGTCAATCTATCAATTGACCATAAATTGTAATTCCCATCTACACAGACTTTTCATTCCATACATCGTTCATCTTACTGGAATCTATCCACTCACATTTACTCCTTTGGTTTATCTATAACCCTACTTCTAGCTGTATTTATATATACATCCAAACACTCTAACTTTCAGTATTTACATTCAAAATTCTTTGCACGTCATCTATACCACTATTCAATCATATTCATCATATATACTTGAACTGTCTGTCAACATTTATTATGTCAGGCTAGTCCATTAACGAATTAGTCCCGGTTTTATTCTTTAATTTATTCTTTTTAAATATACAATTATTCAAGCATCTTTCTTTTTAGTATTTAGACTATTGTGACATATATTTTCACTCATTTTCTCATTATTTATTTCTTAACCGGAATAAATTAAAATTAATACCGTGCGAATTAATACAATTTGTACTATAATAGTACAAAGGCAAGACACTATGTGTACATTAGAAATTACCGCCGTTCTCAACTGAATTATATATTAAGCAGTTCAGCTTGTAGCAGAGGTAATGTAGATTAATGCTCACACCAACACAGGACGTGTCGAAGGGCAGAAATGGGCCATCACAGTACAATCATTGGCGATATGTTCATTTTTCATCATGTTTAATTGATTAACACCAGATACCTTTGGAAGGCAAGGACAATAAAAAATCGAAAACTGATTTTCCAATAAGGTGCATATTAAATTGCTACCATCCTTCAGCAATTTGTAGTGGTGGACAACGTTGAGACGCCAAGTCAAACAGCGTATACTTAATTCAATTACTTTGGCATCGCCAGGGACATCCGGACTCGGCCTGAGAAAGGGCTGGTTGATTTATTCATAGGGATCATTTCGGCTGAAATACAAGTGAAACAAACCTAGCGTGCTAACCGGCCGTCTCTCGGCCCCCTTTCCGCCATAACCATTTCACCGAAATTGGAATAACATTTTCAGAGCTGGGCCCTTTTGAAATTTCAAGGGCTCCGCGGAAAATTTGCGGGTATTAAACGCGTTAGGAAAGCCAGAGGCTCTTTGCGACAGAATTCAGCATTAAGCAACGGATACATCAAAGCAGTCACGGACCCCCGGGTACAAACGTCGGATTAAATTTGCTCCAAGTTTGATCGATGAACTCCAAACCAAAACTACCCCCAAAAGGCACAGCCTATCATTGTAGCCATGGAACCGACAAAATATTTCCCATTTGTTAACTTTTTTTATTATTAATCACAGAATTTCATTCGCCTGAACAATAATACGATTACTTTATGCGTTTTATTAAAAATATATGTAGTTAATAACAGCAATGTATTATTGACTCTTAAGATGACAAACAAGAGTGACGTATCTACACGGAAAACAAACACTTTGAGCCCTGAAGATGATCTAAATAAAGATCAAAACGTCGGCACGATAAAGAAAATGTTTTTTCTAAAACCTGTCACACCAGACCGCATGTCACGATCACCAAATAAGTACTGTTTAAATTGTTTTACGGGCGTCGGTGGTGTCTCAGGTCCTGAGTTCAAATCGTGCGGCACTAAATTCGGGCGCAATGTACATATAAATGGTCTTTTTTCTTCAAAAGCACCGTCACATCGAGGGTTGATATGATAATAACATACGTACGAATGGAGGTTACGTGATTCCAAGAACACTTTTCAGGATCCGTCTGTTCTCTTTCATTTTTTGGAAAGAGAAGAAGACGAGATTAGGTTACAACACGTATAACAGCAACGTAAAAACAAGCGACAATAACAGAACCTAGAAAAGGGATCTGTCTCAAAATTCAACATGAGTTCATGCATTCCACCAAAGTGAATGCTTGAAAATATATATTATCCAGGCTTATTGTACATATCACAACAAAATGGATAGTATATTGTAAATTGCTTCCGATCTTATTTTATAAATATTCATTTATTCAGCCCATTCGATGCTTTATTACTTACTCAAACGGTAATCAAAATTATCATTAAAATTAAAACTTTCGACAAACACATACCTAACCAAACCATGGGTGACAAATTTATGAATCGGCCAAATATTTCAATATTCAAAGATTACAAAGTTTTAATCCAAAATTTTAATACTAATTGGTTTTCATTCTTCACAACTGCCGCGTAAACATATGGAAATAATATGCAGAAGAGACCTTTTAAATGATTAATATGATTTAATTAAACCAGAGCAGCCGAAATTGGATAGCTTTCTCTATAAGGCCCGTAATGCGACAAACATAAATTAGCCAATCTGCTGGTTTTATTAATACATGTATAGTTGCAGATACGAATAAATTAAGTAAAAGAAAGTACACTCGACGAGGATTTATACAGAGAAGCGAATTTTCGATAAGTTATAATAGTTTCCACTGGATATAAAGCGTAATGAAGAAATGGGGTGGTTGCTGGATATTGATTTTCAAATATGGGTCAACCGGCGACCCACTTGTCCCACTACGAATAGAACCTTGATCTATTT
Organism: Cimex hemipterus; assembly: GCA_039619505.1. Classification (NCBI taxonomy): domain Eukaryota; kingdom Metazoa; phylum Arthropoda; class Insecta; order Hemiptera; family Cimicidae; genus Cimex; species Cimex hemipterus. The sequence goes on from CM077102.1 coordinate 7,317,771, forward strand.
CCTGGCCATCCTCGTAGATGCAACGGGGCAAATTGCCGTTTTGCCGTCTCGTTTCCGTTCAAAGCTCAATTGATCATCCAGCCAGACATGTTAGTTGAAAAAGCGGAATAACTGAATTAAAATTGTCACTATTACTTTTTCCGATGGCCGTACATACAGACCAGAATAATGAAGGTCAATCAAGGGTGAAACAACAATTATTCGACGTTCTCCATCCATTTGTTCATTTTTAATATTTTGAAGCACCATCAACTTTTAAAACTTTTGCAGATATATATGACAGAAAGCAATGCCCATTAGACCTTGGTTAGTTTTGTAAGATACAATTGGTACAACTTTGTCCATAAATCCTTCTTTTTGTTCACATTGAAATTCAATTGTTCATACCTACTTGAGCAATGGATAATTCAATTCATCTTCACAATTGTCTCAAGGTTCAATATTTAATCTCATTTTTTCTTAATACATTCTTGATGCGAAGTCTCAAAAATATTTGTCAGCAGAAATGTGCGGTGATTAGTGACGTTAATCTATAATTTTTCAGAGATCGTGAGATGCGGTCTGGTGTGATGTAGGTTTTAGAAAAACATTTTCTTTGTCGTGCCAACGTTTCGATCTTTATTGATATCATCTTCAGGGCTCAAAGTTTATGTCTTGAGGGCACTTGTGCCATTCTTGGGTGTCGTCGGGCACACTTTGAGCCCTGAAGATGATATCAATAAAGATCGAAACGTTGGCACGACAAAGAAAATGTTTTTCTAAAACCTACATCACACCAGACCGCATCTCAAGATTTCTGAATAATTGCTTCTCAAAATCCCAAACAAAATTTTTAATGTGTATTTTATTGCCGTCCTTCTGGCGTCTTGTATTTTCTCTGAATAATTTGTCAGCAGGTTTTTAAAAACTACAATTCGTTCATAATAATAACTATCAAATCTTTGTCAGAATGTTAGTTATACTGTTTCATTATAATTATTAAAATAAAACGCCCAAAAGTTAAAATCGATACTAAGAAAATTTACTAGACAACGTGTACATTAATCATTATTCTTCATAGACAGTAACATGAACATGATTAACACTGGTCCCATTTTTTTATATTTTCATTCTCAATTTAACTCTCTCTAACTCAATTTATTTCTGTGCTCAACAGCTTTCCCATCAATAGAAAATACATTCCTCATCTTCTATTTTCCAATATTGCTACTCATTTATCAATCCATCATCATTTAATTGTGTTTTATATCTGTTTAGCTAAGTCTATCCATTGACCATTTTTTTACATTTTCTTCTAATTATACATATTTATATTCCTCTATCGTCTACGTTTTGCGCATAGCATTTCATTTCATCTAACCATCTAGCTTCCATAAAGTAATAATAATAATTCTAACTTATTATTGAACGTTCTTTCTCTAACTACCTCTTTCAAATGTTGTTAAAATATATCAATCAGATTTTTCATCTCTCATTTGCCCACCGTTGTAATGTTTATCCACTTATTAACATAAACTATCGGTTTTGTAATAGTCAAACATTGTCTATGCAATAATCTAATTATATAAATAAGGGTTCAGCCCTGCCCTCTTGGTCCATCCACCCAATTTTTCTAATTCCGTCACGCTTTTCTCTACTTCACTACTTGTAATGTACAAACATCCTATCAACTTTATGTTAATTTATCCATTTATCAAAATCATATCGAATTCCAAACTTTAAAAAAATTAAACCATTTCATCCAACCATCGTCCTATCGGACAAATCGCCCAATATTTTTACTCAGACATCCATCTGACTATGTCTGTGCTCATAGATACAAATAAACAATTAATCATTTTTTGGTTAATTTACCCATTTATCAAAAACTAATTTTTAGTTCCATCAACAAACGCCATTTTTGTTCTTATCCTGGATCTGTGTGGCCATTAATCAAATTTTCTCTATCTCTGTCTCTTTGTCTAATTATAATAGATAATATATTTTATATTCAATACAAAGTGAGTAGAAATGCTTTGTATTGAATATAAAATATATTTTGCATTGTATAAATTCACTTTTCCACATCCTATATGTACTTTGAAATGTAAAAAATGTTTGTAAATCCCAGGCCTTGAAGATGATCTCAATAATAGATCGAAACGTTGGCACGATAAAGAAAATGTTTTTCTGATACCTACATTACACCAGACCGCATCTCACTATATCTGAATAATTGCTTCTAAAAATCCCAAACAAAATTTTTAATGTGTATAAACTCTTATCGTAACAGCCTCCAAATCCATTTGCGTAACTGTAATTATACACAAAATATTCAATAAACATGAACTCTTTATCCAAAAACGCATTCTAAGTTTTAACTAGAAAAACTTTTTTCATCCTTCGTTGTTGTATGGAAAATCTTTCGGTTATTCAGTTGACTTATAAAAATTAGAAGAAAAATAATTATTTAGTAAAGTTGAAGACGGTATTTTTTTAATGAAATATTAAACATTTACATGTTGTATAATTACATCGTTTATTAAATTAATATATTTCTAATTATATTGTGTAAATTCTATACTGAGTTGAGTGAGACAGAAAATGATGCACATTATGTTGTGCGCTAGTTGATTAATTGGAATTAACATGTTCGGATTGAAGCATAAACATGATTATTTTAGACAAACAGATGGAGTGATTTGTCGGTAATTGCATTGAATCGCATTGAAGCTTGGTATAACTTTCCAAGTTTCGAGCCACGTCGTCTCAAACCTGACCTTTACTTGATTAGTTAAAAGATTAGAAAAGTTTTTCTTTAAGTAATTCCTTTCGAGATGTTCAGTAATTATCCAACTATGTTCTTTCTGGTTCTCTCCCTCATATACACTCTCTCTCTCCCTCTCTCTTTCATTCGTTCTTTCTTGTGAAAGCTTAACTTTGTGTTCATATTTCTAGTCATCAATTTGTTTTATGTCTACCTGCTCGATTGTTTCCGTCTCAATTTTGTACTTTCTGATTTCTTTGCACCTCTTATTATTTATCTCTCTCTCCCTACTTCCATCTCTCACCTTCGCTCTTTCGTTCCTTTTCTTAGTGTGTGGGCTTAGCTTTGTGTACCTGTTTCTATTCATCAATTTGTTGTAATGTCTACCTATTTGGTTTTTTCCCGTCTCGATCTCATGCTTTCTGATTTCTTCACACCTTTCATCATTTCTCTTCTCTCACTTCTCTTTTCTTTCTAACTTTCATCTCTTTCAATCTTCCTTTTATTTATCTCTTTCATCTCTCTCTCACTCTCTCTCTCTCTCTCTCTCTCTCTCTCTCTCTCTCTCTC
>CM077102.1:7332891-7356804 GCA_039619505.1 Cimex hemipterus
CTCTCTCTCTCTCTCTCTCTCTCTCTCTCTCTCTCTCTCTCTCTCACACACACACACACACACACACACACACACACTCTAATATGATCTAAAATAAGTATGTTTAGAAAAAAACTAAAAAATTATTTCGTATCAAATTATGTGTAAAAATATTGAACTTCTATAATATTTTTTCTCTCTTTCTTTTTCCTCAGTTAAGTAGAAAGGTTGCCATGTTAAGATGTTAATAATGTATCTTTACAATTGACATTTAAGTTTATAACGTTAAACCCTTACAAATGCCTATGTTTCCTGCTCCTGTAAACAATTATTTAATTTTTAAGAGATAATTAATTTTTTCAACTTTGTTGTGTATAGTAAATTGAGTAGAGTTAAAATCAAAGTATGTGTACAAATATTAAACTGTAATATTGATTTTTCTCCTCCCTTTTTCCTCCTTAAGTTTATAATGCCGAGCCCTTACGAATTTCTATTGTTATTTTTTCCTCCTTCTGATAGAAGTTACGTTTATTATTATTTAAAGATTACTTTTTATTTTCTATATGTTAATCCGCTGTATACAATTACATAGCTTGGAAGAGATAATTAATTTGTTCAACTTTGTTGTTTATATTCACTAATTTCGAGGTCCGCTTGACTTCTTACTATACTACAATTAATTAGGGGTTTTAATTGAGATAAAAAAGTAAATGGCACGAGCGGGATTCGAACCCACGATCTTCGGCTACATACTCTTGAAAAATGGTAAAAAGGAGGGAAAATTCAAAAGGTGGGATTGAGATGGAAAGTTGATGTCCGAGTGGATCGAGGTCACAATAGCCCAGGTGGTAGAGCATCGGCGAATCTAGTCGAGATCGTGGGTTCGAATCCCGCTCGTGCCTAGACTTTTTTATCTCAATTAAAAAACCCTAATTATTTGTTGTTTATAGTAGATTGAGTGGAGTGTACAAAATTTCACTTTAGGTGTAAGAGTGGTTGTAGAGACCAAACCTTGAGTGATTATTAAATAAAGCGATAATCAATCAATCTCGTTATCTCCCTCCCTATATTTCTTTTCTTATATTTTTTATTGTCACTTGATCTACCTTCCTTGAGTTGTTGCAGCATGTGTGATTTCTAAACAGCCGCACGATAATGGATAAATAATGATTATATACATATATATATATATATATATATATAATATATTTAATTGTGTCTGTGTTTATACTAAAAAGAGCTCCTAAATTGTAAAAGGCCATTATGAAACGTATAAAACAAATTTACAACCACGAGTTAAAACAGTCGGGTAAATGGAGAGGAAGGAAACTTGAAAAACGGACTTTTTCTATAGTTGTGAAGTCCGTTTTATCTTAACTGTGCACATAAAAGTAAAATAACCATCGGACAATAAACCCTTTTTTTGTACTATTATCGCAACAAGATTTATATTTATTATATTGCCATGTGTTAATTAATTTGCGGTTTTGATGTTTACATCTTTAATTATAATCACGAGGAGAGGTTTTTCAGTCCAAAATTCCACATTCCATCAGTTCCATCATACAGGCCGCTCTATTCCTTTTAGGATGAGTAAAGTTTCTTCCCTTATTCTTTACTACTTTGTTTAATGATTGTGTCAGATTAAACACCTAAGAAGGGATGTACGTTTTTACTTTAGCTCCCCAAAATCTTCCCATATGACTGATCGGTACATGAAGTGGTTATACCTTCCTACCGCAAACATACTCCCTCGGATTCTTCTTTTATCATATATTTTCCAGTTCCCCTAACATATATGATGTCCTCACCGTCATATACTCTTTATACTACCGTCAACTTCCCTCCCGTCTTCCGTCAGAACTACTTTGTCACCATAGAAGAAAATATGGTTTGTACTTTTTGTTTTAAACTGCACTACATCCGTGTCCTTAGGGATTGTTTTCCCTTGGTCCGCCAGTAAAAAAAAATTAACGGATTTCTCTTCTAACTTATTAACCGGTAGGCTTTGTAAAAATTGATGAGAGGATTATTAATTCAAACCGGGAGTTGTCGTATTTTAGAGGGTCCCTGTTCCTCAATTGACTTTCAGACCCGAGAATTATTCATGAAGGCACGTTTCGAACGGTTCACCTTTGCGTTTCTCTCTTTAAAGATTTAGAAAAAACGTTGTTCATACTGTTCAAATATAATAAATGTGAAAGAACGACTTGAAGATGCAAGACTCCAGAAGGACGGCAATAAAATACACATTAAAAATTTTGTTTGGGATTTTGAGAAGCAATTATTCAGAAATCGTGAGATGCGGACTGGCATGATGTAGGTTTCAGAAAAACTTTTCTTTATTGCACCAACGTTTCGATCTTTATTGAGATCATCTTCAGGGCCTGGAATTTACAAACATTGTTTATATTTAACAAATGCCTGTAGAATGTGGAAAAAAGTGAATTTACAATACAAAAAATATTTTTTATACTAATCAAAGTATTTCTGCTCACTCAAAATGTTTGTCTTCTGTGCGATTGTGCCGTTCTTGCGTGACGTGTTGAGAGTGCCAGTGAGATATTGCTGTTTTATGTTTATATATATTGAATTTTAAAGGGGGGACGGGAGAAGGGGGTTAAATGTAAACAATGTTTGCAAATCCCAGGCCCTGAAGATGATCTCAATAAAGATTGAAACGTTGGCACGGTAAATAAAATGTTTTTCTGACATCGCATAAGACCGCATCTCACGATTTCTGAATAATTATCGATTAACGGTCACTAATCACCACACATTTTGAGAAGAGTGTTGCGAGAGATGAGATCAATGAGTAAACTGAGATCGATTTTATTCACGTAAAATTTGACGAAATTCATGTATTATGTTTTTAGTGAAAAAAAACATTACGACAATTAAAGCCTTTTGTTCTTTCAAGTTATGGTTATTTTCCATTTGTTTAAGCTCGTAAAGTTTGAAGTACACGGTATAAAATTTTACTTCAATACTTTTTTTATAGGGCGCGGTATATATAATAGGAGGAAAAATCCATAGATGTAATACCCGCCATAACAAAATATAAATCTCTTGCCGCATTCTAATCGGTATGCGGTGAAGATTCACCCTCTACAATATGTGGTTGGTTTTTGCTCCTCTTTGTACGTTCTGTACCTTTGAAAAGTCCAGCAATGAATTATTCATAATATGTTGTATTGCAGTAGGTGTACTACATTGCAGTTAATACAATACAACCCCGAGTTCAGGACTCAGTTTTTTTACAATGGAACGCTTGTATTTTATTTGTGATATGTACAAAAAAAGATATTTTTATTCAACATGGAAAAACAAATGACCACCTGAACAATGGTTTATAATTTGCATAGTATAAATAAATTTTATTTCAACTAAAAATCTTAATTAATAGAAAGATATTAATTAGCCAAGCGGACCACGAAAACTAGTGAATATAATAGGTTAAATTAAGTATACCATCCTTATATATTCCTTTTTCATTCATAATATATTTCATTATACATTCCTTTTTTTAAATATCACAGATATTCAAGACAGAAAACACTTAGAATATTCAGATTGTATTTATTTAAAAAATTAGACAAGTGAGGTCTTAGACTTTTATGTTGTTTTGTGATATAGACTGACTTAGAAAGAATACGTTTCGTAAATTCTAATGAATAAATAAAATACATACTTGAAATAATTTAACAACTCAAATTTTTAAATATTTCATAATATTTGTTTGGTAAATAAATAAATGCAAATATATAAAATTGAAATTTTTACTACTTGTTTGAGTTTTTGAAAAATCGTAGTAACACATCGTAGTAAAAAATGTAGGCGTTATATGCACACGAGACACAGATTGACCCAGTTGATGTGCATTTCGGATCCGAACGACCAAAGGCACTTCGCAAACGACCCTTCACGTCTCTACATCTTCACCCCTTTCAATCCCTTTTTTATCCTCCTTTCAAAAAAACGCCCCAGTTTTTCCGTCCGCCTTTATTTCCCCGACCCAATTTCCTGTCCCTCGCTGGGTTTAAGCTAAACGGTCTACTTAATTAAAAGAGAACAGATGAGAAAAATGAGCAACGAAAGGTAAAAACGGGAGGGAAAAAACGTGTAAAATGGATTAAGTCCCGGTCTATGTTCTACGATACAATTATAAGGATATTTCAACAATTTTCACTCAATGGTTTATATCATCACCCCTCTACCCCTGGAATAACTAGGACGACTGTGAGTCGTTTCTAATTTTCCCCTTTTTAAATATTCCACATTGTCTGGGGAGCGTTTTACATCTTTTTAGAAAAATGAGTCCTCCCTCTTTTTTCCCTGGAGAAATTAGATAGACGAATTCATTATAATTTACTGCTACGTCGGTTCAGAAAAAAATTGAAATGTTCTTTATAAATTCAGCATGGAAACTCCCAAATTTTGTAAGTCCCAACATATGTAACACACGGATGCAATCACTTGCCCTCTCTCTCCCTCTCACTCACTCTCTCTCTCTCTCTCTCTTTCACTCACTCACTCTCACTCTCACCCTTTCTTTCTTTCTCTCTGTCTTTCTCTCTATCTCTCCCTCTATCCTGACTCCGCTCTCTCCGCCTCTCGACCCCTTTCACCCCCTCTCACTACCGAGGGTACTCCGAGGGTTCATATAACCCCCCGTAGTTGAGATACCCTCCTAAATAATATTTTTAAAAAAAATGAAATATAGTTTTACTGAGAATTTTTTTACCACGATTTCACTTAGCTTTGTGATAGTTGATTTTTTTAAAGTGTTTCTGGCTTTTTAGCACCGGAAAATAAAAAGAAAAATTATAGTTTCCGCCTCCGAAAAGGAAAAGTAAATAGGAATTGTAAATAATGGACTGGTACTTGGGTCTTTTAAGAGAGATGGGGCGGGCTAATAGAATATTTGCGATGAAATACAGGGAGGGATGCCGAAGCCTGCGGGGTGCAATGCCCTCCCCTATTGATGTTTCCCAGCATCCCTTCCATTAGCCTGCTGTAATTAGTATTTTACTGGAAACCAGGCTAGCAAATATTGGCCGTAACGCGGAACGGGCAAGAATAACAACAAGGGAATTAAATCCTAATGGCCGGTTCGGTTGAATAAACAAACGCGGCACGTCAATCATTAGGTTTTTGAAAGAAAAAAAATTTCCCAGCCTGATATGTGAAGTTTTTCAACGAGGGAAAAAGCTACGGGCTACGGGTTAATCAATACTCAGTAAATATTGGATTTTGTCAAGGGAGTGCTTTTGTTCCGGAACTTTATCATATAACTTCAGTCCGTCTTATGTAATGGGCTAATAAAGAGCTAATATATTCTTGTATTTAACATCCGATTTTTTCTTCTAACTTCTTTTTTTTTCTTTAAATTATCCAAACGTTTATGGTTTTCTTGTACTACCTTAAAATAAGCATAGTCCGAAACATACCGTTCATTCATTGACGCAAAAAATGTACAAATTATTGGAATTGAGAATGCTTTAAGAAAATATTTCATTGCTCAAATATTCAAAAATTTTATTGGGTAGATACTCAAGACTCAAAGTTAAAAATGACTTAATTATCCTAAAATATTTTAATATTTTTTATTTATTATATTCCTTTTTTTTTTGTATATGGAAATTTTTCCAACATTTTTTGCTTCATTTTCTAGTACAGATACCTCACTGAACTGCTTAAACTGCATCTTACACACGGTTTGTAATTGACAGAAACAATTTTTCTCCTTTTTACTGTTCATCAGTTTGTTGACCTTTTTAATCACTTCCATAAAATCATCTGAACTTATTTACATTATGAGAGACTGTTTCTTTACCAAACTACACAAATTTTTCTAACGATATTAGTCTCACCGATTTCTACTACTTCACTAGTACATTTTGATTAGACGTACTTTTTAGTAAATGATATTTACATATATATTAATTTGAGCTCAGTTTTTCAAATTTCTTAAAAGAATGAAATGGCCTACATTTTTGAAGCATTTATAACGATGCCGAGAAAAGTCGAATAGACACAAATAGTTGCTAATTTTCATCAACTGTGTAATTGTATTTTACTCAACTTAATCATTCAAAGAGAAGCTTTAATAAATAAAGTAAATTTTTCATATTACCGTCTTTAGTTTGTACTTCTGTAGTTTTAGCGTTTAAAACAAATTCTTAAATAAAATAATCTCTAAATTTGAGTTTTTGTACATATTCTTATGTTCTTAAAATATAAAATCGCGTTAAAAAAAGTTTTGAACTAGTTGATCTTTGAACAGTAAAACCCAAACGGAGAGATCATTTGCCATTGGCCAACTACCTACCTGGCGGAAGATTTGCCGGTTAGCCTTTAATTAAAAATTTCATTACAAACCCAGACTCGCGCCAGACGGGTCGGTTAAAGTGTTCGTTTATGCTCAGAAGTACTTTAATCTTGGTCGTCCCTCCCTCGGAATGCAATTACAATTAAAAAAATTAAAACGCTAACGGCTTCCTTCGAGTGAATTTTATTAAGAACTTTCATAAATGGTAATCTACGGATCAACAGAAATTATTAGTCTGTTTTTTAAATAATTTTAAATTGGTCAGAACAGAGGGAACAATCTGATAAATAAATGTGCGGGATTGTTGGTAGCGTGTTTAGATCGAGTACATCAATTTTTATCGAATTACGCCATTATCATAGATAAAACTGTTTCTATTCTGAACAGCGCCGACCAATTTTCGTTGATTACAGCGTTTCTGGGTCGGACTCAAAAACAGAGAATTTATGGACAAATTATAGTTTCAATAAAAAGCGAGAAATTAGTTTACTTGCACGCTTATTAAGTATTATTTGAGTGGTCTGTTCTTGAACGGTGTGAAAAATTCATTTGGCCTACTCTCGAGTTTGTAGTGAGACAAAATTTACATTTTAACTTCCGATTTTTTTTTAAAATATTTTACTTAATATAAAATGTGATATATTAAATTTCGGAAAATAAACTGGCTCTGAATTCACCAAACTTTCTTTAAAACGGCAAAACAATAATTTCAATTATGCTAAAACAGTTTTCGCGTATCAATATGTATTTCACTGAAGATACGTGTTACGCAGATAGAATGAGTGAAATGTAAACGAGCGAGATAAAAAAAAGTGGCGCAGTGTCAGTAACGATTAGTTCACATTTGCATGACGTTTTACCTTGTTCTCTCCACTTTATAGCAATTTAAAATTAATATAAATTTACACATATATGCCCCTTTTACTCGATCATTATCAATAACCTCCCAGGACAAAAATCCCTAAGTAGCCTTAAACTTATTACCACAAACATCCTCCGAAATCTTCGCATAACAGCTACAATTTTCCTTGCCATCATTTTTATTTCGATTTTAAGAACTTCCCAATCTAATCGGCAAATCATAAAGCCCATTTCAAAATCTACATATTTTTCTTTAGCCTTAGTTTGCTGCCAGTACTTGACATATTCCTTTAAATAATCCTCCTGAAACTGATTTAAATCAAAAGATAGAACTGACGATATAATCTACCAAAAGACAGCTTGGCAATAGATCAATACATCAAAACTCCCAACAAAAACCAATCGTCTCATTTATACAATACTACTGCAACCAAGCTAAAAGTACAAAATTGAACTATATGGTTCGACCAAGCGTTTTAACTTTCAAATAATTCTTCGTACCATTGCACAAACCTTCCTATCGACACATCTCTTCAAATCTGGTTTGTCCTCGAAACCGCAAAACGTCTGTACAGATGCCTCCATCAAACGTGAAGCCTCATGTCAATATTTTAACAAACAGCTTTCCCGACAATCCTCCAAGATGCCTAAGTGTCAATGGCCTCGCTTTTTTCTCTCTAATGGGAACAGTGAATTGGTAATAATTAATAAATTTTTTCCACCATTATAATCTAATAATATAATATAATAATATAAATTCATAAGGATAATAAAGTTGCTTGTAAGAAGCGCTGTTGTAACATAAAAACAATCTTTTATTAACAATGTAGTCGGGCTAGAAAATTATTATACATACTAACGACATAATTAAACTACCATCACGTTCAAGGTTTCTTGACACGTCATATTGGATGCGTGCAGAGTTCCTAAAGCCTTGGGCTTACACGAGTTGTTTCATGCCCATATTTAATTGTGTCAAACCGTTACTTTAGCATTAATAAAACATATACATTAGGGATAGAACTATGACGGATATATCCAGAAAAACTACAATAAATAATAGCACTCCAAAGCAGCAGCAACCGTAATAATAAATTTTTTATTTCTTAATTGATTATTAAAAATCTTGAAGATTGCTTTTCTTTGGCTCTATCACAATGGTCGAGTGTGACGTGACCGCCCGATTCGACACGGAGCTTGAGGACGATAAACGGCGCACAAGTCCGTTAAGCCAGCACGACACCGGAATCGTGCAGACAGTTTTGCCCCGTATTCTAACGTTCACAAATTGTCGTATATTTGGTTTTCTTTTAAAAGTAAAGTACATAATTGTTAAAATTGAATGAAATTGTTTTATATCAATCTAGAATTTATTGTTGTTATTATAAAAAATGTCGATTTCAATACATTCAATTTTTTTCAGGCAAATATGAAGACAGAACAAAAAGAATCTTTGGCCACTTCAGAAACTTGTATTTTAACCTATTCAACGTGGTGAATTCTATCTGGATAGATTTATTAAAGCCATAAAACAACGCTGGCAGAAAAGAAAATTCACTCTCACAAGCCAATCAATGCTACAGTCTCTTTTCTTATATCATCGATTCAGCAAGCAAGTGCTCATAACGTCATACTGGTATTGTTTTACCTTTGTAAAGTTAAATATTTCATCACATCAAGGCTTGGTCTTGGTTAATAAACTTAAAACTCGAAAGTCAGCTATGAGGAAAATAACAGTCCTACTTAATGGACGCGGTGCAAAAGGATCTTTAGCTTTTATTTTATCGTCGAAACAAATTTAATCTGTTTGATATACTGTGCACTGATTTTTCACAAAACAGATAGAAGTAGTTCTAGAAAAGAAATGCAGTTTTATAGAGTAATTTTTCTGAATCAATATAAGACGATTTTTGAATGGGAAATCGTTTGAACGAGTCTTTTTGGGCGATATCGTCTCCGCTTTTGTAAACGGCGGGCGCGGGATGAGAGCTTTGTTAATTTAAATGGAACGACCTCACTGCCGATGGGATGATTCCGCCCCCGTGGAAGGCCGGCGGTGGGGGCTGCGGCTGCCTTTCACGGCTACCCCGGGACTCTTGTGAATGCGTGAAAAGGGAGCGGGAGTGAGCGAGGGGGCGAGGGAAAGAGAGGCAGACACGGCCAAGGCCTGGCACGAGGAGGAAGGGAGGTGGAAAACGTGGAAAAATATAGAAGGGTGTGTTGTCTGATGGCTGGTGGGTAGGCCTAGTCGGGTCGATCCAGCTAAGGGTGAATGCCCTCGCCCCACTGCATCCCAACCCCAAATACACATCAGTACGATTCATTCTTAACCGTTCTCATCCTATGGTATTTTTCATATTTCAGCTACTATTTCCAATAATAAAGCAATATTTTGAAAAAATATACTAGTCCAATTGGCCGACCGCCAAATACTTCACAAAACTAAACATATAAATTGTTAGGACGTCGACTAGACAAACAAGACTGAGGACGTGAAAAATACTTGGAACACTAAAAACATTCATCAAATAAAACCGCGAAAAATCCAAACAAAAAAGCAAAACAATATAAAACACACCTCACAGACTCATTCAATACGCTAATAAACAAAAATTACAGAAACCAAACAACACTCAAACTTATTATATGTAATCATTGGGCAATCAGATTTTTCCAAGTGAGGGCAAAAGTTGCGTCATTCCGCTGAAAGTTTTTTGGTTTATAACTTTACGTACAATTTTTTCGTTTCTGTATTCTCAACATGATATCAGGAACATGGGAAGTTAAATTATAGTTACCAGTCAAAGCACGTACAGAACATTGTGTGATATTTGTTCAAGAGCCGGTTAAACTAAGTTGGTTTGATGTTCTACAACTCTTGACTTTTATACACCCTCAACCTTAAAGACACCTGATTTCATGTACCAAATAAGCTTCCACCGGCTAAAAACTTCAGATATTCAATACTATTAAGGTTTTTCGTCGAGATAAAAAAATCAATGGCATGAGCGGGATTCGAACCCTTGCTCTTCGGCTTGATACGCCGCTGCAGTACCACTTGAGCTATTGTGACCTCGATCCACTCGGACACCAACTTCTCTTCTCAGCCGCACCTTTTGAATTTTGCGGTGAGATGGTAGGTTCGAATCCCGCTCGGTCATTGACTTTTTTATCTCGTCTAAAAACATTAATTAATTGTGATATATTAATTGGTCAAGCGGACCACGAAATTAGCGAATTTAGTAGCAATACTGGTTACATGAATATACATTTAAAGAACCTTGTTTTATAAACACATACAATCTTATGTTCACATTTTTCATTGTTTATAAGAGAACCTACCACGGACTTCACAGAATGTCAGATTTTCTTTATGCTTAATCTATACGAAAATAGGCTTAATATTCAAATTTTAATAAATTAAGAAGAAATTAAAACTCATTGCTGGAAAAATAAGTATATAAGCTCAATCGCAAAAATCTTTTTTTTTTTCCGACTCGTGATCTTTTTTCTTTTTGTCCAATTAGTTGACCTTAAGTCGTCGAGGTTGTTTCCAATTCAATCTCTCCAAGTGGCATTTATCGAACGCTGTCTTGTTACAAGCCAGGAATAGTAGAGCCATACATTTGTGGGGAAACAGAACTGCATAAAATTTGCACAGCCTGCAACTGGCCAACGGTCGATATGCATTAAATTAATCAAGTGTTCGAAACGGACTTTCCTTGGAAAAATTACCAAGTAAATTCGACCCACGTAAACACTTTTCATGTTAAAAAAGAAGACTATTTTGTTATGTGTTGTGTTTAACTCGATACAAATATACTTCTGAAAATAAACTTAAAAACGAAACCCAACTCAGTAAAGCGTCCTTGATCACCAAAATCAACAACAATCATCGGAGATAGTTTAAGACACAAAACATTAAATTACACGATAGACACTAACATTCGTATAACTAACATAGAATAGGATATAAAATATAAACATTTAATAATTCAGTGTTTCTGCGTGTTATTTAATGTTCACGTTCGGAAAATTTTTGCATTGCATTGTCTAAATCGACCTCTGAGGGTCGCTTAAACTTAACCCAGTTTATAGCCACCAAGGCGATTCTAATCTCACGAAGTACTTCGATATTAATGAGCGGTCATGCAATGCAAAATCTCGGGCAGCGATTAAAGTAATTAATAAGTAAGTAGGTAAAAGAGTAATTTTGGGCTATGCTGTTCTGGGGACAATTTTAAACAAGAACTTTTACCTTTTAAAAATTTCTTTTTGCCCTTTGTGCTCAATATTGCCGATTCCAAATTAAATTTATTTGCCTGCGCACTGCCCACACTGGTCACCTCTCACTGATACTAACAGTGAAAACTGATGGTTTCTTCTATTATCTAAAACCGTTTATTTGGGAATATAGCCTATTTCAGGAAAGTAATACTAATTATTTTTAGTTTAAATGCAAATGTGCCAATAATGAATTAGCATGATTCATTATCCATCGGAAAGCCTAACCTAGTGTGAATGACCAAAATGATGGTAACGACCCAACAAACAGTATGGAGAAATCTAACTGTTTATGCCAAAAGTAAGTATTAGGCCTACTGAGAAACCCTGCTCGATCCCGGAATCGCCAGTTTTTTCTATGTCCGTTGTTTGTCGTCATTTGTAATTTGTAATTTTCCCGTCGTCACTACTATTTCAATCGTCGTTCCAATTGAATTTGTTATCTATTTAATTCGTGTGAGGTGATCGCGCGATCAAAAAATTCCGTTGCGTGGAAATAGTGGGGATCTTCTGGTCCAAAGATAGAAGAAGGTAAAGGATATCCATTCTCGATTTCTCATCCAACAATGGAACACCAACCACTGCCCTCCTGTAACTTCACTCAAAGTTCACGAGTTCTCGACCAGGAGGACAAGGTGAGTCTCTCAACATTTGAATTGGATTTCATTTTCTTTTATTTATTTGTGGCCCTCAAATTCTTTGCGGAATTTTGAAATTTTTATAGTTGAGTCAGAGAGATATCACGTAGTTAAAAGTAAGCAATTGTGTTTGTTTTTTATCCCGGTCATCGCGTTCGAAATTTCAATAATAAAATTTCATGTGCCATAACATCATCATCATTCATTACTACACTTTATACGTCCTTCGAACGAGAAGATTCAGGACTATTGTCCAGGGAAGAATGGGTCTAGTCTGTTTTCGCTGTAGAGGAGTTGATCTCGGTTATGATAGATCAACTATTCTTTTGTCAACAGTTTTTGTAAGAGGTAAAATTGAGACAGGCGGGTATGTTCAGTTACTTCTAGATTCGGGAAGTCGGTCTCACTTTTTTTACAGAGATGATTTTGAAGGTGCATCTAAGTCAGTTTGTATTGGGAGACACGTCTGAGTTTGTTGACGGAAATATCACTGAATCCCAGGGATATTTCATTCTCCATCGTGCCATATTCAAAAGTCAGTCGACCTCAGTACGAATCGTTTTGGACGCGAGTGTAAATTCGAAACGTCAGTCATTGAATGACGTAATCTTGGTTCGTCCAAAATGGATATTTGTGCTCGGTTGATGCATTTTCATCCCTTTCGCTATTCCCTACGGCGGACATAAGGTAAATGTACATGTAAATGTAGGTCAGATCAAAAGATCGGCGTTTTCAGAGAATTTGTAGCGGTTCCGAGTAATCCTTTAAGACTTCATGCCGGTGGGATGGGATTGTGGTACAAATATTTCTGAGTTTTGTGATAAAGGACGAATCTTAAATTAGGGAACCGTTTAATTTGGTTTCCTTAGTAGTCTTTTAGGTTTGCTTTCTTAGATTATAACATTATAATGATTAGAAATGATGATGTCCACTTACCACCATGATTGTGTTGTAAATCATGTCGGTCACCTTGTTTCCTTTAAGTTCCAATTGATCAAAATGAAAAAACCTACAAAGAAATGTTGGTTAATAGATTATGCGCAATTGTCTGAATACGTACGACACTTATTGGTACAAATTTACTTAAAAACAGACTAGTGTGATAAAAAAAACCCCAGAAAATTGTCAATATATTGATTTTTGTTGTATTATGAGATTTCTCCGTGCAGTTTGTGAGGAAATGAATTCGGAATTTGGTTTTTGATGATCATCTTGGTCTGTCTGTTCGCGGGGGGTTAGTATTTCAGCTGATAAACCTACCTAATTAATTCATTATTGGTATTCATATGGCAAGTTGGCCTTTAAATTAACTCCAATTAATAATTACTGCTACTTTCTTGAAAATCTTGGTAAAAGGCTAATTGTTTTTTTACAGATTATAACTGTAATTATTGATTTTATAAGGCTAAAACCACCTGGGCTGGACAAGAGGCAGGCTAAAACGACCGGTGTTTTTGGCGGAATAAATCGTTTTAAGAATATGCATTGTATTTGTTTTATATTATATTTTTTAACTCCAATTATTATTTTCGTATTGTTTTGTTTATATGTTTATTTCAATATGTGTTAAATAATTATAAAATTAAGATAAGTCGGCCCTGCAGGCAAAATAATAGCAAGTAGTATTCGTCCTATTTTTCGCTTGGAGGCAGTGGCAGACATAGTAATCCCATCTTTAATTAGTTTTTCCCTAACCTAATAATGACCTATTAATTACTTAAAAATGGAATAACAATTAATCGTGCCCCCGAAGTGGAAATTTACCTGCAGAAATTGTCAAGCTCGTGAAGACATCACATATGCCACCAGAGCCCCGACCCTCTGAAGAAGAGGCATTCAAGTAAGAAATTTTAATTCAAATTCCTGACAACTGATTGGGAAGTATGCTAGCAAGTTTCATAAATCGGTAATGACCATATTTTGTTAAAAGTAAAAGTTCAAAAACATTTCTAAAAACTCGTAAATGAAGCAAACTAGGTAAAAACATTTGTTAAGAATATCATTTTAATTATTATCCATAGCTATGATCTACACTGATATTAGAAAAAAAACCATGTCCCCTCTTAATATTTTTAATTATCTCTTAGACAATCCTACATTGACTATCATAACACTATTTGACGCTTTTGGAGGAACTTACTCATAGAATAAGGGATTACTCCACCAATTAAGAAAATACCATGTGAGCTTACCACAAGGACACTTACTTTTCGAACGAAGCCTGCATACATGTCCATTATTGAAGGGGTACACCTAGTTTTTCTTATGTGAATGTATTTATTAGCATGAATTTGTGTTGTGAGCCTATGGTTAACACAAGAAGACTTACTTTTCGGACAACGTCTGCATACGTGTCCGTTACGAAGGATGCAGTTCCTTTGTTCCATACCCAGAACGCACAGGAATGCCGCTCGATCTGCGAATTGTGCTTGAGCTTGGTAGCAAGTATTGTAGTAGTACTGCTGGTTGGACTACGAGGAGCAAATAGGCTCAACTCAGCCCATATTTACATGCTGTGTACATGTGATTTTTGGGCCTATATAAATGCAAATCTTACAATATTTGGCCCATTTTATAGGATTAGAGGTAAAACACAGATAAAACTTCCCCTTTGTGTTTAATTTTATTTACAATTTGATTTTGTAAATAGATTTTTGAATAAGGAACAGATCGGTTCCTTGACAAAAGGAATGTGGATAGTGAAGTTAGTAAGCAGCTTAGCATAATTTGGTAGGGAATATTGCCTGGAAGGATTGGATGCACCTCTCTTTATCTCCTAAGTGGTCACAGTAGTTTAGTATTGACAGTCAAGGCAGATTTCAGTCATAGAAGTATTCGTAGTCCATTCCATGTCTTCTGTTAAGTTGGTGACTTGTGTGGGGATTCCCATTGGTCTGCTGTCTCTGCTCAGTCCTTGTATTTGATTTGAGTAGAAATCACTATCTCTTTACTGTTCGTGTACAGTTTAGTGCAAGACATTTTAAACATGAATGTACACTGAGTGCATTTTTCTTCATTCTGTCTTGTCTCCCAATTGCACAAGTCTTTGATAAGAGTAAGTGTTGTTAGATGTTTGAGTAGCTTGGATAAGGTTCGAATTAGAGGAAAATATTGTGATATCATCAGCATTGATGGTGACGATGGTATTGAGGTGTACAGGTAGGTCAGCAGCATAGATGATATCCTGATGGGACCAAGAAGACCTTGTGGGGCGCAGGTTTGTATTCCTTGTCTAAAGTCTGCTACGTAGAATTGCAGAATAATGTAATAAGGAGTTGGTAGGATGTAGTTGTAAGCATGTCCAGGCACCAGACTCCATCAAAAGCCAGGGCTACATCTAGGAATGCACCCAAGCAATACCATTTTCTAGAATTGTAATATTTCCATAAACAATTATATTTAAAAACATTATTTTTAAGTTATTCATATTACATATTACTTTATGAAACGTTAATTGTAATAATTATTTAAATTAAACAGATACTCAAATTTGGTGTAACTCAAATTTAAAACAGTGTGTAATTATATACCGATTTAATATTAGTTCCATAAATTAATTTATTCTTCCGGCCACTGCACAATCAGGAATATACGTTTTCCTTTCAAGGGGAAAAATACAGTAGGTGACATATAAAATAAATGTTTTCTGTATGTGTGTTGTTCAGTAAACAATATGTATTTGCCGGTATTATCATACCGAATTACCACTTTTATCTATGAGTACAATTTTTATTAAGTGGACATCATTAGGAGAAAATATGGTAGGATATTATAATTTGGATTGGACAAAATTATTCCGTCTTAATTATGCTCTACAATTATTCCAGTACTTGCTGCTTAATGATTGAAGAGTCAAAATGTCATCATTTGTATTATATTGAATTTGAGAAATTCGTACAGTAATAATTTCAATAATCTAAACAAAAAATGAAGTAAAAACTTAAAATTTAGCCTAACTAATTTTACTTGACAGAGTAATATTTCACAACCCAAATGAATGTACTTAAGCATACTATAAATAACTACACATTTATAGGAACTATTAAGCTATCTTACAGTAGTTTTATCTTAAAATATAATAATACGTTAAATCAAATTTACAAAATAATACAGAATATATTTGTTAAGCTTTTATTAATTTCTGCAAAACAAGCAGTCGTGTTACTGTCCCTCACCTAAAGCATCTTTCAGCTGTTTGAACAGTTGGAGAAACTGGTTTGAGGGACTTGTTGTGGTTTGCCTATTTGACTCTGCAAATTTTTTAGACATCTGTCCACTAAAAGTTGAAGATGTAGTACATTTTGACAAACTGTCTTCTCTACTTGTCATGTCAACTATGTTGGGACAGCGATCATAAATTGTCGGCTCTGAAACGACACTCCACGTTGATGGTGACAACATTGCCAGGTGTGACATTTATCTTTTTGGTGAAGTTAGTGTTTCCTGTAGTTCATGATTGGTAATATTAGGATAGTATTTGTTTCCAGTGACCTCCTTGGGGTGAACTGTCATGCCAATTTCGGCGTCATTCGGTTCAAAGCCTTTTGTGTCATTTGTCTCACAGTTTTGAATGTCCTCTGTGTCAGACTTGTTGATGATGTTCTGTTTGGCACAATCAAGGGGGTATTCTGTAGCGAGGTTTTTGGTTGTATGTGTTTTGTGACTATTATTTTCTTCAATGTTGTTTATTCCATATGTGTCAGAATCGTTGGTGTATTCTGTTTTGTGGTTTTCAGTGAGATGAGTTTTGTGACTATTATTTATGTCTTCTGTGTCAGAATGTTTTGTGTTCCGTTCTGGAGAATCGCTCGAGTATTCTGTTTTGTGGTCTTTGTTGTTGCATGGTTCAATGTCTTTTGGGCCATCTGTTTCGGAATCGGTGGTGGTCTTTCTTGCACGTTCCTTGTTGTATTGCGTTTTGTAGCCTTCAGTGTTAAGAGTTTTCTTACTGTTATTTGTGTCGATGTTGTTTGTGTCTTCAGTGTCCGAATCGGTGTTCTGTGTCGCACAATCCTCGGTATATTTTGTTTTCTGGTTTTCAGTGATATGTGTTGTGCTGTCATTTGTTGCAAATTCTTCTGTGTCTTCTGTGCTTTTGCAGTCTTCGCTCTGCTCTTTTTGACAATCTTTCGTTTGTACATCAACAATCCGTGTTGATGGCTTATCGTACGTATCATACAGCTGGGGAAAGACTGATCGAATAATTGATTTAACCAAATCAATACACGTTGTAATTGATTTGGTTATTTCAATATCTTTGTGCCTAAGTTGAATATTCCTTTGAGTGGTTGGATAGTTCTTTGCGTAATATACAATCATTTCCATATCATCTAAACCGTCTATAGTCACTAACATTTTCAATTCTTTTATTTTCCTCTGATTTTGGTGTAACGAATAATTTTCCTCACTAGATTCACTTGTGTCTGATGTGTACATTCTCATTGGATTGTGGTTCATAGATTTGGATTTCTTAGTTTTTCTATTTGTTCTATTCTTTTTCTTTTTTTTAACAAGGGTTCGCAACAGCAGAGGTCATATAAACCCTCAGGATGCCAGTGTTTTTGAAAGCCCATTTGTAAGTATGTTGGGTTCGAATGCAGGGCTGCTGGGTTCGAACCGGTACCTTTACCTTACAGTGATGAGTGTCAAAGACGGAACCTTGCAGCCACCGACGCACCTTGAAAAGCCTTTTTCTCTCAACATCCAAGAGCCAGTTGAAATATTGAAAATTGTCGATTCCACCACGCGGCTATTATTATCTTCGTCACCCCTGATGTCATGACTTACAGAGTTTATGAATTTGAGATGGTTTTCAACGGACTTCTTTTGACCATCACTCAAAATATTTTCCAATTTTGAAATAAGGTCCACATACATCTCAGGATCGCAATTGGTATGAGTTAATTTTCTTTTCTTGTATATTGAATGGGATAAAGTAGAAGACAGATGAAGTCTGTGCATGAAGATTTGGCGATGCGCATCAATGATGGAATACTCTTGCTGTTTTTCAGAACCTGCACCTTTTGTTCTGGCCTTAAATTAACAACATTCTGAGCTCCATCTCTCTGCTTGTTTTCAACAAATGGTGATATTTTAAGGCAGGTAGACCAATCATCATTTGCCGGACACAGCGAACTGTGGTATCGACTTGGCCTCATTCCCTTGAAAACAAAGTTTCTGCTAGTTATCCCGCTCACATTATTCATAGCCGATTTTGATTTTAGTTCTTTGGTAATTCCTTGATAGTCGGTTTTTGAAGGCACTGACCTAGAGATGAGACGATATTTTTTTGGAACTTGATAGGCATCTGAAAGAAAAAGAAAACAATTAGTATATATTCAAAATATTTTATAGTTTAATGAAAAATCTCATTATTTACTAACAAACACAACATGACAGTAGCACTTATTTTAGAAAGCACTCCTTAGAAAAATAACACAATTTCAATAGTTCACGTAGTAGAGTGATTAACAATTTGTTTTTTTACCTTCGATCGTTCCACTCATAATTCTGTCTTGTATGGACTGGTCCTTGTTTGGATAGCTAGTCAATTTAATTGATTTTCCTGCGCGATTCGTATCTCCAGCCTTTTGTCTTGGTTTTTCAACTTGCATCTGCCTTTTTGGAACCTGCACCTTCTGTTCTGGCCTTTCATTAAAAACATTCTCAGCTGCATCTCCCTGCTTGGTTTCGACGAATGGTGATATTTTAAGGCAGGTAGACCAATCATCATTTGTCGGATGCAGCGAACTGTGGTATCGACTTGGCCTCATTCCCTTGAAAACAAATTTTCTGCTAGTTATCCCGCTCACATTATTCATAGCCGATTTTGATTTTAGTGCTTTGGTTATTCCTTGACAGTCTGTTTTTGAAGGCACTGACCTGGAGATGAGACGGTCTTTTTTTGGAACTTGATAGGAATCTGAAAGAAAAAGAAAAAAATTAGTATATATTCAAAATATTTTATAGTTTAATGAAAAATAAACTAAAACAGCATTGAAATTCTCAATATTTACTAACAAATACAACATGACAGTAGTACCTATTCTAGAAAGCACTCCTTAGAAAAATAACATAATTTCAATAGTTCACGTAGTAGAGTGAATAAATAACAATTTGTTTTTTTACCTTCGATCGTTCCACTCATAATTCTGTCTTGTATGGACTGGTCCTTTTTGGATAGCTAGTCAATTTAATTGATTTTCCTGTGCGATTCGTATCTCCAGCCTTTTGTCTTGGTTTTACAACTTGCATCTGCCTTTTCGGAACCTGCACCTTCTGTTCTGGCCTTTCATTAAAAACATTCTCAGCTACATCTCCCTGCTTGGTTACGACGAATGGTGATATTTTAAGGCAGGTAGTACTGTAATCCTACTGAAATTATAATCATTTCCTCTTTCAGTTTGAATGCTCTTTTTCAGAATTTCTCTATTTCCGATTCCTTCTGAAAGTCGACTAGAGTTCTTGATCTTTTCACCAATGGAAGAATAATTGATTGGATTCATATATCCCACTAGCTCTCTTGATGAATCGGTTGTCTCTTGCCGTATTTGTTATAGAGGATAATTTGTCTCCAATTCTGAACACACTTATCTGTATTTTCTGTCCGGCAAACCATTGATTCACCTCACTTGTTTTATTAGTTTTTTTTTTTTTTTTTAAAGATTATTTTTTGTGCTTTCAAGTCTCAAACAAACTAGCTGTCACTAAATTTAAGTAATCTCTCGCAAAAATCACTCATACAAAGAGATGAATGCTATTCTACTTGGTGGTTTGAGGTTGGTTGTTTTGGTTATTATCCTATGGATATTAATTATGATGTTAATTCACTTATAAATAAATAAATAAATATATATATATATATATATATATATATATATAAGTGTCACATTTCAATTTATTTTATAGTAACAATGCTGTACTTTAAATTTCGTGATTCTAGAATTGAATCTGAATCCGAGTCTAGAATTGAACCAGTCCATTTCGTGCAGATAAGAGGCAGATAGAAGTGTGTGATACTGATCCTTTTAAATGGGTTTAAAAAGTGTTGGAATCCCTAAAAAGAAGTGCTTTGTTCACAGGAGAATGACAGTAAATAGTGTGTTCCATGTTCCAAAACGGTCTGGAAAACAGTTTGCATGCAATTGCTTTTATTTAAATTAAAAAGTTTTAATTAGAGGGCGTCGGTGGCCGCAACAGTTTTAAGCGTTGATGCTGCGCTCATCTCTATAACGTAGTCTCGAGTTCGAATACAGCCGCCCTGTATTCGAACACGACATACTTACAAATGGGCCTAGGTTAATGTGACCTGGCTGTTGCGAACCATCGTGAAAAATAAAGTTTTCTCTTGTGTAATTAATAAATTGTATTAAAAATTAAACTTAATTATAAAAAGGCACCCGATCGAATTGTATTCAGGTTCGATCACGATCTTTGGGGGCTCTGTTCCCAATAAACATTGTTCAGAGTTGGGTCCGCCTTGAATCGAGAAGAAAGCCTAACAAAATTGGTAGCAGAGCTTAATTAATTTAAATAAATAAAAATGATGATAAAAATCTTTCTGAAAGTTCATTAAAAAAATAATACTAAATAAAAAAAAAAATAGCCCAGTTAATATGTATGACTTGGAAGTAAGTAGTCGAAATGATGTTAGGGAAGATGTTGAGGATAAAATATGGAGTTTACCTTTCCATTGGAATGAATACATCATAATTATAGAATAGGAAATTACAGACTTCTTAAATGATAGCCCGTAAATGCAGCCATGAAACCCTAAAAAACCGGTACAAATCTTTGTCACATCGGTATCATCCCGAATTTTAAGCCTAGAAGAAAAAAAAAGAACTTTATTTCGGAAACTCTTTCGTGAAGCCTTACCGCCGCCATTTATTTTTTATTTAATACACCTTAAGTTCAAAAGGCTTAGAATGCAAAACGTCCGTCGCGCCAAACACTGGTAAATTCAAAAATATAACTTTCCCATCAACATTCAAGATGAAACCAGCGCAAAGCTCAACCGAATCAAATTCCAATCCGTATGACCAATTTATTACCAAATTTATCAGGGCATCCAAGCAAATAGCCACGGAACCGTAGGCTCCTTACTCCTTAATGCCGCACAAAGAAAAGCTACAAGTTTTAGATCTTTGCGTGATTCGTTATTTAGGTTTCATGTGTCGTCACAAGAAACCACCAAATTAAAAACCAAGTATTAACATCAGGCACAAACAACCAGGGAGTTTATCGGGGATACGTCTACAAACAAATTCAGTATGCAAAAATATTCCAGGTATTGTTATTGACTTGATCCTAATTATTTGAGTTTATTGGGTACCAAATTTAAAATACATTCATTAGTCAGCTCTATAAGGAAATTAGTAAAATAGAATTGATTTTGGCCAATGGAGAGGCTACTTTACGTTTGTTTTTGTTTTTTTCTTCTTTTATACTAAAAAATCAATACATCCGCACATACGACGATATATATATATACCATAAAATAGCATATATATTCGATATATATCATCATTGTCGGACTCTGAGAATCGTAATAGATAATTGCAATAAGAGAGATATTGATTTTGACTATAGGATGTACACAAATAAAAGTCCAATTTTTTAATTCACTTACACACGCGAATTCCTTCAGGATATTAATAAATTTCACAACCGTAGAGAAAACGAAAATACAAATAAATTTAATAAAGGCAAAGGAAAAATCTTTGCACCTAATGATTTCGAAATGGGTTGATGAAAACAGGCAGGATTTGAAAAAAAAATTATAATTCTGACAACTATCAACCGCAAATAAATAGGAATGAAAACAGGATCTACCCCTCACTATTTCAATAAAATAATCAGGAAAAAACAGGGTGGTCTCCAATCAATCGCGTCTGAGAATTAAGAGTAAATATACCACATTCATCTATAGTGGAATAAAATAAATGTAAACTAAAGCAAAGAAATTGTAATAATTTAAACTCATTTATAGCTGTCGTTGATTCAGTATTAATCAGTATTAAATATAATAAATTTCAAAAACCAAATAATTCAAAAGATAAAAATATGACCCTCTCAAAAAAAATCATGTACTACCAAAGGGTTGGATTAATTATGACCATGAAAAATAACAAAATTGCTGCGAATGTATGAATATATTCGGGAGCAACAAAATCAGAAACCTATTATCATCATCATAGGCTTATAAGTAGAAAAAAAATTAAACAAAGAAAATGTAGGACCCAGATAGTGAATCAAATTAAAAATTATAATTGAAGAGTTTTCATGGAAAATTCCAGTTTTTAATCATCATAAAAGGTTTCGAATTATTTTCCATGTTTTCTAGTCAAGAAGGGACAAAAAAGGCAAATATCATCTTGCCATAGATTATAGGGAGTTAAATAAAAATTTAAATAGTTTGAATACACCCTTTCCCCTTTTAAAGCAATCATGAACAGTGATAAATATTATGCTGCTCAGGATCTAACGAAATCATTTCATCAGTTGCAATTATCGCTAGAATCCTGATTTTTGGAAACATATATCGGTTTAATCACATACCTTTTAGTTCGAAAATTGGTTCCCAAGCAATTAGTATTTTAATGACTGAATTATTCCATGATCTTGATTTTGTTTGGCTTTCCTTTGATGACCTGATAATAAATATTCTCAAGGAATGTTAAATATATTGTGCATATAGAAATTGGTTTTGATAGTTTTAGTGAAAATTGACTAACAACAAACCCAGAAAAAATCCAAAAGAGGTCTGAACCATTAAATTTTTTGGGGCATATTATTTCATACAATAAAATTTGAATAAACTTGAAATAAATAGAATCTTATGTAAAATGAAAATTCCAAGAAGTTTAAACAATTAACATCATTTCTAGGTATTTTTAATTATTTGAAGCAATATATTTGCCAACTCTCGCAAAATATATCACCTTCATTCTTTAAAAAGGAAAAGAAAAGATTCGGTATGTCAAGAAATAGTTTTTAAAAAATGAAATAAAGATTACATACTAAACCATCTTGAAGAAACCTAACTTTGGATTGGGAACAAAGTTCTGTCTGTTTGTAGAGGCCTCTTATGTTACAATATCTGGAATTCATTTTCAAAAAGAAAATGGTCATAATTATACTGTTGTATTTTCTTTTTTCTTTCTAAAACTTATAAGAAGCACCAACTTAACTAATCAACATAAAAAATTTTAAAAATCCAAGCATAGTTAAAAGTGTATAATATTTTTACAGTTATCACAAAAAATTTATACCTTATTCTCATAATGAGAGTCTTAAATGGCTTTTCAATCCACATGGGGAAATTAAAGGGAAATGGTCAGGATGGTTTAATTTTTTGAACGGATATGATTTTGATATAATTCAAATTGAAGGTGATAAAAATGTAATAAAATCTCTTTCAAGAGCATCTACTAAAAAAAAATTATTCCAGAAAATTTTGAAAAACAACTAAAGGAACAGATAGGCTATGGTTTAACAAATCTGACTGAGTTTCTGGAACTATTTGAAAGTTTAATAGATTAGTAATATAAAGATGAATTTTCCTCAAATATTATAAATCAAAATGAAAAGGGAGAGTCAGTTCCAAATTATAAAATTAACGCGTCGAATGGACCTTTATCTCAAAACATGCACTGTCTCAACCTAAAATCTACATACTGTTCTCTTTAAGAAAAGGAATACATATTTGATTACAGGCAAATTAGCATATTTGGATGATAGTTAAGGATTACAAAGACCTTAAAAAAATTAGTTAAAATTTGGCCTAATTAATTTTACTTCACAAAGTTGAATATATTC
>CM077102.1:7450901-7464349 GCA_039619505.1 Cimex hemipterus
AAATTTCATTTGATTGAAAACAGGTTTCATTTGCTTGGAAAAAGTTTTCATTTGATTGAAAAAAAGTTTCATTTGCTTGGAAAAAGGTTTTTTTTAAACAAATCACTTGGTCTTGACAAATCATTTGGTCATAAATCTTTAAAAACCTGATATACAGAATAATACCACCACCTTTCGGACTTAATCTGAAAAAGTTTCATACCTTCCATGTTGTGTTTGCAGAGTTAACTGCATTTATAATTTGTTCAGCATTGAAAAGTTCTACAGTATTTGCATACGCTGCAGCTATTAAAACTCCGAAGATGAGGAGAGACTTCATTCTGAAATAAAACATTTGAACAGGTGGATTGTTTTCGTTTTGAGAATAAATCGCATTTGAATTCTTACCTGCTCGTGTTCTAGTTCTGAAGCAGAATAGCGACGCTTCAACGGTACCAGGGATCTTAAAACCGTTTCTTGGGTACTTCAGATAGCTAATCTTCAGGACCTGCCAAAATTAATGGATTTCTTATATTTGAGATGATGATTGAAATGTTTTCACTGTTGTTATAAATGTCACTGGGGTTTAAAATGAATGGGCTTGGAAATAAACTTGCACTTCAGAAAACAAGGGATTCCCATCAGGTGATAGTGCTTATTTTTTTATTTATCATTTCTTTATTTTTTTTAGCAAAAAAAAAAAACTAGCAAGTAATGTGAGTAAATCATTAATAGTACAGCTACTGAGATACAATTCAGCCAGGCTTTGAGGATCGGAGAGCCCCAACTAAGTAACTAAGCAGGAGGCCCCAAAACCAAGAAGTTTTCTTAACACCACCTAATCCGGTTTTTGCACCCAAGCCAACTAGTATTATTATTAATTTATTAATATCAATTTGACACCACAAGAAAATCACACTTTATATATGTGTGAATTACTTAATTTTGGTAATTAATTAAAATTAATAATGCTTTGGCCTTTAATTATTGTACCATTCAATGTGTTCAATGAATGGTACTCAATGTGTTTTTTTTTTGTAATTCACTGAGGCAAAAAATGAAAAAGGTGGTTTTCTTAATACTTCAATCCTGACTGCTCCTCACTACTTCAAAAAATTATTCAAAATCCATTCACTAAGCACACATTATTATCGATATTAGCTCTGCTTCCATAACAGTATATCTATAATTTCTCATTTCAAATTTATTCAATTAAATTACTACTTTGTAATGTCAATTACGGGTTTCCGTTAGTTTTGTTGGGATATGCTTGGTCCAAAATCTTTGAGAAAGTTTAAAAAAAAAAAAAAAAAAAAAAAAAAAAAAAAAAAAAAAAAAAAAAAAGTATAAGCCTAAAGCCTTTCATGGTGATAAAAATGGATCCAAACCGTGCGCTATTTAGCTTTTATACCCATTTTGGTCCTCAGCCTCACTAGAACCATCATTCAAGATAAACTACTACTCATAGAAACACGTGAAAACACAAATAAATAATAAACATCTCAAGGCTAACAACAATAATACTTACATACAGCAAGTAAGCTCTAAAGAGATCAAATAAAAACTTCTAGAACTGAATTAAAAAAAAAACATTACTGGGATTTGTACGTATCCTCGGACTAAAGCCGGTCCCAGGTAATTAGAGACTTCAGGAATGAGACTGCAAATTGGCTGGCTAAAAATCAGAGCCTCAGAACAACTTATAGATCCAAACATATTTTTGGCATAAACTATAAAAAAAATCTTGAGTGACTAAAGAACACTGCGGCTATAAACCAGTCATAAGGCAAACAAAAGACTCGCAAAAACTACCCCTTGTAAAAAAGAAGAAATCTTTAACAAAAAGGAATTTTAAAACTATAACTGGTACAACTTTTTCTGTCAGACTAAAGATTTTAATTTCAAATTAACCCTTTCAAGACACACACACAAAGAAAAAAAAGACAGCATAAAATTTAAATTATGTAGTAAAGTAAAAATGCTGCACTTGGAAAAAAAAAATAAAATGGTTGGACTCTTCAAAGACCTTAGAAATTTAATTAAAAATCAATATTATAAAGCATTTTTTCTATCAAATTAAACATTTTTCACATTAATTCATTATTTTCTACTTTCGAATTAAGAGGTTTTAAATTTTAAATTAACCCTTTCCTTAAATCATCAATAAATCTAGGATACAGTATGAAATTTAAGCACTTAAAATTCCTACATAAAAAATAATATTACTTGAGCTCATACCAGATTAATATGAATATGAATGAAAATTAATTACAAAATTAAACTTATTTAGCTTTTTGTCAAACTAACACATTTTAATTTCAATATTTTTACTTTTAAATTAACTATTTTGAATTAATAGATTATAACTGTCAAATTAACCTTCTTTTTTTTTAATCATACTAACCATTCTTACCCTTTTTTAATTTTAAAGTTAAATATTCCTTTAAGACATCAAAAGCCTAAGAGATAATATGAAATATATTTCATATTTCCACAAAAATTGAAATTCTTGCATTGGAAAAAAATAATAATTTGGCTATTAAAAGTACAGTATAAATTAATTGCGAATAAAAATAAAACATTTTCTGTAACTAACCCGTTTCAATTGCAAATGCAAAACCATTTTCCCACCTCAACCCCCACCTTTGAGTTTGATGGAAAGTTAATGTTCGAGTGGATCGAGATCATGTTAGCTCAAGTGGTAGAGCAGCGGCATATCAACCCGAAGATCGTGGGTTCGAATCCCGCTCGTGCCATTGACTTTTTTGTCTCAACTAAGAACCTTAAGTAATTGTAAATATTCAAAACTAAGAAAAAAAAACAGTGTTAATAAAATTTTAACTAAGAATTATAATAATATGTAATCTAATTAAAGATTAAAGATCTAATTAAAAAATGCAATTGGAATCTTCAACAATATTTCAAATCAAAATTAATTATTCAGATATGTAGAAATGCGGTCTGGTTTGATGTAGGTTTCAGAAAAACATTTTCTTTATCGTGCCAACGTTTCGATCTTTATTGAGATCATCTTCAGTGCCTGGGATTTACAAACACTGTTTAAATTTAACAAATACATGTAGTATGTGGAAAAAAGTGAATATATACAATGCAAAAAATATTCTTTTTTTATATTCAATCAAAGTGTTGAAGCCAGTGCTCAACACGGCACCCAAGAATGGCACTTATGCAGAAAACACACACTTGGAGTGAGTAGAAATACTTGAATATAAAAAATTGAATTGATTGAATACAAAAATATATTTTTTCACTAATCACCACACATAAAATTTAATTTTATTGAGAAAAGTTGCTGGGCAAACTTCAATGTGAGATTGCTTTACTTTTTTTTATTATTTTTTATTTATTTTAACCATCTTATATTAAGACAAAAAAATTCAAATTATCCCATATATGTATTATTTTAATTAATTATACCTTTTTCTAAGGGCTTAGTTGAGATGAAAAAGCTAGTGCTACAAGCGGGTTCGAACCCCACGACCTTCGGCTCAACACGCCGCTGCTCAAACCACTTGAGCTATCGTGCAGCTTGGTCGAGATGAAAAAGCACTTCTCAGGAGCGGGATTGGAACACGTTGAAATATGGCAAAAAATGGAACGGTGGAAGAAATGGAGAGAGGTTGTAGGTTGAGATGAGAAGTTGGAGTCCAAGAGGATGGAAGTCAAGTAAGCCGAAGGTCATGGGTTCGAATCCCCCACGTGGTAAACGCTTTTTCATTTCAACCAAGAACTTGTATAAAAATTACTCAATCACGAAATTATCATGATAAGATAATATAATTTTTTATGAATTGTTTTACTTACGTCTGGGAGCAATGGCTGGTCATGCTGGAAAAAGACTCGTAAAGGCTGGTTTTACAAGAATGCCGACTTTTGCAAAGAACTTGAAGTCAGTAGCGAACTGAAATGAACCACGTTCTCCTATTCTGATATTTAAAGGAACGATATACCCTCTGGAATGAGATTAACGGGCTAGGATTAACGGGGTTGTAGGTACACAAAGAGTAAGTAGAAAAGAGACTTCAACCAAGTTATAAATTTCGGCTTCTTTTGTGCTAAGCCGAATAGCATTGCCTGGTAATCCGATGCAACATAATGGGATCTCCAGTTTACGGATAAACCGGATTCGGCCCTTTGTAAAAGAACCGAACGACGGTTTCGAGTACAAATGTGTAAACTTGACAAAAAATAATGAATAATTGAATCTATTTATCACTTATTTTAAGTTCTTTACGTCACACTTTTAAACAAACTAACAATTAATACAATTTGATCCATAATCGAGGATGGACTATCTGATCTTTCTTCTTGGAGAGAAACAATGGTTGCTGACTCTCCTCGTGATTGTATGTTGACAATGTGTATATTCCAGCACAATATACAATATACAGATGGTAATAAAAAATGCTTAAAAACGAATTCACTTTTTTCCACATCCTACGTGCATTTGTTAAATGTAAACAACGTTTGTAAATCCCTGGCCCTGAAGATGATCTCAATAAAGGTCGAAGCGGGCACGAAAAAGAAAACATTTTTCTGAAACCTACATCACACCAGACCGCATCTCACGATTTCTGATTAATTAAAAACGAACGATGTATTTGTTCGTCCCTAATTTCAATGTATTTATCCATGCTGCTGGTATATTGTAAATGGTAGAAAAAATATACACGGTTGCAATACCAGCATAAATTTGAAGTTCACTGGTAGTGATCCGCTTGACAAATTAATATCTTTTGATTAACAAATGTTTTTAATTGAGATAAAAAAATCAGTGTCACGAGCGGGATTCGAACCCACGACCTTCGGCTAAATACGCCGCTGCTCTACCACTTGAGCTATTGTGACCTCAATCCACTCGGATACAAACTTCCCATCTCTTGACCGCTTGGCCAATTCTTCCAATTAATTAAGGTTTTTAATTGAGATAAAAATAATAAATTTAAAAAATTTTTTGTTCTGTGGAATAAAGTTCTAGTTTGTTCGTATTCAACCATCCTAGTTTTTTTTATTCACACTAGTTTTTGACACCTCACTGAAGATGGCAACATATCTGACAGACCAAGGCTGCTAATATTTGATCGTTACAGATGACTAATCTGTATCAATATTTAACTGTTTCAATAGATCGTTTATAAACTATCTTATCATTTCTTAACATTTATTGTTAATCAATTGATGCAGTCAGGTTGTTTATTACAAAGCAAAATAAAATTTAAACCTTAATTGTTTTTATAATAAAATTCACTATTTTGTGGTCTGCTTGACCAATTAATATATTACAATTAATTAAGGTTTTTTTTAAGTTGAGATAAAAAATGTTAATGGCATGAACAGGATTCGAACCCACGATCTTCGGCTTGATACGACGAAACTGAGAAGTGGTAGAGCAGCGGCATATCAAGCCGCAGATTGTGGGTTCGAAATTGAACAGACATAATTGTTAATTCATTTGTTATTAAAAAAAAAATTCTCCCAGGATTGAGAATCAGCCTGCATAAGCCACCACACCAATAGAACGACTGTGTTCCACTGTTTTTTTCTTCTTTGCACTATCTGTGACGAGTCTAAACAAATCTGTTTAAGCATTTCTGCCATTAGTTTCTCTGATGGTCTTTTCCGAAACTTTTTTACAAGCCTGCATCCCCATTGAATTAGAGGACTTATTTTTAATCCATTGTCTGTTGGATCTGAAGATGATCTAACTAACATGTCAAAAAAGCGTTAGGGCCAATAGGTGTCCTCATCAAACATTCCATGCAAAATTTTTCGGCATCTTTGTTGAATCTCTGCCCAGTGCGCTCTGGCACCCAGGTAAGGATAATTTTCCCCTCAGCCGTCTCGGTTTGCTTATCAATGCTAATTGGTCACTCTCTCACTGAAGATGGCAAGCCAACTATTTTCTTAAAGACCAAGGCTGTTAGAAATAAATTAGAAATAACAAAACTAAACAATTGCTCAAACTGCTGCTCTACTACTTGAGCCATTGTGACCTCAATCCACTCAGACACTAACTTACCATCACAACCCCACCTTTTGAGTTTTTCCCTCCTTTTTTGCCATTTTTCAAATGTCATGTAATCGGTAGAGTGGTAGAGTAGCAGCGTATCAAGCGTGGGTTCGAATCCTGCTCGTGCCATTAACTTTTTTATCTCAACTTTTAGAAAACCTTAATTAATTGTAATGTATTAATTGGTCAAGCGGACCACGAAATTAGTGAATTTAATGATTAAACAATCTTGATCTTTTACAAACTGTTTTTCTTTTATTATTTTACATGTTAACTTTGTACATCCCTTATATTACTTTATTGGTGTAGTAAGATTGATTATTACAAAACAAAATACAAATTAAAATAAAATTAATTTAATTTATAACAAATTAATATTACATAGTTACATTACATTATTTGTTTTGTAATAAAACTTGGTTTTGGACAAAGACAAAATTGATATTTCATTTAAATAATAATTTAGTCAATAATACATTTTAAACTTGGCCTGCTATGACTTTGTCTTCTATGCCACATTCATTTTTCCCTCGAAGTATTTTGAAAAAACCTTTGTCACCCCAATCAGTGTTCCATGAGTTAGCGATGAGCCAGTACGGAGTTCCGTTTTCTGTTCCCCAACCAAGGATCCTTATGGAATGTCTAGCCAACAATTGTCCTGTCACATGATGGTATACACCTTCTTTGTACGTGAGAAAATCTTCGTAGGCCATTACCCTCCCTTCAACTGGTCCGAACTGCATTAATTCCTTTTGTATGCTGGCAACTGTGCTATTGACTGTATATATAGTTTTGACTGCAGAAAAAAAAAATCGTAAGATACTTTAATAGTTTTTTTAATATTCTGAATTTACCTTTATGATGATCTTCTTCAAATGTTCCTTTGAATTGTGGGTTTAGGCAGGTCTTCTTGCATTTCGGCGTAGGTGACACTGGAAGAGAAGCACACTGTGGTCTTTTGCCTTTCGTATGGTGTTCGCAAGGTTGAATTTGGTACGGTTGGCATCCCTTCAATTAAATTAGTCGATATAAAATTGAGCAGTTTACATTTTTAACCATTTTGAACTTACAACATGGGAATGATAATCACCACCTGTTACCACACCGTGATCCCTAAAAAATTTCCATGCTTCTATGGGGTATCCTCCTTTGCATCCATCACCGCAATTTTCACAGCAAGCTAATAATTGTTCTGTTGATAAAGGCTCCTTAAAAGTTCCATTAGAAGCAATGCAGGCTCTATCTGAAAAAGCCGAAGCTGCAGCTACTGCCTGAAATTTTCATAATGAAATGTTCGAGTTTTTTGGTTTAAACTTTTTAAAAATCCTTTTAAATACCCAGCAAGCTCCACATGTCCCCTGGTCACGGATGTGCCCAATTGTGGGACATTTGGGCCATTGTTTTCTAGAATCAAATTCTTCTGGGAAGTCTATGAGGACATCGTGCGATTTCACTGGTAGATCGTTAACTTCTGACTTCCAAGACCCAAAAAGGCCGTTGATATATGCCATCGGGACGTCTTTTGCAAAATTATGTCCTGCCTAAATTCCAAAAAATTAAATATGTTAACTTTACAAATTGCTCTTGTTATTGTTGCTTGTGCTATTGATGTAGTAATAAACTTCGTCTTGATTTTTAATTTTATAACACTGTTAACATTGGAATA
Source organism: Cimex hemipterus (assembly GCA_039619505.1). NCBI lineage: Eukaryota > Metazoa > Arthropoda > Insecta > Hemiptera > Cimicidae > Cimex > Cimex hemipterus. The sequence goes on from CM077102.1 coordinate 7,458,578, forward strand.
TTATTTCTCAACTTACCTTCCATGTTGCATCTGCATTATTTACAGTTCTTATAATAGATTCAAAATTGTATAATGAAACTGTGCTGGCCTCAGTGCCAGTAAATAAAAGTCCCAATGTTAAAAAAAGTCTCATCCTTATGTTTTGATGTTTCGAATACGATTAAAAGAAAAAAAACTCAATATTAATAAATTATCATACAATTTACACAAAAAAAATTCTAAATTAATTGAACGTACTAAATTAAATTAAGGCATCATGGCACATACAGCAAGGCCATTCATAAAGTATGACTTTTTTTAAAAGCTATTACAGCCTTAATGGGCTATTCTTGTATAATCTACATTATCTGCAAGATAGAATAATGAATCACCAGAACAAAGCAATCATCAAGTACATGTTGGACTAGTTAAAAATTCATTAGCTCTTTTTTGTTTCAACATGCGTGAACAATGTGAACCTTTCCTACAAAAAACATGAGTCATTTGGTAAGCCTCCTTTAATTTAGGCTCGGGGAAGACCATTCCAGCTTTTTTGATCTTTCTAGTTTAAAAGTTAACAATCAAAACGACTCTCATTGCCGAAGTTAATGTATTTACAAAAAGATGTCTCGAGGACAAGCAAATGGAATCAGAAGAATTTTTTTTTTTAACTGATGACGCCCTGATGTAGCCCAGGCGAGTGGACTCATTAAAAAGTCGGCAAAACTGGCTATTCTCTCATCCAGGGACTGCTATGAGCTTTACTTAAGTTACTCAGATTTGAGCTGCTTATTATGGTTTCTTAGCCATTTTCCTAATCCAGTTTCCTTGCCTATTCTGCAAGATGTCAGGCTACATAAGACCATGTTTTTTATGAAGGCCACCATCCTTGTCCACCTGTTGTGAAACCCGATTATGATTCCGGCGACATTCTCCGGTGTGATCTGTCCTACGACTATCTCCAGTTCATGGCGTTCTGTAACCAAAAATTCAAATTAAGAAATTGTATAGTGAACATCATCACATGGTGAAAATGCACATCGGGTCTTCCTATCCTGCTGAGGTATGAGCCGAAATAGCCATGCCCTATGAGGAATTAGGTGGTAAAGTAGTTCTCCATGTCTCCTCTCAGGCTGTACAGCAGGGGTATCAAATTAGACGAGCTGTCCATCTCTCACACTTCTTGGAGAGCCACATTTCCTTCCATTTACGCGAGGTATTCCTTTTGGCCATTTTTATTGTCCCGTCCATCTCAAGTCTAAACTTTTGATCTCTAATCCATTTTCTATCCAGAGTTAAGACACTAGGACTCTTATCTTGGAAACCATTTTATAAAACCTTTCTATTCCTAAGGTTCCACTCATCAGAAGCCATTTTGTAAAGATATTTAGCCTTTTTTTAAATTATTATTATTATTATTTTTTTTTCACTTGAGCACATACCTCACTCTCATAAAGCATAACCGAGTGAGCATCTGACATTAGTACATCTAAAAAATTAGGAATCCATGACCACCTCACATCCCCATGTCCCTTCCACCCAAAGCTGGTCGTGTCTTCACTGAAGATGGTGAAATATGCCAAAATATATTCACTCATTTCGTGTCTGTTTGACCAATATTAATTAGGGTTTTTAATTGAGATAAAAAGAGAAGTCAATCCAATTACACAACATTTGAAAAATGGCAAAAAAGGAGGGAAACTCAAAAGGTGGGTAAGTTAGTGTCCGAGTGGATCGAGGTCACGATAGCTCAAGTGGTAGAGCAGCAGCGTATCTAGCCAAAGATCGTGAGTTCGAACCCCGCTCATGGCTTTGACTTTTTTTTTTCTAACATATTTGACAGACCAAGATTGCCAGGATTAGATCATCAGGGAGAACTAAACTGTATATACAATCTTGATCTTTTACAAACTATGATTTTTTAAATTTTGTATGTTAACTTTATGCATACCACTTATTTCTCTATTGGTGTAGTCAGGTTGAAAAAAGAAATAAATAGAATAAAATTTATTTTAAACTTTTGCGGACTTTTTTTTGTATGTTAATTTTATACATGCTGATATACATGGGAGAAGTAAGGTTGTTTAGTAAAAACAAAATAAAAATTAAAGCAACAATAAACATTTTAAAGTTGCCCTCCTACAACATATTCTTCAATGCCACACTCATTTCTACCACGTACGATTTTAAAAAGGCCTTTGTTACCCCAATCTGTGTTCCATGAGTTGGCCATGAGCCAGTATGGAGTTCCGTTTTCTGTTCCCCAACCAAGGAGCCTTACAGCATGGCCACCTAATAGATTTCCCGTTACATGATGATATACACCTTCTTTGTAAGCAGCAAAATCTTCATAGACCATGAATGACACTTCGGCCGGGCCGAATTGCATTAATTCCTTCTGTATGTTGGTAACTGTGCCGTTGAGTGTGTAGGCAGTTTTGACTGCAGAAAAAATTATAAGTTAGTCGATTTTTTTTTTTTTTTAAAGAACATTTTAAAATACCTTTATGATGATCTTGTTGGAATTTTCCTTTGAAATATGGGTTTAGGCAGGTCTGCTTGCATTTCGGCGTAGGTGACAATGGAAGAGAAGCACACTGTGGTCTTTTGCCTTTCGTATGGTGTTCGCAAGGTTGAATTTGGTACGGTTGGCATCCCTTCAATTAAATTAGTCGATACAAAATTGAGCAGTTTACATTTTTAACCATTTTGAACTTACAACATGGGAATGATAATCACCACCCGTGACCACACCGTGATCCCTAAAAAATTTCCACGCTTGTATTGGGTATCCTCCGCTGCATCCATCACCGCAATTATCACAGCAAGCTAATAATTCTTCTGTTGAAAGAGGTTGTTTAAAAGTACCATTAGAAGCAATACAGGCTCTATCTGAAAAAGTCGAAGCTGCAGCTACCGCCTGAAATTTTCATAATGATACGTTCACATTTTTGTTTTGAACTGTTTAAAATCCATTTGAATACCCAGCAAGATCCACAGGTGCCCTGGTCACGAATGTGCCTAATTGTGGGACATTTTGGCCAATGTTTTCGAGAGTCAAATTCTTCAGGGACTTCAAAGTCTGTAAGGTCATCGTACGATTTCACTGGAAGATCATTGACTTTTGACTTCCTAGCCCCAAGAAGGCCTTTGATATATGCCAGCGGGACATCTTTCGCAAAATTATGTCCTGCCTAAATCACAAAAAAATTAAACAAGTTTTTAAATTAAACGTACAAAAATTATAATAATACAATTGTAATAATACATATAGTACATCATGTTATTTTTTTTGTCTTCAGTTCTGTTCTCGGTTTGTAATTCCTAGTTCTAAGCCTAGAATCTATCAATATTGCAATTAATGGTGCAAAAATTATGCCCTCATTTTAACAGTTTTTGTTTAATTTAATAGTTCAAAGTTTACAAAAATGTTACCAAATGAAGGAAAAAATTTATTTGAATATTCTATTAGACATTAAATTCTACAATAAAAATTTATTTTTAACGCCCCTAGTTTAAATACACATTGTTCTGAGTTACTTAGTTTTATCAAAGTTTTAAATTTTTAATTATTAATCGAAATCAAGTAAAAATAATTAATAATATAATTTTAACATTGGAATATTACTTATTAATTTACCTTCCATGTTGCATTTGCATTATTTACAGTTCTTATAATAGATTCAGAGTTGTACAATGAAACTGTGCTGGCCTCAGTGCCGGCAAATAAAAGTCCCAATGTTAAAAGCAGTCTCATAGCTGATTCTTCAAATGCGACTTGAAACCAAAATAGAAAAGCTCGATGTTAATAAATACCCCTTGTGTTATCATTTACAATATGGACAGGCATAAAATTGATTAAGTTAAACTTGCACCACTTCAGATAGCATATCTTGATGTTTTCGATGGGCTACGTATATCAATTGTGTCAGATTGTTCACACTTAAAAATTCTAAGGTAAATTTGTTTTATAATGGGCGATAAAAATATAATCATAAAAAGGATGACTGACCAAAACAAAGCAATTTTCAATCTCAAGTTGCCAGAAGACATCATTAAGGTCAGCATGTGTGAACAATGGGAACCTTTTCAAGGCAGTCCTCCTTTAATTTAGACTTTGAAAAGACCACATCAAACTTTTTGGCGTTTCTTGTTTCAAAGTTAATAGAAAAGTGTGGTGTTTAGTGACTGTTAGTTGATGATTTTTTGGAGATTGTGAGATGCAGTCTGGTGTGACGTAGGTTTTAGAAAAACGTTTTCTTTATCGTGCCAACGTTTCGGTCTTTATTGAGAACATCTTCAGGGCCTGGGAACAAATACATGTAGAATGTGAAAAAGAAAAAAAACAGTTCTAAAATTTGTACTCTATCAAAGTGTTTGTTTTCTGTGTAATCATGTCATTTACACACATGACACACAAGAATGATACAATTACGCAAAAAACAAACAACTTTGAGTGTGTACAAATACTTTGAATATAAAATTTTCTCATTTCATTTGTTGTGAAATCTGACTATAATTCTGAGGAAATTTTCCAGTGTCATCCGACCTATGGCTGTTTCCGGTTCATGGCATTCTGGAGCCCACTTTTCAGACTCAAAAATGTATGATGTGCATAATTTTTGGGCAGCAAAAATGCACAATGGATCATTCATCTTCCCGATCCTGATGAGGTACGAGCAGACATACTCATGTCCTCTCAGGAATTAGGTGGCCGAGTAGTACTATCTCTCCATCTCCTCCCAGACCGTACAATGGGGGACCCAAACCAACCGAGCTGCTCATCTCCCAAGACTCAAAGTCAAACCCTGAGATTGCTAATATATTTTCTACCAAATGCCTAAGTCATTAAGGATGACCTTGACCTCATGAAGTGCTGACTCAGAAAAAATTCCATAGGGGCTTGCCGTTCTTAAGGTTTGACATTTATCTTTTTTAGTGCTTCATCTCACATCTCACACTTGTAAAGCAAGATTGAGTGGGCAACTAACATTAGAAAGTGACATCATGCCACATTTATATAATAATAATTATATAATGGACTATGGACTAATGATTACAATTATAAGAATTGTGTGTGATTAGCGACCATTAATCAATAATTATTCAGAAATCATAAGATGCGGTCTGGGGTGATGTAGGATTCAGAAAAAAAATTTTCTTCGTTGTGCGAGATCATCTTCAGCACTCTCAAAACGACACGCAAGAATGGCACAATTACACAGAAGACAAACACTTTGAGCCCTGAAGATGATCTCAATAGAGTTTAAAACGTTGGCACGGCAAAGAAAATTTTTCTGAAACCTACATCACACTGGACCGCATCTTATGATTTCTGAATAATTATTGATTAACGGCCGCTAACCACCACACATTTTTTATTCAGTTCACCCACCAGTTAATTTATTGTAACAAGAGTTATTTTACTTTCAAAAAAATTAATTATTCAGAAGTCATGAGATGCAGTCTGGGATGATGTAGGATCACACCAGACCGCATCTCACAATTTCTGAATATTTATAAGAATTATGTAATAATAATTATAACAATATAAAGATTTTATTATTTATTTGTCATTTTGTTTAGTGAATATAAAATATGCTTTAGAAATAATAGTTAAGTTGAAAAAAATATTGATTACTCCAAAAGAACAACTACAAAATTAAATATTTAATTATCTGTCAATAAAAACACAATTAAGCTGTAATATGTTGTACTGGTGTTAAGAGCAATAAAATTTGTCAAATCAATCTAATTTTTTGTAATATTTAAATATTATTTAATATTAAATAT
>CM077102.1:7475467-7487155 GCA_039619505.1 Cimex hemipterus
ATATATATATATATATATATTTCTTTGTTTTCTTTCCGTAGTTCCCAGCTTACTATTAAAACATTTAAATATTTAAAAACAAGATCTGAACACGACCAGCTTTGGGTCATGAAAAAAGCGCACGAGCAAAGTTTTATTTACTAAAATGCGATAACTATTTCGTGAGCTATGTCGCTTAGCAAAGTAGGTAAACTTTTTTTGACAGGAACAAACTTTATAGCATTTGTTTGCACCCCGAAAACTCCTGAACACATTACTTTTGGAAATTTTTTTTACTATAATTTATTTTTATTACAATCTGTAATTTTTATTTACACTGTGTAATTTGCGGATCGTGAATTTATGTACAAATATTTACAATGAGGGGAGAAAATAATCAGTATTATCCTCCCTCTTCTCTTTATTTATGTTTTTGTGGGTTTACTCAGAAAGGAGGTCGCGGGGCCATTTCCTCTTCAGGCGCCTTATGGGCTTGTAGGGATGGGTTTTGTCAGATAGGGCTTGGACAAGGCTATTTGGATGGTGGGAAAGTTTTTTGTGGAAATAGGTAAATTTTTGAGGAATAAGTTTCTGGATATAAGGAATTTGGAGGTCTTTGTGGAGGGTAGCGTTTGAGACGTAATATGGAGCATTTATAATGGATCTGAGGACTTTTGATTGAAAGGATTGGAGGCGTTGGATATTGGAAGGCTTAGCGGTTCCCCACAGTTCTATTCCGTACGTCCAAATCGGTTGTAGAAGTGTTTTGTAGAGTGTAAGTTTGTTTTTTGTCGATAGTTTAGACTGTCGTCCAATAAGTCTGTGCAGTAGGCCATACCGTCTGTTTAGGTTTTGTCGTGTCAGTCGTGTATGTTGATTCCATGTTAGTCGTGAGTCTAGGTGAAACCCAAGGTAGCGAACACAATCAGATTTTGGGATAGGAACACTGTTGTAGAATATCGTGAGTGGAGGTTTGCTTCGGAGTGTAAATGTGACATGGACGCTCTTGCTTTCGTTTATCTTCATTCTCCATTGTCTACACCAATCTGCTATACATGATATATGTTCCTGCAGATCTTCCGAAGCAACCGCAGGATCGGAATTGGAGGATAGTACAGCTGTATCATCGGCGAAGGATGCAAGTATGGTGGTAGGTTTAGTGGGAATATCTGCAGTATAAAGGATGAAGAGGATTGGTCCGAGCACACTGCCCTGCGGTACTTCCGCGCCCACAGAGCAGTATTCGGAGTAATCTGATCCTTGTCGGACGCGAAAGAACCGGTCTGTTAGATATGAGCGGAGGATTAGGTAAATAGTATTTGGAAGGACACGTTTTAGTTTGTACATGAGTCCCCTGTGCCACACGCGGTCAAACGTTTGGAAAAATAGAAAAAAAAAAAAACATTTTTTAAAACAATTTTCTTAAATTTTCCTTCTTCCATATGCCTAATTTTTTATTCGAAAATCACAAACATGGTGATAATATTAAAACAACTGTACCCATACTTTTGAGAAGTTTTTGATCGATTTCGTCCTTATTTATCACACTTTTAATGACTTTAAATCAAAATCTTAAAAAACAAATTAGACAATCTTTTTCGCATTTCAAAAAACCCTGAATATTCTTTTTTTTTTAAGAAAAAAATTTCTCAAATTTTTCTTCTTTCATTGCTTACTTTTTCTCTCGAAAATTATAAAAAATAACTATAACATTAAAACAATTCCACCCATCTTCAGAAAACTTTACAAGGCTTTAGAACCCTATAAACTACATAATGAAATGGCATAAATTTGGCTTCCGTACAAAACTTCGAATAGTTCACGCTATCATGGTTGCTAGCTCTACTAAAACCTCAACTATGCAATATTGTATGTGCTAAAACGCCTTCAAATGTGCCGCATAATGTGCACTAAAAAATATTAAAATATACAGGATGAATGTAATAATAATTAATTCATTATTACCAACAATTAACTTTTTTAAACTAGATTTTTTTTTTGACTTGTAAATATCCATTTGTTCTGGAAGTGGAAAAGAAAGCTTTCGGTCATAAAAAAAAATCATATATTGTTGATGGTAGGGAGTCGGTGAAATGTTGAACCGCGGTATTGGCTCAATTTTTGGGTCCGTCTTCACTCGCTACTTCATTACTCAAACTCGTTTCGATATTGCGGCATTTTCAGTGACGAATTTAAACTACCATAACCTTTTGCCTTAAAAGTTCCTCACTGAAGATGGAGCAGTGCCGAAACGTGGTTCATCGTGAAAAAAAACATAAAAATCGAAAATATTACACAAAATTAATTATTAGATATATATTTTGTGGCCTATTGACCAAATTGCTTCTTTCAATTTTTTTTTCAATTCAACCGAAATCTTACATAAAAAGATTAATCAATTGAAAGAATTAATAATTAGGCTTAATTAGGTTCATGATCTGATATTAGTATAAAACAGAAAGGTACATCGCTCAAAAAGTGTTTGTACCGCGGGAAAAAAACTTTCCAACGGCATACACGTAGGAACTTGAAATAATCGTATCGTCAATTCCCTTAGAACAACAAATAGTTTCCATTTAAGATTGCAGATTTCATATATTTTTCTGCCAAGGATATATTTTTTTTAATGCGGTTTTGCGTCAAAGCAAAAAAAGCCTACTATTTTAGAAGTTCAATCTTCTGAAATTTTCAGGTTTACTAGGTTGGAAACATGAATGACTGTCACTGACCTTTTTTGTGTTTTAAACGAGGCCTCTACTTCCTTCCAAAACCAGACTACTCGCGAAATTTACTTTTTACGGAATATAAGAAAAACTGCGACTTCAACTTCTATGCCGATTATTTCAAGATAATTCTATTGTGTCGGTTTGTTTACGCCTTGGAAAGTTAACTGAAATCCGAATAAAATTTTACGCTGTTTTTTCCTCTCATGTTCTTAGTTGCCTCGTTCATTTCATTTTTCTATCTGAAAATGGTTTAAATTTGCGGTATTCTTCAAATATACAAAAACGTGCTGAATGAATTTTGAACCGCTTTTACCGCCGTGGAATAAATAATTCGGAGAAATACCCTAATCACCATGGTCGTAAATGGAAGAAAAAAGAATATGCAATTTAACACAAATCCGGGTTCTAGCCATGAGGGATATTAATTTTTTTTTATTTAAATAATAAAAGGGCAATCAACATAGTTATTTCTGCCATTGGCGCGCACGTGTGGTTTTTTCTTCTATAAGTAATGTTTTTTAAATAAATTTATTCGATTAAACTGGCTGGTTAGATGACAAAAAACAAAATAGGGCAACAATTCTCCTTGGACGATTTCTTAATAAGAAATTAAACTTACCACAGTCTACAGGAGTATTTTTAAGTTTATTCCGTAATAAAAAGAGATATAAACAAAAATAAAACTTTTTAACTATAGTTTATTTCGTTTACAAGATTGGAATCCATTACAACACAAGACGGCCCGTGAATGACGGATGTACTGACTGGTTCTTTGGGTTTTACGTATATCTTATCTCCCACTGTTTTTTCCCCCATTTTCACCCATGAATTGTTTATTCATTCGGTTGTCAAACCGTGCAATCTGATTGTATTAAGTCCCCTTAGGTCAACTGTCGGTTTGACTATCTGTCCGTTATTCATTACACAGTATAATTGATATGACCTGCGGGATAATTAATTTAGGGTTTAAATATAGCCTAAGCTTGGTAGGAAAAGAAAAGCATTTCGACATTTGATTTATACATTATTTAACTGCTTATTTGTAAAAAGACATCGAGTTGATTGGTTCACAAATATCACAAATAGAATTTTTAAATTTATATAGAAAAAATTCCTACCAACCGGAGGGCATTACTTATTAACGTTTAGATAATCTTAAAACACTTCAAAAAAATTATGTTTCTTTTATTACCAAAATCTAAATATTTTTCTTGGCCTTCTCAGTCTTGACAAATTAAGTAAAATGCATTAAAAACCTTACCAATGGAAGAAGAGCATAAAAATTCTGATGCTAGCATATTATGCTAACACACCATAAACAATTTTATTGTGCATAATCGAAGATCAAATTTTCTGTGTTTTCAGGTTATGTTCCTTCCAACCGTTAACGCATCTGAACAGAATACAGCGGAACTGTGCGGACCGAGTTGTATATGAATAGGATTGAATCGTCGACAATCGTTCATCAAAATTAAAAAACGTTTAGTAATTCCCTTGAGTTTTTATTTGTATTATTATTAACCTTTCCGCCTTGTCAATCCTTCAGCCAAGGTTTTTTTCTTTTCCTCCTTACATTACTTCATCTTTGAAAAAAGTAATTAAAGAAGCAGTTGCACCACTAAATATATATTAAATGGAGTGCCTTTTCTGAACTTTATTGGATTCTAGGTTTGGGAATAGTAGTTTAGAATCGCTATTGTAAGTGTTTCAACTTAAAAAAAAAAATTCAAAGTTTTCGCTACTGAAACGCTTATTTCAAGAATTTTTAGAAGTTTGATCATTTATTTGAAATTTAACGTAGTTTCCAATGATATCGACGGACCTGGCCAAAAACTGTCGAGATTCGGATCATAGTTAATTAGGACTTTTTGGTTCCTTTTTGAATATAGACTCTACTGGCAAAGTTGGCCCAAAATATTTTCCCCCCTGTTTTTAGCGAATCCCTGACAAGCTGACATTGTGTCTAAAAGTGAAAAATGTTGAAAGATTCATTGATATTTGGTATACAGACGTGATATTGCCTATGTTCAAATAAAATCCATTTCAATTTTTCTGATCGTTATTCTTTTTTCTTTCTACGGTTGGAAGAGCGTTTAAATCTAACAAAGCGAGAATGTGCGGACCAAGTTGAAAATAGGGGTGAATCGGTGACAAGCGTTTAAAAAAAACTGCTAGCATTCTTATGTTAACATATTTTTCCTAAAACACCCATATAAATGAAATGTACGAGATTCTAGTTTTGCAATAATCAAAATTCATATTCTCAATTTGTCTGGTCGATTAAATCATCCTCGCAGACTGCGCGTATTAAGCAAAGCGTGAATGTGCGGACCCAGTTGGATATAAAAACCAACCAATTACAATTTCAAAAATGGTCTAAGCTCCCATGCTTCAAAACTTAAATGCACAGCCATGTTTGTTACATATTAAATGAAAAAAAAAATTTGTTTTATTGATTTTTGACCAAGAACGAAAGTGTATTGTAAATTATTAAAATAAAATATTAAACAAGTAATGTCTCATAGTCAATATCTGCGTCATTTCACGATATTCCCAAAAAATAAACTTATCTATTTATAAATTCGTCGGTGAAAAATATATGTTTCATCTGAAGGGCATAGGTATTTTCATGTTAGCATTTTGTTTTAATTAGTTTTAGAAAAATGCAATTTATGACTGTTGTAGTTCCTGAATCTAACACAACGAGACTATACGGACCCATTTGTATATAAGATCGTACTATACACAACTAGTTCGAAAAAAGTTCAATAAAAGACTTAGAGGCCAAGTTTGAAAATGAGGATACATAGCCATGTCTTTTTACATACTAGGTGGGAAAAAAATCATTATATTAATCGTTATCGATTAATACAGCTAAGAACTAAACATGTTTTGTAAATTTGAAACGAAATATTAAGCAAGTATTGTAGTTTTTATTTCTACCTCTTTGAAAATTGCCCAATAATATAAATTGCTCCGAAAAAAATTCTACCAAATGAAATATACTCTGTTATTTTTTTAAATTACCTTAATAAAACGAAATGTATGACCTTTATAGCGCCTTAATTTAACACAGTGAGAGCGTGCGGACCGCGTTGAATGTATAGGATCTAATCGAAATTGTGAACACAAACAACCGACACGGCTTTAAAATATGACGAAATATATACCCTCGAAATAAAAACCTGTTTTATAAATTATTTAATTAAGATGTTGTTCAAGTATTTGTTGGATGATTCACGATATCGCAGAAAAGAAATGTAGCTAATTATCAAATCCATTCATAAAAAAAGGTATTTTTACTATCCGAAGTAAACAAGTATTCCAATTTTTGTAACTTTTCAACATTCGCATTAAGAAAATAATATATAAGACAGGACTAGCGTTTAAATCCAACACAGCGGGATCGTGCGGACAGAGTTGAAAATAAGTGTACCTAATATTCCTTCATAAAAAAAAATTATTTTACTATCCGAAGTAAATAATCCCGTTCTTGAATCTTTTTTAAAATGCACCTTAAGAAAATAAAATATTGTATTTGTAATAACAAAAATCCATAGTTTTTCTTATCATTTGGAACTGGCTGATTACAGGATAGAATCACTGACAAAAGTATGCCTAAATGTATTGAGATACTCGGCTGTTTTTCTCCTAAATTTAGGTTTCCAGTTTTTCTTATCGTTCCAACATATTTTTTGTTTCCATGGTTATATTGTTTGAATCTTTCACAGAAAGCATGTTCTGATCAAGTTGAATATCCTAAATTTAGATTTCTTGTTTTTCCGAAAGTCCAATTTATTTTTCTTTACTCGGTTAGATTGTCTGAATCGAGCACAGCGAGCACTTGCGGACCAAGTTGAATATTGACCAACTTCAGACAAATGCTTAAAAAAAAAATTTAGAAATATACTGAAATATACAGCTGTTTTCTTTACATATTTATACGACACAGAACTAAATAATTTGTCTTATGAATTATTTAAATAAAATATTAATCAACAGAGCCAACTATAAATTCCTCTTTAAAAATTAATTGTACCATACCTTGCACATAAATAGTCTAATGGTAGCATATCTTTATTTTATTTTATTTTATTTTTTTTTGTAATAAACATTTAGATTTTCAATTTTTCTAATCTAACGTTTTTGTAATTTATTTTTCTAAACATGGTTAGAGTGTTTGAATCGAACACAGCGGCAATGTGCGGACCAAGTTGAATACGTTGAAACGACAGCCAAAAGTTGAAAAACAACCTACAGAAAAGGAGGCCAATAACTTAAAAATATAAATAAATAATAACGAACCTAGTCATGCTTTTTGAAAATATTTTCTATTATAGTTATCCGGGGTGAATCTGCTTCTGGAATATTTTTTTTTTAACATTCCATGTGGGTTTATTTTAAGGAAATTCAATGTTTATTAGGACGTTCGAGAATTTACACTCATCATCCGCATGAACATTGTTTTTAAATTTTAATATTAATTATTTTTATTACAGTAAAATTCTTCTATAACGATTCCTGATATAGCGATATTCCGGATATAACGATGTAAAACCGGTATCTAGTTTGGTTTGCTATTTAAAAGTGAAGAAATAAATCCGGATATAACGATTCCGGGTATAATGATATTCCGTATGTAACGATATAAAAACATACGAAAATGTTGTTTTTCATTCCGGCTATAACGATACGCATAAAAAATACGCACATACAACAGTTTTGAGCTGATGAAAAATACCTACATATGTAATTAAATTACGAATAAAACATAGGTAAGAAAAACAGGTTTTAAACGTGGTTCTTGTTTACTCTTTCCGAGAGCTATGCGTCATTCAATTTCCAATTGCCGAATTTTCTTCGAACTCTACCCTTCAAGTGCTTACATATCAGATCAGATCAGTCTTTCCTTCGTTTCCGTGGAGGTCGTGTTGTTAAAATAATGTCTTTAAATAAACGTCGTGCATTTTCTATTGAGAAAAAAAAGAAAGTGATAAATAGGATCGAGAAGGGAGAGACGATAAAAAACTTGGTGTCTGAGCTTGGGCTATCCCAGTCAACGATATCGACAATTTGGTGGTGAATAAACCCGAAAACACTGCTTTTTTAAAAGAACTTCATCGCCACGTAAGCAAAAATTTGTACTTAAAAAATGCAAGCAAACAAAAATTACCGATTTTTTTTAAAGAAAATTAATATGTTGCTTCAATTTGTATATAAAATTAAAATATGTATGTACATAAAAATAAACAGTAAAGTTGTTATCATTTTGAAACGCTTTTTTTTCCCACTAACCTCCCATACCCAAAAATTTGTAGGTAGGTTTCATGGTTTGTTTGGTTCCGGTTGTAGCGATTTCCGGATATAACGATTTGTTTTTCTTGGTCCCCTGAAGATCGTTATAACCGGATTTTACTGTATTTAATTTTAAAAAATTTAATTACGACCTGTTGGATGTCTAACTCCCTTCATCGGGCTGATAAAATGTAAAAAATTCGATTCTTATTTTTCAATTATCAAGAAAGGAAAACGATTATATTAATAATTACGTAAATCCTCGCACATGAAAACGAGAATATTTTGAATTTGAATTTTTACTTTGGTCAAAATTTGTCTAATCTATTTTGTAAATTTATTAAATAATTTTGAACAAGTAGGTGTTATTTATGTCTATTTCATTTAATTAAATCCCTGAAACTAAGCATTCTCCAATATAAATTCCATAAAATACTAATTACCAATTAAAGGTTAAAAAAGCTTTAAGCACGTGAAATATATTATCTGGATCATAAAAATTTCGTAAGACTTTTCGACAATTTTTTTAGGTAGATGCATTTCAAGTCTCTTTCCGTTTTCCCATATTCTGTTGACTGTTGACACTCAAAATAAAAATATAAGAGTAAGAGCCGGATCATCGAAATACATCTCTGTAAAAAAAAAAATTGTACAGAGACGTATTTCGAGGTTTTTTCTACCTCCTCCTCAGTACATACTTTGTCAACTGTTGACACTCAAAATAAAAATGTAAGAAGAAGAGGCGGAATAATCATCGAAACACAATTCTGTACACAAAAAATGTACAGAGACGTATTTCGAGGTTTTTTCTGCCTCCGCCTCAGCACATACTCTGTCAAGTGTTGACACTCAAAATAAAAATGTAAGAAGAGGCGGAATAATCATCGAAATACATCTCTGTACAAAAAAATTGTACAGAGACGTATCTCGAGGTTTTTTCTGCCTCCTCCTCAGCACATACTCTGTCAAGTGTTGACACTCAAAATAAAAATATAAGAAGAAGAGGCGGAATAATCATCGAAATACCTCTCTGTACAAAAAAAATTGTACAGAGACGTATTTCGAGGCTTTTTCTGCCTCCTCCTCTGTCGACTGTTAACACTCAAAATATAATGAGGCGGTGGCGGAGAACCTCGAAATACATCTCTGGGCCATTTTTGTTTTGTATTTTAATTTAAAAAACTGGAAAAGTTTACGAAGTTTTTATAATCCAGATGAGAAATATCTATCAACAAGAGAAGCAAGAAATTAAATATGCTTCTTGTTCGGTAATTACGAACAATTCAGATATTCCCAGCGTTCTGAATTTACTTTTTCAGCCTTATTTAAATCGAGTTAAATATTGAAAAGATACAGGTTTTGTAAAAATTTCGTAGAAATTATTTTGGATAAAATTTCCAACCGACAGTTGTTATTTTTATCCGATATATTTTCTTTTAGGTAAATCAACACTCCTTATCATCCGTGATTCCAGCTCTTATCTGATTTTTTGAAAAGAATAAACGAATTCTCTGTTCAATTCGTAAACATGGATACAGACTGATAGAAACGTTGTAATGATTGTAGGCGAATGCGGAAACGTGAACACCCATTTATAAGGAAAGTAAACAGCGGATTCTGATAAACCACAATCATCTTCAGACGACACAATCATAAATTGGGTTTTTTCTAATTGGGTTCATTAAAAAGAAAAAACAATATTGTTTTCGTTACCTTCACTATTTTCAATTTCTGTGAGTGTTAATAATCATGTCCGTAATTTAGTTGCAGTTAAAAAAAATATATATGTAAGATAAAATACTTGAATAATGAACAATAATTTTTTTTATTAAGTAAGAGATGTACAAAGTGTAATAGTAGTTTAATTTTCTCTTTTTTTTTTAGTTGTTACTTGTGCATAACGACATAAGTTGATAATAATGAAAACGTTTCAACATAAAATCAAGGCTAAACGGTTGTAAATTTGAGAAAGCAATATTTCATAGACAGCTGGTAACAATCTGACTAAGCAGGAAAAAAAACCTCATTATGCTAATGCAGTTGAGTAATGAACAGAGGCGACAGTAAAAATCTTGCCTTTGGATACATTTGGAAATTACAAATAGTACAGGTTTAAATTGGATGGGTTCGGCGTGTTAAGGTAGAGTACTTACAATTTCGGTATTAATTTTTGGCTTGTTTGTTCGGTGTTCGTTATTCAACCAGGAACCGATGCAAACGAGTCGTCGGCGTGGACTTGACTTTTGCCGGGTCTTATCGGTACTTAAATCCCACCCCAACTCGTCCATCCCCCACTTATACCGACGGTTTATAATTTAATCAAAATTCATGAAGGTGTGATTTTAATTGACACAACTATTGAATCAAGGTTTAAAAAAATATATTCCTGTTTTTCATATAAAAATGGTTATAATATATTTCGTAATTTATAATTATTGTAAGGAAAACGCATAAGAATTTGCTTTATCTAATAGTCTAGACTAGATTACGCAAACTCTTGGTTTCATAGCAACATTTAAACTCATTAGATACATACTTGAATTTCAGTTATGAAGTTTGAAATGTAATGTTTTTCCCAAAGTATTGGTAATTGTGGTTTTTTTTCATGTTCTTTATTTTACATTGCATATTCATGATTAATCAGGGGGCAAGTCAAGCAAATTTTACTTTTTAAACCATATCGAAATTAGGATACTAGGAAATTTAAGGTTGAAGAATGCTGTAACAAATATTTTATCGAACTTCGAACTTTACCTTTACCTTGCTTATTATACAGGGTGTGCTTTTTAGAGAGCCAGGCTTTATTTCTGTTGAATCAATGACGCTATAAAAAAAGTGCTTAATATTTTTCAGCCTAGTTTCAAATGTTTACCTTTTGTGTAGAAAGATTTTACAAGGTACCTGAAGCCCAGTTCAACTTCAAAATTTCAATTATTGCCCTGACACGTCTTTTTATAGGCAATTCTAGGCTGAAAATAATAGTGCAGTCGGATTTTAAATTGGACAAAAAATTACAAAGCTATGTTAAAAAATTTATTAATCACATTACATCAAACGTGATACTGTCAACCACCTGATGATGGCGGGAATACGAAATTCCTCAGCCCACGTTGGAAAATTCCGAAGGTTCAGTATGGCAATTGAGTTGAACGAGGATTCACGATTCCATAAGATTTATGGAAGAACGTTTTCTTCAGCCTCCCAAATCGACCTTTGCACAAGGAATGTCAGACATAATCAGAGTCACCATGTCTCTGGACAAGATGAGAACGAAACGGTTTGAAACTTTAAGTAGTACGTCTCTAATTTTATTTTTTGAAAAACCTAAAACCCTTCAAACAGATCGGAGAGAGGATTATTCTGCCGGTTTCTTTTTGTCGTAACTTTGCCATTTTTTTACCAATTTAAAATCCGATTAGGCCGTTGTTTTCAGCGTAAAAAATCCTTTAAAATGTATTTCAAGGTGCATAGTGTCGTATTTGAAATTTTGAAGTTCAACTAGGCTTGAGGTACAATTTTTCTACAAAAAAGATAAAAAATTTAAGCTAGATTGCTTATGCCATTGTTTTGCAACAAAATAAATTTTTGCATTCTAAAACGGGGTGTGTGAATAGGTGAAATAAATAATTAAGAAAGAGTGGGGGAGAGAGAGAGAGAGAGAGAGAGAGAGAGAGAGAGAGAGAGAGAG
>CM077102.1:7490488-7500604 GCA_039619505.1 Cimex hemipterus
TTTGATTAAAGAACATTGCTTTAAAGTAACTAGTTTCTTTTTTTTTTTTTTTGTTTAATACCAAAATCCTGCATTATTTTCCGGACAACCCAATATTTATGACAAATCCACATTTATTTTTCATTGATTTGTTCGTAATTTTGCCATTTTTTGGTTGCTGATCGTCAGTAAAGATATTTTATGAATACACAAGAAAATAAAAATAACTAATGCGTAACCCGCATTATAGCAGAACATTATGCCTAATTATGTTATCGATTTTATTGATGATTGTGTCAGAATATTAACAATTGTAATGACAATTTGTTGATGTCTGTAAGCGTTTTGTCGTTGTAACGTATATAAAAAAAATTAATATTGGAATATATTTTTACACTAAACTAAGTTGAATAAAGATAAATATGAAAATTCACAATAGTCGAATTCGACGGCAAATAAAACGGCTGTGTCCTTTCCCTTGGTGAGATTTGGGATTTGAGCTGGAATATGGAGTTGGGATGTTTAGAGTTGTAATGGCCATGCTTACTAAGCTCTCTTTCCAGGATTAGGGCGGATGTAAAGCCTCTATTTACCTCACCCTCCCCGGTGGACGTCCTCCATTCACTGGCCACGCTCTGAAAGGGCCGATCTCGGGTTTTATACTTAATTTGAGCGTCGGTCACTACCCCGGCGAGATAAAAAGGCGACGATTCCCTTCGGCCCTTTTAACATGGATTGCCACCCTCGCTGTTTTTCATGACTTCCATTAATCTCCTAATTCAGATGGTTTCCGCACGACTGAACTCCGATGGAAGGTCAGTATTAATTCCCCGAAAAAAAAGGGTTTGGTTTTCTCAAATTAGCAAGTGGCTCAGATTTTAGGCATGTTATCTCTCTACCCCTTATTTATTAATCCCAAAGCGTTTAAAAAGTTTATACATAATACTTTAATAGCACTCTTTGCAATAATTCGCTTTATTCTTTATTTTTCAACAAATTAAGAAATAAAAAATTTTGTAATCTTTATTAATAAATTTAACAAATCTATGACAATATTTGGATATTATTGTAACAATAATATTTAAAAGGTTTTTATATTTACTATAATTTTGGTCCGCTACAAAAATTCGTGTAAATACATCCTGTTACATGTATTGTTATGGTAATGGTCTTCAGTGTGCATTTGTCTTCCATTTTATGCGGGAAAATAGCATAGTTTGATTTTCTACCTTAAATCAATATTAATTTTTATATAATTCAGCTATCATGTGATGAGATCTTGTGTGATGTAGGTTTTAGAAATGCATTTGCTTTATAGTGCTAAGTTTCGACCTTTAATGAGATCATCTTCAGAGCATGAGATTTGTAAACATTGTTTAAATTTTACAAATGCATATAGAATGTGAAAACAAAAACTTTTGTACAAATACAAAAATTATATACATATAATACAAGTAAAACATACAAATATAATATAAAAATAAAGTACAAATATATAAAAAATATATGGTAATATGGAAATATAATAAAAAATGTAGAACTGTAAAAAATACCAATACTTTGAATCAAAAATTGTCTACCATTGTTTAAATTCATTTTTTAAATCGAAAATGTTTTAGCATTGCTTACATTCATTTTTTTAATCTAAAATTGTATAGCATTGCTTACATTCATTTTTTAAATCTAAAATTGTATAGCATTGTATAAATTCATGTTTTTAATCTAAAATTTCTAGCATTGTTTAAATTCATTTTTTAATGTAAAATTATCTATTGTAGCATTGTATAAATTCATTTTTTTAATCTAAAATTTCTAGCATTGTTTAAAATAATTTTTTTAATCTAAAATTGTATAGCATTGTATAAATTCATGTTTTTAATCTAAAATTTTTAGCATTGTTTAAATTCATTTTTTAATGTAAAATTATCTAGCATTGTATAAATTCATTTTTTAATCTAAAATTTCTAGCATTGTTTAAAATAATTTTTTTAATCTAAAATTGTTTAGCATTGTATAAATTCATTTTTTATCAATAAATTTTCTAGGATTGTATAATTTTTTTCACATCCTGCATGCTGTTGTAATATTTAAACAATGTGTATAAATCACAGGAATGAAGATGATCTCAATAATGATCGAAACGTTGGAACGACAAAGAAAATGTTTTTCTAAAACGTACGCCACACCAGACCGCATCTCACGATCCGAATAATCGTTAACTAACGGTCACTAAACACCACATAGTTTAGTGTTTAGTTTTTTATTACACATTGTTTATCTTTGCTGTCTGTATAACGCACATGTCCTTTTGCTGGTTCCAATCTTTTAGACATCCCGTTTGGTCTTTCAGTCGTGTTTGGATTTGTGATCATGTTAGTTGTCCCTTTGTAATTTCGCTAATTCAAGGCTCATTTGAAAATTTCTTCGAGGTGTGAACGATCAATTTGCAAACTTATTACACCGCAGACCAAGGAAGAATCCATCCGATTTTGTATTGTCCGGCATTAGTGAGAAAAACCCACAGTTCATCGAAATTCGTCTGTCAACCTAACTCTACCTATTTTTATTAAAAAATGTGTGTTCTTATTTTTCTATATGTTCATTTAACAATTTTCGTGCGATTTTCTTGCTCCCACTGCATATACATTTTTTTCTGTTATCTCCCTTTATATCAACGTCGTCACATCCGTTTATCACTCCCTTTTTAGCTTTATATGCTTCTTCTTCTCTCATCACATTTTCACTGTCTCTCTGTTTATCTTTTCTGCTATTTGACACAATATCAATCTGTCTGTCTATCTATTTTGTTTTTACGCTCTTAGCCAAAACCTTGCAGGTAAAGAAGAAAGTGTTGCAAACGAGATTTCTATAGATAAACGGAGAATAAAACATCTTCAGCCAATACCCTTTCGAAAAAATGGATATTGGAAAGATATTAAATCTCTTTTGTAACGTAGGTGATATAGGCGAATATTTAAATCATCCCAAACGTTTTTCCGATAAGGAGCCACCGAGGAACCTTATTAAGCTCTTTAAGAAAATCGAAATAAAACGTAAAAAAATGTATAAAACCCATTTTGTTTTGTTTCTATTCGTTTTTTGAAGATTATTTGTCAAAGCCGTTTATCAGCGTATCGGTTATTTGGCAAAATGGCAAAGCCTATCTGATTTGAATCTGACCGTTTCGTTTTGTGGGTTAGCCACGCGAAAAGGCCACAATTTTCTGCAACACCAATTCACTCTACGACCTGAAATCCCATTTTAAAATCACCGCAAAAAAGATATACAGGCGGTCAAATATTTATTTTTCACGTTACCAACGCGTAATGCTCGGAAAATGACGCCCGATTGAAAAATTTATAGATATCTCAATGTGAGATCACAGTTCCTGGCGCCACATCCATTCATTCACCATAACGAGGAAAATTACTAAATTGTATTTAAAGGGGGCCGTTTTAACAATACCGTTTGAAGTAGTGTCACACAATTTTATAAAGGGGGTAAGTTAAAGTTTTATGGTAGTAATATTTTTTTTTAAATCCCTCAATTTATAATACATTTTTAAAAAATGAATAATCTGTGTCACACAAGAGATTCAAACCCACGACTTTCGGTTAAATACGCCGCTGCTCTACCACTTGAGCTATCGTTCCATCGCCCACGCCATAAACTTCCCATTTTGACACCCGGTTTATTCGAATTGTAAACAAATAGCGGCTTCGTATAGAAACACATTTAGATAAATGATTGTTATAACGATTATAACTATCTAAACTTTAAAATTAGGTAACGTAAAACCATTGCTTCAAGTGTAGTCTGAAAGTGATTCAACATGGATTGCAAACTGTGGATGATGTGATGAATCAGTGGATAATTTGCACATTACATATAACTGAATAGTTAAGTAATCGTTTTATGGTAATCATAACAAATGATTTTTGTCAATCTATGATGAAAGAACCACTGCGCCAAAAAAACATGATCAAATAACCGTCGTTAATTTGACGAATAAATTTTCAAAATGTGTTATTATCTGTTCTTTTACTAAACGTTTGGGCGTTTTCTTGGTAATTTGATCGCATATGTTTGGACTGTAGTTACAATACTGTCAATAAATAATGTGTGAAAAAAAAACATGTAATTTTATTTTCAATATGTACGGATTAGTGACTGTTAATCGATAATTATTCAGATATCGCGAGATGCACGATAAAGAAAATGTTTTTCTGAAACCTACATCACACCATACTCGCATCTCACGGTATCTGTATAATCATTTATTTTCAATGTGAATATTTTTTTATCAATCTTTTAGAACTGATGTAATAAGAAAAATGCACCCAGAAATAAAAAATCTACTAGGACAGTCGTTTAAGAAAATTTTAAATTTAGATTGTTGTATTGATTGTTTTACTTTATACCTGATTAAATGGATAAATGGCTTTGTTATCAAGATGATAATTATTAATGATTTGAAACTACGTTGACAACAAAACAACAAAACCTGGTATTTTCACGTACAATGACGATAATTATCAAGTTGCCGTACTAATTTTTAAAACTTTTCATATGATTTTTATAAAAGCCTTTTTATTTTTGCACTGCTTATTTTATTCTAAAACTTAATATGCTTCCAAATGTCATTTTTAAAGAAGATTTAATGATAATTTTACAATTTTAATATGTTAACTAGTTAATCCAACATTGTGATCAATTTTTTACAAATAATTTTTTTTATATATCGCTCTACTTTTGCATGTATTTTAAAATTCCTTTCGATTTTAAACAAAACTGCTACCAGAACTCAAAAATTAATCCATACTTGCTCGAGTTATTTATCTTTCCCTTCAGAATTGAATTTACAGTAGAACTGTTTCAAAAATAGGTGAAGATTGAAAATTTGTTTTGTTTTGATTTTTAAACTTTACACATTTCAATATCTCCAGATAGAGTCGATGATTTTTTTTTTCAGAAATAATTTTTTCCACATTTTTCTAATTCTTTCTATTAAAAAAATTATTATTATTCAGATATCGTGAGATGCGGTCTGGTCCTGTTGAGAGTGCCTCGACGAAACGTCATGGCACAATTACACAGAAGACAATCACTTTGAGCCCTGAAGATGATCTCAATAAAAGATCGAAACGTTGGCACAATAAAGAAAATGTTTTTCTGATACCTACATCACACCAGACCGCATCTCACGATATCTGAATAATTATCCGTTAACGGTCACTAATCTCTACACATTTTTACACGGGAAAAAAATTATACTTGAAAATTTAAATTTACATCGTTTTTTTACTTCATTCTTATGATTTAAAAATACTGAGAATATTGCTTTTAAATAATGAAATTTGACGAAATAAGTTGCATAAAATATCAGAGAAATAATAATACTGTATGTTTAAAAAAACAAGAAAAACAAGGCAAAACTTCAAATAAAAACTTTTCCATATAATTTATCTACGTATAGACAAAAATTGCTTTTATCAGTTTGATTTTAATCGATTATTTGTATCTAGGTCAAAAATCACCATAGGTCGAAATAAGAAAAATAATATCAGGTCTTATTATAAACATTTTAATACACATTATTTTTTTATATTAAAAATTATATCTGGAAATGTTGCTCGGGAGAGGCCAGCAGGGGCTTCAGGGTAGAAGTTATCCCAGTAAAATCAACGGCTTTGTACTCGGAGTCGCAGACAATCTCATTAGTTCGCTTTCGCTGAGTCAAAGATCGGACAGAGAGATCAATTCGTTACCTCTAATCAAGTTTCCACGTCGGGACTTGGCTAAAAGACGGAAATAAAGATCGATCTAACTTCTATGGCCCGAAGCTAACTAATTTATAACTGCCGACCTAGCCGATGGCCCTTGCTGAAACACGTCTTCGATCGTGAGGGTGCATTTGTAAAACAGGAAATAACATTTTATCAAAGAAACCGTCTAAATCAGCGGATTGTCAGACTTTACTTTTATTTGTTAACATTTTATTAGGAGCTGTATTTATAGCTGAGTATTATTTAACTTAATGATTTTTAGCCAACTATTTTTCCTTCTTTAGTTGATTGTATGCTATTGGTCAATTGACACATATCTGTGGGGCGACCACGACCCACGGGGTTAAAAGCCTGAATCCCAATAAAAGATCGAAAAGTTGGCACGATAAAAAAAATGTTTTTCTGAAACTTACATCACACCAGATTGCACTAACTACATCTGAATAATTATTATGTTATTAATTCAGTATTTTCGTGGTCCGCTCGACCAATTAATTGAGATGAAAATTATTTTATGTTAGTCAGGAAAAGTAACAACAAACATTTGAGACAACCTAACATTTAAAATAGTTACTTTTTATCTCAAATAAGACCTTGCTAAAAAAATTATTATTTTAAATAATACACTGTTTCAAATGTTTGTTTTTACTATTCCTGACTAACATAAAATAATAAAATATAATAATATCTTTGTTGTATGTCCTAGTACAGCCGCTGACATGAGGAGGGAGGAAATGCTACCAGGAATATCATGAAAGAACAACCTCTATATATTTGGAATTTAAAATTGTTGTCACGATAAAGAAAATGTTTTTCTGAAAATTATTCGGATTTCAGATATCGTGAGACGCGGTCTGGTGTGATGTAGGTATCAGAAAAACATTTTCTTTATCGTGCCGACATTTCGATCTTTTATCGACATCATCTTCAGGGCCTGGGATTTACAAACATGGTTTACATTTAGAAAATACAAATAGGATGTGGAAAAGTGAATTTATACAATGCAAAATATATTTTGCATATTATACGTATATTTTATATATTGAAATATATTTTATTTCCGAAATGATCTCAATAAAAATCGAAACGTCGGCACGACAAAGAAAATGTTTTTCTGAAATCTACATCACAACAGACCGCATCTCACGATATCTGAATAACTATTATATTCTGTTAATCAGGAATAGTAAGAACTAACATTTGAGACAACCTAACATTTAAAGTATTTTTTATCTCAACTGAGACCTTGCAAAAAAAGAATAATTATTTTAAATCATACACTGTTTCAAATATTTGTTCTTACTATTCCTGACTAAAATAAAATAATAAAATATAATACCTTTGTTATATGTTTTGAAAGCCACTAATATGAGGAGAGAGCGAAATAATGTTATCAGGATAATCAGGGGAGAACAATATCTAAAAATTTAAAAGAATTTAAGAAGAGAATTTTAAAAAGAATTTAAAAGTTTGCCACTATTATTTAACTAAATTACGTTACTACACAAAAATTAAAATGCTTAAGTCAATATATAATATATCGTAAATAAATTTTATCTTGTGTGTCCGACTGTTTTGCAAAAAGATTATAAGATAAAGATAAAATACCCGTGCATTGTGATAATATTATATAATACGTACATCAAAAGTGAACAGAGTTTATACTTTTGTTTCTTTTATTGTATTATATTTGAAATGCGATTTCGTGTATATTGTTTAGATAGTGTGGCTTCAGAAATGATTTGTTTTTTCAAGATACGACGAAATTACGGTTGATCTTACGTTGCTGCGGGAGTAAATCATGGAAAGAAAAGTAAAGGCCCGAAGCTTTTACGTAGATCAAAAACCTCCCGCCCGTGGTAAACCGGTTGACGGCAAAACGTTATTACAAAGATGGGTCGTATTTGATTGATAAAGGCCCAAATGTAATTCTCGAGAAGACGTAATCCGAAAGAGATGTGAAGGAAAGGACAGTCGGAAGCCAAGTAATCACTTAGGTGTCTTTCTCTGGAACTGCCTCTGCCAGAGCGATTACTGCACTTTGCACTGTTCTAGACAATCCTGTTTTCCCCGTCCCAAGAGTGGATTAGGTGCTTCCGCTTAAACGCTCTTTATTTTAGGGACACCTGGACCTCTAATAATCGAATGGTACCGGCAGGACTCGTGGGTATCTTTTGTTTCATCGTGCGAATCGGCCATAGCGCTGGAAGGAGACTGCAAGAAATAGAAATAAACGTTATGGAAGTTAAACTAAAATACAATTATTTTGAATTCACTGCGATCTACTTAATATACCCTGTCAAACAATCAAATAAAGTATGTAGTAATTTGTGGCCGTTAGTCGATAATAATTCAGAAATCGTGAGATGCGGTCTGGTGTGATGTAGGTTTCGGAAAATTTTTTTCTTTACCTTGCCAATGTTTCGGTCTTTATTGAAATCATCTTCAGGGTCAAAGTGTTTTTCTTCTTTGTAATTGTGCCGTTCTTGTGTATCACTCAACTCGAAATGCAAAAACGGAAAAATTACACAGTAGACAAACGGGGCCCTGAAGATGATTTCAATAAAGATCGAAACGTTGGCACGACAAAGAAAATGTTTTTCTGAAATCTACATCAAACCAGACCGACGATATCTAAATAATTAGTAATAAAAAATTAAATGATCACATCAATCGGGGTTGGAAATAGGTACAATTTCAGAAGGTCATTGATGATTTAAATTTAGGATTCATAAGTCGTTAGGTAGGTTCAACAGCGGAAGATTTGATTTTGAATAAGGAAAGCGCTCTGGCCGATCTTCACCTATCGATAATGACAAAATTTAACCTATTGTCGCAAATAACATTCACTCAACAGGAAACATTGTATCTAATTACATTACCAACATCTAATTAACAATACCCTTCATTTTTTGACATTATTAAATAGCTGATTTTTAAGTGTAAATTTCAATTAACACTTGTATAAAGACTGCCATTTTGTACAGACATTCGTTAGATTAAGTGTTTTTTGAAAACATTGTTCCGGCCGGCTAGTCGTACAGGCTGTCAGCGTGGTCTGAGCACATTAAAACTCAGTTAGACGCGACGAAGTTAGTGGATGAAAAAAGGGAAATTGGCAATCCTGAATGAAAAAAAGGAAGGAAAAAAAAGAGAAGTGCGGAATGGTTTTCATGAAAGCCATCAAGATAAAAGGGTTGCTTTGTACGTGTTCAGACTTAGATTAAGTTCTAGTTGTGAGATAGGTTCGAAATAAATAATTGGATTTATAATTTTCAAGATTCAATGCAATTTACATTTCTTTGGAAAAACAAGGTTATTTTATTAAAGTCTATAAAACGAAATTTTTTAAAATTTATGCTGATATAGTTTCTTTTTAATCGATTACATTTTGAATTTGTTTTTAGAATAACGCATTCCAGACAAACGATACTTCTTTACCCCTATTACTATCTTCGAATATATTTTGCCAATACAGATTGGTTATAGCAGCACAACAGTTTATAAAATTAAGCACATTTATGAGAAAAACAATGCTAAACACCAATGTATGGTAGTATTTCGGTACAAGATGGTTGAGATGATTTTAAAAAACAGCTAACTTTGTAAGGTTTAGAAGTGGTATCAGAATCAAAAGATGCACCATTGAATTTTGACACGATCTGTTCTCGTCTCGACAAGACGGACCCAACTCTGATTCCTGGTTATGGAAAACAGAGCCCCAGAGGTCTTGATCGAACCTGAATACAGCCGATCAGGTGCCTTTTCATAATATAATTTAATTAAAGATTAAGAAGGATTTATTATTAAATGCACAAGAAAATAATAATTACAATAAATAAATTTCCTTTAAAATTTTTAAACATTAATTAAAATTTTTTTATAAATTTAAATAAATAGTAATTTCTTGCAAAGCCAGACCATTTATAACAAGGGTGGATATGTACTCACTTTTTTAAGGATCACACACTTCTCTTGTCTCTCCTGTCCCGGGATTCACTCTTTACACCTCTATCGACTGTCTCTTCTCTACTCTTTTATTTTTTTACTCTAGGCCTAATCCCGAAGTCGAAGTCTTGACATTGTCACTTGAAAATCAATTGGAAAGTGACAAAATTTCTAGTTCTTTGTGTACTTCTGCTCCCATATCCTACTCTTTTTCACAAGCTTTTTCTTAGAGTTATATTGTTCATTCTATGCCTCTACGGCACTTTCTCTTTTTTCACCTCAATTTACCTACCCTTAGATTAATCCCCTACATAAAATTTCTCTCACTCTCTTACGTTCTCTGTCTCTGTCTGTCTGTCTCTCTCTCTCTCTCTCTCTCTCTCTCTCTCTCTCTCTCTCTCTC
>CM077102.1:7558049-7573624 GCA_039619505.1 Cimex hemipterus
GTAGAGATATATATATATATATATATATATAATTTCACATAATTATATTTCAATAATATATATATTAAGCAGAGTGGGCGACCAGGAACCGAGGGGCTGAAAGCCTAGGTAGGCACGTACCCCATCCCTTAAAGTTCCGGGACCGGGTCGGCTCACGAGTCCTGCATAAACCTCTTGGACCTATTCACAATCCCCAAGATTTTAGACCATTTTATCTTGGGGAGTGATTCAGTTTCAAATCTTTCCCTAGCGTATCTATCGGATTCTGCAAGGTAGTGTCGAGCTGTTTTTTTTTTCTTTTGTTTCGCAGAAGTGGCAGGAGGGGTCTGGTAGAGTGCCCATTATGAAGAGGTGTCTTCTCAAGGGGCAATGGCCCGCTAGGATACCTATGAGCCTCCATATTCCCCTCCTAGAGTTAGAGAACAACCATTTAGCTTCTTTTGGTCTGATTTCCTTCAGAAACTCCTTCTATTTCCTTTGTCCGGGGGACATATTCCATCTTTAAGGAATTGTTTCATGCCCCAGCAACTAATATTCTCTTTCGCTGCGCTTATAAAGCGGGGTTATACCAATTGTGGCCCGACAAACGCAGTATTTCATCCTCCTTTGGCCAGGCTGTCCGCCTCTTCACTGCCATAGTGCCCCTTAAGACCAGCCAAAGTGCAATATATTTCTGGGAGTAATTGGAATGAAACATTCCATTCATGCTAATAAATTACATCGCACCTTAAATTGGTCAAAAATAAATTTCCTCGGCTCGTTGGCAAGGACGTTGGGACACGTTTCTAATATTTTTCCATCTTCTACTTCATCTTAGGCAAATTTTTCAAATTAGGTCACTTCCATTCCGCAGAGAGCAAGTAAATCTCATTATCCTCCATAAAATCTTCCATAGGATCATGGACCGTCCAGACGTCCTTCATTCTAATTCATTCAATGTCCCAAATTATACCACTAGTTCATGCCAATATTCCTTTCCTAAAAGTCAATTTTCTCAAGTTCACTGGACTTTACCGAATATTGGAAGATGCCGATAATTTACAAGTATATTTTTTAACTGCTCAATCTCCGATATTAAAATATAATTTTCCGATAAATGTTTCCAAAATTAATGGCCAGCAACTTTTTTTTTTTTTGTTAAATTTCATTAGTATTTTATTTTAAGCAATCTTATTTCAATTATATTTTATATATGTATTTTGTTTTCTAAATTTTACATAATTCTATTACCTGCTGTATTATATATAAATTTGGTTTTAATAATGCGAAGTTTGACCTGCTCTCATTTTAATTACTAATATATTTGGAATTGTAATTCCATTAGTTTTGTCAATATTTTAAGTCTAAAATGTTAATATTATCAACAAAACTTATGTATAATTTAATTTGAATCTTGAATTACACGGGCTCCGTTTGTATGTAAAATAAACTAAATAAATAAATCTACTCCAACTTCAACAGCACGATAAAAAGTTATCAATTATATCATTTCCCTTTGTAAGTTTCGCAACATTTAGTTTATTTGAAAGAAAAAGAATTTGCGATATTGCGGAAGGAGTTGGCGCGATAAAGTCACAGTTTCCATATTGTGGTGGGCCAATAAGCAGTTTGCCACCACCAAGCACATATTAGGCCACAAATTACCCCCGGTGATCCCTGGAGGAGATTGGGGCCCGAACGCCTCACCGGGATTTTGGGAACACACCCCCCCCCCTCATCTCCCCATTTTGGAGATCTCCATATTAAACTATACGCTTTAGGGCCGGGCCGAAGGGGCTTTTTGTTTCCAGGTCGCGTTTGGAAATAAAACCTCTATGAATTGTTGGATAATCGAAGGTATGGGATTTCGGAGTAATGTTCGGGATTATTTCTCTGCAAACATGTAATCCCTTTTACATAATCCCACCAGTGATGTTTTGTTATAAAACGGAGGATTAAGAACCAACTGCAAAACGTTTGGCCAGGCAAATTTCAATAATATTGATATGTTGAACACTTATTCAACGGTGCTCAAACTTGCTCAAAATGTTTCAGTAACCAAACTTTTCTAAAAGAATTCATTGGAAAGACATGGATTTTATGATACAAATTAAATCTTAATTGTCTGTTTTACTGAAAACAAAACCAGAAATTCAAAATATAGAAAAATTACAAAAAGCGCTTAAAATCACATAAACATTTTCATTTATACACTGACTGTTAACAAATTCCGCCTAGTTGTAATATAACATGATTTGTATATATTTTTATATATTAAGCACCGTTTAATAATTGAGTTTTTGGCTAAAAAAATAAAAAATGTAAATTGCTAAGAAAAATGAAAAACAAATAATAAATAAAAACAGACGGACACATAAAATTTGTTTGATTTTGTTTCAGATTTTTAATTAATATTTCAATTATTATGTTTTTTAAGAAACAATTAATAATAATGGGTTTTCGTTTGGCTTGCCTGTGCCTGCGGGCGGGAAAATGTTAGTTTTATGTCGTGTTAATTTGAATTTTGGCGTGGAAGATGAGAGCGTCAAGCGGCAGCACCGGGGTGGGCGTCGAAGACTGGACCGAGAAGGTTAAGCGTCCTCGACCCGGAGGGAGGAACGACCGGCCGAAGGAAAGGAGAGATTCACGGATTGCTGGTCCTGAGTAACCTGGCATCTTCCCCTTGGTCAGAATGATGCGGAAGAGAACTCAAAACAAAATTTGTGGTTCTACGACGACGAGACATTTTCCCTCAACTGAGGCTGCATCCCCGAAGAGGAAGGACCACGCTGCGCCATGGCCCCGACGTGAGTTCTATATAGACGTTAAATTGTATTAACGAATTAACTCAGATAGAAGAAGGAAGGACTTTATTATTTAGTTCCCATCATAAGCCTGGGTGGAAGCGCCATTAAAAGACGAGAGCCAGAAGCGCTACATTGGTCATCAGGGGTCTAACACAGAAACCGTATCTGTCCTTCCTTTTCCCTTTCTTTTTTATTGTTGTACTCTTCTATCCTTGGTTCGGTATTTATCCTTTTCCAAAAATACCGTGGCGCTTAACATAACACCTGTTACTAAACTTTCACCTCCTCACCGACCATCGATGTCTCTCACTTCAACAAGTCCCCCCTTCTCCACTGAACTATCGCCAGCGTACGTGCAGCCACAGTAAGGAAGCTGTACTACAATATCGCGTCCTCTTACCTTAATTAAATCTCGAAGATTGCCTAGGCATACTTTCTAACAGCCGGGAAATGTCTATTTGCTTAGGAGGTTGGTTAGACCATTCTTCAAGAAGAGTCCTCTCAAAATGGTTGAATGTATCAGGAGTGATGGACTTATTCGTCTTTTGATGTTATCCCATAAATTTTCGACGCGGTTCAAGTCTGGAGAACGGGCTAAGACACGGTTGTAGTGTTGTTGAAGGCACGTTTGTATTGTGCGAGTGATACGTGGACGGGAATCAACGTGCATTAGAATAGAATTATCTCTGACTTCATCGAGGATAGGCGACGCATGATGTTCCGAAATTTCAACCACCGCCATCAAATACCCTCCACTAATAACAATTCTACACGACTTTCCATTAAAATTCCTGCACATACCATCACAGTAATGGTACTAAGTTGAAAAGGTCGCCTCTAGGAAAGATTACAGGTCTCGTACCTTTCATTTCGTCTTCTCCACTCTCTTTCACGGCCATATGTATATCTTGGAGCAAATCTACACTCATCTGTTAAAAAATCCAGCAGACCAACCATCCAAAGACCAATGACTCGTTTTTTGAACAAATGCCTTACGCCTTATGCCAAATTCTTACACCATCAGTTTTAATTTATATTTTAATTAAATTTAATCTTCTTCGAGAGTGCATTCAGAAATTTGGACAAGTCGAAAATTTCCTGAAGGTGAAGAAACTCTTGAACAGCAGTAAGGTGCCGGTTTATCAAAATTCTCAACGACAAAAAAAACGTCATCCTGTGGTTCTGTTGGACAAGGATGTCCACAGCAGGATAAGATCCAGTTTCTGTAAAACGTGTAATGGCGTCCTGCCTTGTCTTTTAGGTAATAGCCGCATACCTGAAGGAACGTTTTCATCAATAAGTGCCAACTTCCAGTCTCAAAAACTTCTCACAGTCAAGAATCTGTCATCCTTGCCCTAAGGAGTCCAGAACCGGGCCTTTTATGGTAGGGCCCAATTTCTTGAAAACTTTAACAGCGTCTGCCTGATGGAACGTCGATCACCGACCAATAAATGCCACACCACGCGCAACATCATCAGCACTAAGTGACACATTTAAATTTAAAAATTGACATTAAGAAAACAAAAATGGAATGTAAACAGCTCATTCATTCATTACTCAAATGAGACTGAAAAAACATTTTAAATTACGTAAAAAGTAAACATTGAAAAATCCATTATCCTTGCTTTAGGATTAAGGAAAATCCATTATCCTTGCTTTAGGATTAAGGAGGTGTGTTTACCTCTAACTGAAATTCTCAATTTAAAAAATAGCACAAACAAATATTTATTAGCAAAAACTATGAGACATATTAAGGGCATAATTTTATTTGATCGAGAAAATGAAAAAGAAATCATTTGGGTGGAATATTTGGTGTCGGAATTTATTAATATAAAAATTAATTTAATTTAACGTATGTATTTTTAGTTTTAGTATTTTTCTTCGCAGAAGTCGTATCACACATTTAAAATGAAAAGTTCATTAATTTGACGAAAATGTCATTGGAGAATAAAAGTATTTGGGTTCCAATGGGAAGGGAACATATTAAGTGACTTAGTTAACAAATTACCGTCTCCACCGATGTGAAAAGAATCCGGTTAAAAGGCCGACCTACTAACCAAGGCACGTTCTTTAAACTCTATCAAGGGCCTCTTTAAGAATTCCTTAAAGTCTAACGACGATTTGACGCTCCATTTGAGTCTATGTTCTTCGCCCTAACTCTAGGGCTGGAATTTCAAAGGCGAAGGAAGTTCGGCTCGAGGGGTTTGAATAACTAATTCCATAGAAGTTACGGCTCATTTAAATAATAGAAACTCCATATTCAAGGTAATGCGCTTGTTTTTAAACTGTTCTGTAAAAGTGGAAAGGGCGTTCCTGGGGTATAACAGCTAAAAGTTGATCTCGTACAATGTTTAAATTATATCCTTACCCATTTCAATTTGTTTTTCATTTAAAAGTATATGGAGGTGAAAAACCTGTACTGAATTGAGCTACAAATAAATATACTTTATTAATACATAAAATATCGAGGTTGATTCGCTTATCTTGTGGCGTTAATTTGTGTACGTTTTTTCTACATCGCCATAAACGTTGGTAGAAGGAAATGCAATGCAAAATGAGAAAAAGAAAGCAGCTTTTTTTAAGCAGAGAGAGAGAGAGAGAGAGAGAGAGAGAGAGAGAGAGAGAGTGAGAGAGAGAAATTGAACGGGTAAAAATTGAAAACGATTAAAAGAAAAACAACATGTTTTAATACAAAAATAAATTAATAACTCAATAGAGAGAAAAAAATAAAAACCATTGTTTATATTATATTGCCTGAAGTACAAAAGTTTTAATTGACAGTTTGAACGGGATTTCATTATGGCATTTTAAGCAATCTTTGTCTACTATGACAGTACAAATCCTTTTGAAATCACAAAAGATTAATCTAAATAATCAAATTTATATAAAATGATTGAACGCAATAATGAATTGATGGGATGGGTATTGGAAAAAAAAATTTTAAATATTTATCCATATTGACAATATATCATAGCTATGATGTTAGTTCATATATAAATGTATTTCTTGATTTTGTGAACAATATGCACTAATATGTTTTATACACTAATATGCATATACAATTTCGTAAGTGAATATTGACAGCGAAGTGTGAAATTAAATAATTTATTTTACTTTTTTGTTATAGGAAGTAAAAATTGTTTACACTTTGCTTTTGAATAACGGTGAGATTGACATGGAGGTTATGGCCAAAACGCTGAATGTTATATTAAATCCATTAGAGATTCGAACCCACAACCTTAGGCTAAATACGTCGCTCCTCTACCACTTGATTTCCATCCACTCGGACTCCAACTTCCCATCTTAACCCACGTTTCGAATGTTCCCTCCTTTTTGCTCTTGTTTACCTCAACCAATATCTTACGTAAAGATTAGTTAATTGAAAAAAGTTAATTGGCCTATCGGACCGCGCAGTCTAATGGTTTTAATAATTTAAATGAAGTATATCTTCAGTAAAGTCCTCCGTGGCCATCTCATTGATCACACTTCATCGCCGAGAATCGAATAGATTACGCCACATTTGAAAAATGGCAAAAAGGACGGACATTTCGAAAGTTTGTAGGTTGAGATGGGGGTTGGTGTCCGAGTGGATGGAAGGCACGGTAGGTCTAGTTGTCGAGCAGGGGCCTATTTAGCCGAGGGTCATGGGTTCGAATCCCGCTGACTGACACTGACTGTTTTAATCTCAACCAACACCTTACATAAAGATTTATTAGTTGAACAATGTTTATATTAGAGTATTGTTAAGAAAAGTTCTTCGCCTAAAACCGGGCGAGAGGGATAGATGACCACTGCGCGTTACAGAAATAGGGATTAATCCATTTGCCTTGGTTATAATCCTGAGATCCATCACCTGACTCTTCTTCTGATCAGTAACATGTTTTGCTATCTATTTTTATGAAATCAAAGCAAGATAAAAATAAAATGTGTTATTTTAGGTTTTATTTGCGTCGAACGAGAGTACGTTTAAAGAAATACTTGTAACACGAATTCCAATCTGTTGACGGAGTTATAAACGTTTCCATTAACAGTTTGTGAGGGTATTGGGTTGACGTTGGGCCAATACGATCATTAATGCTTCAAGTTCTGTCGGCCCAATTAGGCGGCCATCGTTACGAGTACCGGCCGACTAATCAGACTCCGAGGCACCTGGTCAACGCCTGATATTCTCGTCGGCCCCTGCAGCAAACAAAAATAAAGTGCCAATTACTTCCCAAGGGAACGGCTATAAATCAGCCATCGAAAATTTAGCCGGCAACGCCTGCACTCTCCCTTGTATAGGGGTTTATTGCAACCCGGGCGGTTCGATTTGTTTCCATTGCAATACGTGAGAAAATCCCGCACTTCTCCATAAATCATTCGGTGTGTCGCCGACTAACAATACGTTTGGTTTAACAACGGTTACAAATCGACTGCTGAAATCTGGGCAAAAGCAACTTTCAATTTTTTACAGTTGACACATCAAAAGTCACAACACATCCGTCCGTTCAGGGCCTGTTTCGACAGAAGATTTAACCTATTTTTCAGGAATCTTAGAGTCAAGAGAAGAAACTACAAAGTTGCTAGAATATTTTAAAACTTTCAGAAGGGCTCTTTTCTTCCTGAGTTGTAGCATGTAACAGGTCGGTCCTTAAGAGGCAACGTTTGTCATTCTGCATCCATCACTGTTAGACTATTGTGCTGTTCCTTGAATAGGTTGTAGTTAATTACGCATTTTTAAGCCGGGAACAAACTTACCCTATGTAACACCGTGCTACGCTTCCCGACGCCATGCCACGTTTGGTAATGCGCATCTATGCGACTTCAAGCTACTTACAGCATATAGCAAAATAATCTCTATTACTATTAATTAAGGCTTTTAGTTGAGATAAAAAAGTCAGTGGCACGAGCGGGATTCGAACTCACGATCTTCGAGATACACCGCTGCTCTACCACTCGGACACTAACTTCCCATCTCAACCCCACTTTTTTTAATTTTCCCTCCTTTTAGGCATTTTTCAAATGCCCTGTAATCGGATTGGATTCTCGTCTCCTGCTCGTGCCAATGATTTTTTTTACTGAAATAAAAACCTCAATTAACTGTAATATATTAATTGGTCAAGGGGACCACGAAATTAGTAAATTTAATGAATTAAAATTAATTATATTTCACTAAAGCTCTCTGTGGCCATTTCATTTGTCGGTGAGAATCCAATCCGCTTACACGACATTTGAAGAAATGAAAAAACGGAGGGAAAACTCAAAAATATGGGGTTGAGACGGGAAGTTAGTCGTAATTGTGGATAATGGAATTTTTTTTTTTTCAATGGATACCAGGGACTGGAGGAGTTCCCTCCTGAGCACTGCAGCTGTTCAGCTTATTGTACTATTATAACCCTGGCTCCATATTTTTGGGAGAGGTCTCGCAACACAAAGTGAACTTGAGCCCCCGTTGTACCGGTGTTTTCCATCGAAGAAACTCATTTTTGAAGAGGGTTGGGACCAGATTCAGGATCGCTGAGATTCGGTTCCTGCCCTTCCATTGATGTGTGCCGTGTCAATTTCTTATTAATTGCGCCCACCGGTCCCCTTAGGGTGACGGTGGGGATCGAACCCACGACCGCGGGGTCTACTAGCCGATAGTCTGACGCCTTAACCACTCGGCTACCGCGGCCCCTAATGGGATTATGAAATAATCGTACTTGAGTGTTAAGTATGATTTTATGATTTACTTTGAAAACGGCTGTAAAATGTTTTGGCTGTTGAAAAAACTATTGCAATGTAAAGATCGTATTCATACTCTTATTATTCATGTAAAAAGAAGCAGAAACAATACACAAACAAATACACCTGAAAGAATGGAAAAAGAAGTCAGAGATCTCAGCTGTTTGTCCGCCCATAAACCTTCCACTTTATATAACGTTTATGTAACGATAAAGATACATACTGTATGAAACAAACAACAATGTCTAGTGTATTTAAATATAGAAACTCCTTATATTCGGTTCATACTCGTCGGAATTGTCCATTCGCTTTTTTTCTGTACATTGGACGTTTTCCAAAGGGTGATTTATCTCAAAATATATGTATAAATAAACGTTTAGTATCATTTTTAAAATGACATTGTTATCCAGTTTTTTTAATGATAAAGTACTCATTGTATTTTGTTCCATATATTTTTATTTAATTGTATTACAATCTACGTCATGTCGCATAATCGATTCGCTGTCATTACTGGCATAAACCTTAAAGAATCTTTTTTGGAAAGACGTAAATCATATTTTGAAGACCTCAATGTCATTCTTTTCAATCAATTCCGGTTCAGGCGACATCGCTTTAACACTCATCGCACTCTCCCTTGGGCGAAAAAAAAACTGATGCTTGGGAGCTTTCCTATTCCTGAGGCATGCCTTCGATCGAGCATGGAGGGTTGCTCTCGATACGACATCATTCCATTCACTTATTACGTCATTCTACATCATGTCGGTCTGATAGGTAATTCAGTAAGTAAAGTACAAACCGAAACATCGTTCTTCTCCAACCACCATGCCAAAGTGGATGGTCCCATTGTCCAATCAGTTTATATTTCATACCTACCAATCCCGATGTCGTATTCGTATTCCCTCAGATAATGGCCTTCAGAATCACCTTTCCTATTTAAAAGAATGATTAAAAAAAATTAAGCCTTCACCTTTCACCGAATCATCTCTACTTCTATTCACTACATAACTATTCCACTCCCAGCAACCAATGTTGTCCGTTATTGCGACTTTACATAGACAAAACATATAAAATTTCTATGGAAAATAAAGAATCATACATATAACACTATCGTGGATTGGGGTTTTGGTCATGAAAACAACTAGTGCTATTGTACTAATGCCGAGTTTTCTTCCAAATATGTCGTTTTCTTCAGGGACTGCAGAGTACAATTTCAATTAATGTTAGGTTTAG
This sequence comes from Cimex hemipterus, assembly GCA_039619505.1. Taxonomy (NCBI): domain Eukaryota; kingdom Metazoa; phylum Arthropoda; class Insecta; order Hemiptera; family Cimicidae; genus Cimex; species Cimex hemipterus. Next base: position 7,567,769 of record CM077102.1, read on the forward strand.
ACATATCCTGACAACTTACAAGTACTTAGTCAACATGTAAAGACGTTTATGCTATGTTGTAAATTGAAAATTACAGGTGAACACACTTAATCCTTGATGCAAAAGAAAATAATATAGATTTCTCAATTGTTTACGTAATTTAAGATGATTCTTCTCTCTCATTTGAATACTGAAGCAATAAACTGTTTAACACAAAACAATCTATGCTTTGATAATTACAATTTTTAAATGTAAAACTGCCACCTAGTTCTGAGGTTGTGTTGCTTGGTGCGGCACTGGACGTTGATGGACGTTCTTTCAGGTATGCGGCTATTACCTACAAGACAAGGCGAGACGCCATTAGACGTTTTACAGAAACTGGGTCTTATCCTGTTGTGGACACCCTTGTGCAACAGAACCACAGGATGACGGTTTTTTTGTCGTTGAGAATTTTGAGAAACCGGCACCTTACCGCTGTTCAAGAGTTTCTTCAGCTTCAGGAAATTTTCGACTTGTCCAAATTTCTGAATGCACTCCTCGAAGAAGATTAAATTTAAATTAAATAAAAATTAAAACTGATGGCGTAAGAATAACCGAATTAGTATGAAATGATCAGAAACAGAGAGAGTATGTGGAAGACGAAATGAAAGGTACGAAACCTATCATTTTTCCCATAGCCGTTTAGACTTAGCTCAGTAATGGTGTGGGCGGGAATTTCAATGGGGAGTCGGTTGTTCGTGTAAGGGTTTTGGAAGGCTAAGCTTATGTGGATTAAATTATGGAACAAAGTGCGTTCCCATCCTCGATGATAGCTCGCAATATTGAGAATCAAAATGACTGATAAGGCCGAGGCGGATCCGGTAGTTTGCACGCTGGGGAAGAGAGTCGCCATCTCTATCTAGGAAGTACATGGGAAAACAGGCTGATGTATTTCGGCCTGTTAGCCCTTTGGTTGCGGCATTCTACTGCACAATGCCGGCCCGACCATTTGGAGTAGACAAGCGGAGAGCGAGGATGTCTTGGCCATTTAGGGCTGGGGTGCCTCTACACCAATGCTCCGGCGGTAACCCTGCTCCGTCGTATGTGGAGCTTCGTCAGCTCTCACTTGAGAATCAAAAGGTCCTATAAGGCCGAATAGGTTCGGACTCTAAAGATCTTCTTGTCTTGTTCACGATGAGTACTCGGGAACGACTGCCTATCCTCCACGAATCAGCGACAATCCTATTCTAATTCACGATAATGCCCGTCCACATGTCGCACGCATAGTACAAACCTACTTTCAACAGCATAACATCTGCGTCTTAGCGTTAGTAAAACTGGAACCTCAACGAACCTTCATGGGATAATCTCAAAAGTCGATTATGAACACAACCATCACTTTCCGATACACTCCACGATTTTCGAATCTCTCTTTGGGAAGAATGTTCTAACCTCCAGCAAAGAGACATTTTCAAACTAGTAGAAATTTTGCCGAGGCGTCCTTGAGATATAATTAAAGTAAGATGAGAAAATACAGGATATTGACATGTTAATGCAAAATCTAAACTGACATTACAACAAATTTTATCTTTTCATTTTCTTTAGGGATTTTCATTATTTTACTTTCTGAGACATAGTCTCAATTATTAAGCGTTAAAAACTTTGATTAATATATAAAAAATAATACATATGAAGTTACATTACAAGAATGTGGAATTTATTGCACCGATACATTACATCACAGATATATTAGTACAATCAATCTTGGCGAACGGAATTGCTTGGCGAGGTTCGAATTCCAAAAATTTCAGTCGCTCCAGTCCAAAATCTTTCGAATCGCCCAAGCTTCCTATTTCGTACCGACCCCACTATCCACAGAAATTTTTAAATCCCATTTGTCTTCAAAATTCGAAACAACAGTTGAATTTGAATTACATAATACCAATGACCTACAGGTACCTATAAGCCTATAGTCTAACGTTTTTCATCTCGAATCCTTCCCGACTACCTTCTAAGAAGCCTAAAGCGCCTCGTGTTTTCTTCCCTGATGAGGAAAGTGAATATTGTCTTAAGAGTGTAATTAAATTTCTTGTCGCACTCTAATGTTACTGTCACGTAATATTTAAAAAAATCCCGTTTAAAAGCTAGGAATGTACATTGCTCTCGCGCCAAAATGTGAAGTTGTACCTACTCGCTTTAAAATTGAAATTATAAATGAAAAATGTTTGTTTAAAATGATGCAAGGATAGTATTTACATTTGTAAGACTAGTAAACATTTAGTGTGTTTCTCTTTCATAATATTTCATAATTTCTTTCATAAGAAAATATGTAGATTCGATAAGATATTAATTTTCACAACATCGTGGCTCAATAAATATTTCTTATGTGACATTTTTTCTCCTTTCCACCAAGGTATGCTTGTATTTCATTTATCGTGTTATTCTTGAAATTATTTGAAAACGACGACAGGTTTTGTTTCCATTAGGAATCGTCCACAATAGATGTCGAAATGGAGGACCCGTTTCGCCTGTGCCTTTCCTCTCCGGAAATAAAACCTGTCGTAATTCCCCGCGTTTCAATCTAGGGGTTGTTTTGTGGCGCTGAGCGGGTGTCTAATGGCACATAGCAAATGGCAGTCATTTCCACTCGCTATCTTGGATTGGACAGCCCATTGACCCGATCCAAGACAGCCATACGACTCGTCCGTCAAGCTCACGTTTATAAATAACTAAATAAATCTACACATCTGACCTCATAAATACATACTTGTTTTCATATGATAAAAGCCATACGAGGCCATAAAACATTTTCTGTCATAAAAACTGCTATATTTTATATATTAAAATAAACAGGATATCACGATTAACAGAACAGGGCGTTTCAATACAAACTTTTCTCTAAAGAAAGTCCGAAGCTGGTCGTATCATTGAGCGTACACCAGACATAGAAAGCAGCCGGGTTAGCTTTCAATGTATATGATCCTGAGAAAATGAAAAACCTGAATCTTTTAATCTTTCAAGGAAGAAAGAAGCTTATTTTTCTACACACAACAAAGCCCGCTACTAGGTGTCCCATAGTATATAGGCTGGAGATACGCTAACCATTCATCAACCCTGACCATTTTTTCGTCGCACTTTGCAATATTCATTTCCTTGTGATATTTTTCCCTCCACCTCCCCGCTGCAATTAATGGAAACCCCATACCGGATGACCTCGGCCTCCAATCTAGTTTTCCTTCTAATTTTGGGCCCTGGGGATCTTAACGTATTCCTTCGGTCTCGTCCTGTGAGGGAAGGAGGCACAAGGAAGGTAAGGGAAAGGGTAAATTCTTGTAGATTATTTGTTCCTCTTCTAACAGGTCTCTCCTTGCTGGTTACTCCTTTTATAATTAAATATTTATGTATTGATTATACTACGTAGACGTAACCCGTGGATAGTGGACACTGTCTTCCACTCCGCACTCGGGACAAATTGGGCTGGCCTTCTGGGTAACTTTTTGGATTTGAAGAGGTATACTCGAAAATGCCCGTGTTCTTTTAACACTTGAGTCACCCAGAAATACGGTTAACCCACTTAACATTTCCCCTCTCCCTCATTTCACAAAGTACTCGAAAGTCAATATGCATTTAGTACTCCTTTCCCACCTGTTCTGCCACAATTTGTCTAGCCACTTTTTATGAAAACCGTACGTTGCTTTTGTAGTACCTGCTTTAACCATAAGATCTCGTGGCCTTCTGGAAGCAATCCTATCTCGGAGGACGATGTCGATCGACTGGGCATACGCTATAACCTGGAGCGCGTGTGTCGAGGTCGTCCGCTGCGCTTTGGCTATTCTCAGGATGGCAATCCTTTGCCTTTGCTGGAAGATGTTTTTATTTTTGCTTTTGAGCTTTGGCGCCAAGCTGCGCCTCCGTATATAACCATTGGCAAATAGACGCTCTTGTAACTAGGGCTTTTGAATTCAATCCCCACATTGATTTAGCGCACTAAATTAAGCAATTGTGCATCGTGTAGCCTCTCTGATTTTAATAGTACGCCTAATTATTCTGCAACCTCGATCATTTTTTCGCATTCTTCATCATCCAAACTGAAATCTTGTCCAGAAGCGGCTAGTTCAAATAATCATACCTTTCGTTATTGATCTCCAGACGCCTTCATTATGTCTGACCATGTCAGACCCACAGTTTTTTCAATACCAATTCAAACTACATAAACTTATTTTTAAAATGTTATTTTATTTAATTTTAACATGGCTCGTTTTCCAATAGAAAAAAGAAATTGGCATTGGGTTTAATACAAATAAAATATGTACATTAGCAAAAGCACAATAACAAAAATGGTAAATTTTCTAAATCATAAATAATAGTCCCAAAGATAATATTTTTTTACTTTAGTAGAAATAGTAAATGCAAATGATAGATTCCTGGTTGTTTTTGCCTGGAAATGAAACTAAATTTTAATTGTTTTGAAATATTTACCATATTATTGTTCGAAAACGTGGAACTCCCACTCGTAAAGTAAATTGTATTTAAATTTAGGATTAATCAAAATTGGTAAGTGATTGGGCTGGAATTTATTTAACTCTTAGTTAATCCCTTATTGATTATCTTATAACAATATTTGGTCCGTTTTTACATTAGAGATAAATAAAATAAATTTTATATGACCGGCTCAATAAATTTTTTTCTGGACAATTGGTATGTCGTGTTTTTAAATGAATTGTGATTGGATTGACTGGTCCAGCATAACAAATTGGTTGCGTATATTAAAAAAAGATATTTTATATGTATTTAATTCACCCACGTTGGAGATGATTTGTTTTTTAAATCATACGATTGAACAAATGTAAACATTTGTGTTGTTTAGTTGACATTTTAGAGTAGGGAATTTCTTAATTTTCTTACAGGATAGTTTGCAATTTTTTAATAATTTTGAATTTGAGTGAGTTAACCGTTCAGTGATGACGACGGGTACTGAGTTCCGATGGAGTGCCGTGGACGCTAAGGAACAACCGCCGGACCTGCCCCCCTTTGAGACGAAGCATTACATCAAGAGGCAGCCGGTTGTGAAATACACGGACATGCCGGACAAGATGAAGAAGGAGGTGCTCGCCGTTTCGCACAAGGCAATGGCAAAGTACTACAACGAGGTCGACATAGCTGTTTACATCAAGGAGCAACTGGACCAGAAGTTCAGGGGCGGACTGTGGCAGGTGATAGTCGGAAGGGACATGAACGTCAGCTGCAACTACGAGACCGGAAAGTACATTTACTTCTATTTGGGACACCTTGGATTCATCGTCTACCGCTCGGGAGCTCTTTAAATTTAACAATTGAATAAATCGATCTAACACTTATATTAATATTTAAACTTAGCTTTATCAGCTGCCCTCCAAACAATAAAACATAGTCTCTCTTTTTAAAACTCTGACAACAAACCTGCGTAACTTTTACAAAACCTATTGCTAATAAGAACTAAGAGAATCTCCATAATAGAACAAATGACAATTTAAAGTTTAGTCAATGTCAGTTCCGCACTTTCTAGTTGTAGTATAGTATTAATTTATTGAATCTGCCTTCGTTATTTTACCTATTATGAATGTACCAACATCGACCAGTAGGATCGAAATTTGTCCATTTTTTAAGTACTATTGTTAATTTTTTTTTTATTATTAGGGTTACAAAAATATAACCCTAACGGAGGAGACACATTTGATCATTTTTGGTTCGAACGATATGAATACCGTTATTTTTCTTAGTGTTTATATAAATATTTTTTTTATCAATCGTCTAAAACTCTCTCTCTCTCTCTCTCTCTCTCTCTCTCTCTCTCTCTCTCTCTCTCTCTCTCTCTGTATTGTTTTCCTTTCCTTCTTTTCTTTCTGTCTTTCTCAAGCT